>CM059426.1:61935238-62490238 GCA_030390025.1 Squalus acanthias
CCCCCCCCCCCACCACTCCGATCCCCTTCCCCCTCTAATCCCCTCTCCTGACCTTCTCCACAGGGAGGAAACGTTCAGACCACAGCCCTGCAGCTAGGCGCACATGCAGTTGGAACATCGGGTGCGCATGCGTGGCTCCGGTGGAGGCAGGACAGTGTTTAGGCTCCGCCCCCAGAGGTGCGCAAATGCAGAAGACCTTGCAAATAATCACTTTATAAAGCCCAGGATCCCATCTGCTTTATTAACCTTTCCTGCCACCTTCAAAGATTTGTGCACAAGCAACCCCAGGTCCCTTTGTTCTTGCACCCCCTTTAAAATTGTACCATTTAATATGGATGGTCTCTCCTCATTCTTCCTACCAAAATGTATCACCTCACACTTCTCTGCATTGAATTTCATCTGCCATGTGTCTGCCCATTCCACCAGCCTGTCTATATCCTCTAGGTCTATTACAACCTTCCTCACTGTTCACCACATTTCCAAGTTTCACATCATCTGCAGATTACCAAATTTGTTGAATTTAATTTCACAACTTGCTTTGAACTCACAACCTCTTGGCTGCTAGTCTACTACTATAACCACAAGGCTGCCATATCCTCATTATCATAAATTGTGTATCCAAGTTTGCAGATGGCACATATTAGGAGGCGTAGGAGATTGTGTAAGTGGGAGCAGAAAGTTACAAAGGGAAGTAGACAGACTAAGTGAGTGGGTAAACCATAGCAGATGAAGTTCAAATGGGGAAGTGAGGTCATCCACTTCTGATTGGAGAAAGAGAAAACCAGATTATTTTCTTAATGGTGAGACACTTGCAGCTGTCGAGGAGTGAAGCGATTAAGATGTTCATGTACACAAATCACTAAAAGCTAGCGCACAGTTACAGAAAGCAATTAAAAAGGCTGATTGAATGTCGGCCTTTATCCCCAGGGGGTAGGAATTCAAAAGTGAGGAAGTGATGCTTCAGTTATACAGTGCCTTGGTCAGACCCCATCTGGAGTACGGTGTTCAATTTTGGCTACCGAATCTCAGGAAGAATATAATAGCCTTGGAGGAAGCGCAGATTCACCAGAATACCAGAGCATAAACTGTTAAATGAAGAGTCCAAGTTGCATAAACTTAGTTTGCATTCCTTGAATTTAAAAGTTATGGGGTGATCTAATCGAAGTCTTCAAAATGATAAACTGATTCAATAGGGTAAATGTAGAGAAACTATATCCTCATGATTCCTCTTAACTTGAGGAGGGTGCATGAAATTGCAGGCATCCTATTGACATAGGTAGGGAATTGGCTAGAAAGTAAGGGACAGAGAATAGGGATAAGCAGTATATACTCAAATTGGTAGGATGTGACCAGTGGCGTCCCCCAGGGATCAGTACTGGGGCCTCAGCTTTTCACTATATTTTTTAAATGACTTACATGAAGTAATAGAGAGCCGAATATCAAAGTTTGCTGATGATACCAAGTTAGGTGGCACAGTAAATAGTGTAGATGGGAGCAGAAAGTTGCAAAAGGACATTGATAGATTACGGTGAGTGGGCGAAACTGTGGCAGATGGAGTTCAATGTGGGGAAGTGTGAGGTCATCCACTTTGGACCCAAAAAAGGTGGATCAGAGTATTTTCTAAATGGGGAGAAGCTAGCAACTGTGGATAAGCAGAGAGATTTAGGGGTCAAGAACAGAAATCACTAAAAGCTAGTGGACAGGTACAAAAAAATAATTTAAAGGGATAATGGAATGTTGGCCTTTATCTCGAGGGAGCTGGAATACAAAGGAATGGAAGTTAATGTTAGTTATATAAAGCTTTGGTTAGAAACTATTTCGAATATTACATTCAGTTCTGGGTACCGTACCTCAGAAAGGATATATTGGCCTTGGAAGGGGTGCAAAGCAGATTCACCAGAATGATACCTGGGCTAAAAGGGTTAAATTATGAGGGCAGGTTGCATTGTATTCCCTTAAGTATAGAAGATTTGGAGGTGATCTAATTGTGGTGTTTAAGATGATTAAAGTAGTTGATAGGGTCGATAGAGAGAAACTATTTCCTCTGGTGGGGGCGTCCAGAACAACCTTCAATAAGAGCTAGGCCTTTCAGGGGTGATGTCAGGAAGCACATCTTCACACAAAGGATAGTGGAAATCTCAAACTCTCTTCCCCCAAAGAGCTGTTGAGGCTAGGTCAATTGAAAATTTCAAAACTGTGATAGATAGATTTTTGTTCGGCAAGGGTATTAAGGAATACAGAACCAAGGAAGGTAAATGGAGTTAGGATACAGATCAGCATGATCTAATTTAATGGCAGAACAGGATCAAGGGACTGAATAGAGTCATCGAGTCATACAGCACAGAAAGAGGCCCTTCGGCCCATCGTGTCCGCACCGGCCATCAAGCCCTGTCTATTCTAATCCCATTTTCCAGCACTTGGTCCATAGCCTTGTATGCTATGGCGTTTCAAGTGCTCATCTAAATGCTTCTTGAATGTTGTGAGTGTTCCTGCCTCTACCACCCTTTCAGGCAGTGAGTTCCAGATTCCAACCACCCTCTGGGTGAAAAAGTTTTTCCTCAAATCCCCTCCAAACCTCCTGCCCCTTACCTTGAAACTATGCCCCCTGGTTATTGACTCCTCTACTAAAGGGGAAAAGTTCTTTTCTATCTACGCCCCTCATAATTTTGTACACCTCAATCAGGTCCCCCCTCAGCCTTTTCTGCTCTAAGGGAAAACAATCCCAGCCTGTCCAGTCTCTCTTCATAGCTGAAGCGCTCCAGCCCAGGTAACATCCTGGTGAATCTCCTCTGCACCCTCTCCAATGCAATCACATCTTTCCTATAGTGTGGCGACCAGAACTGCACACAGTATTCCAGCTGTGGCCTAACTACCATTTTGTACAGCTCCATCATAACCTCCCTGCTCTTATATTCTATGCCTCAGCTAATGAAGGCAAGTATCCCATATGCCTTTTTAACCACCTTATCTACCTGTCCTGCTGCCTTCAGGGATCTATGTACATGCACACCAAGGTCCCTCTTATCCTCTGTCCTTCCTAGGGTCCTACCATTCATTGTGTATTCCCTTGCCTTGTTAGTCCTCCCAAAATGCATCACCTCACACTTTTCAGGGTTAAATTCCATTTGCCACTGTTCTGCCCATCTGACCAACCCATCTATATCGTCCTGTAGCCTGAGGCTTCCCTCCTCGCTATTTACCACTCCACCAATTTTCGTGTCATCTGCGAACTTACTGATCATACCTCCTACATTCATATCTAAATCATTAATGTACACTACAAACAGCAAAGGACCCAGCACCGATCCCTGCGGTACACCACTGGACACAGGCTTCCAGTCACAAAAACAACCGTCGACCATCACCCTCTGCGTCCTGCCACTAAGCCAATTTTGGATCCAATGTGCCAAATTGCCCTGGATCCCATGGGCTCTTACCTTCTTGACCAGTCTCCCATGCGGGACTTTGTCAAAAGCCTTACTGAAGTCCATGCAGACTACATCAACTGCACTACCCTCATCCACACACCTAGTCACCCCCTCGAAAAATTCAATCAAATTGGTCAGACATGATCTCCCCCTGACAAAGCCATGCTGACTATCCTTGATTAATCCTTGCCTCTCCAAGTGGAGACTAATTCAGTCTCAGAATTTTTTCCAATAGTTTCTCTACCACTGATGTTAGGCTCACTGGCCTGTAATTCCCTGGTTTATCCCTACTACCCTTCTTGAACAATGGTACTGCGTTAGCTGTTCTCCAGTCCTCTGGCACCTCCCCTGTGGCCAGAGAGGTTCTGAAAATTTGTGTCAGAGCCCCTGCAATCTCCTCCCTTGCCTCACAGCAGCCTGGGATACATCTCGTCTGGGCCTGGGGATTTATCGACTTTTAAGCCCGCTAAAACCGCTAGTACCTCCTCCCTCTCAATACTAATTTGTTCAAGTATATCACAATCCCCCTGCCTGATTTCTATGCCTACATCGTCCTTCTCCATAGTGAACACAGATGCAAAATATTAATTTAATACCTCACCTACATCTTCCGGCTCTACACACAGATTGCCACTTTGGTCCCTAATGGGCCCTACTCTTTCCCTGGTTATTCTCTTGCCCTTAATATACTTATAAAACACCTTGGGATTTTCATTTATTTTGCCCGCCAGTGTTTTTTCATGCCCCCTCTTCGCTCTCCTAATTGCTTTTTTAAGTACCCCCCAGCACTTTCTATACTCCTCTCGGGCTTCCACTGGTTTTAGTCCTTTGTATCTGCCAAAAGCCTCCCTTTTTTTCCTAATCCATTCTTGTATATCCCTTGACATCCAGGGTTCCCTGGGCTTGTTGGTCCCACCCTTGACCTTTACGGGAACATGTTGGCATTGTACTCTCTCTATTTCCTTTGAGACTCCCACTGCTCTGATGGGGATTGTCCTACAAGTAGCTGATCCCAGTCCACTTTGGCCAGATCCTGCCTTATCATATTAAAGTGAGAAGTTGCACAACACCAGGTTATAGTCCAACAGTTTTATTTGAAATCACAAGCTTTCGGAGCTGCTGCCCCTTCGTCAGGTGAAGTGAAGGAATACGAATCGGCAAAGCATATATAGACAGAGAACAATGCCTGTGTAGCGTACAATGTCAGACGACTACATTTAATCTTTCTGACTGTTTCTCTGCCGAGGTGTGATGAAAGGCAGTCAGAAAGATTAAATGTAGTCGTCTGACATTGTACGCTACACAGGCATTGTTCTCTGTCTATATATGCTTTGCCGATTCGTATTCCTTCACTTCACCTGACGAAGGGGCAACAGCTCCGAAAGCTTGTGATTTCAAATAAAACTGTTGGACTATAACCTGGTGTTGTGCGACTTCTCACTTTTGTCCACCCCAGTCCAACACCGGCATCTCAGCATCATTATCATATTAAAATCGGCCTTCCCCCAATTTAGAACCTTTATTTCCGGTCCATCTTTGTCTTTTTCCATGACTACCTTAAATCTCACTGAATTATGGTCACAGTCACCAAAATGCTCTCCTACTGACACTTCTACCACTTGCCCTGCTACATTCCCTAGAATTAGATCCAGTACCGCCCCCTCTCTTGTTGGACTTTCTACATGCTGGCTCAAAAAGCTCTCCTGGATGCACTTTAAGAATTCTGCACCCTCTAAGCCTTTCACACTCTGACTATCCCAGTTAATATTGGGGAAGTTGAAATCCCCTACTACTATTACCCTATTTTTTCTACACTTCTCTGAGATTTGCCTACATATCTGTTCCTCTATCTCCCCCTGACTGTTTGGGGGCCTATAGTACACTCCCAGCAAAGTGCTTGCCCCCTTTTTGTTTTTAAGTTCTACCCATATGGCCTCATTAGAGGAACCTGCTAAGATATCATCCCTCCTTACTGCAGTAATTGACTCCTTGATTAATATTGCGACACCCCCTCCTTTCTTACACACACCTCTGTCTCACCTGAAGATTCTATACCCCGGAATATTGAGCTGCCAGTCCTGCCCCTCCCTCAACCATGTCTTTGTGATAGCAACAATATCATACTCCCATGTGTTCATCAACACCTTCAATTCATCTGCCTTACTCGCAAGACTCCTTGCATTAAAATAAATGCCATCCAGCCTTGCCATACTCCCTTGAGCCGTTACATATTTGCTCTGCCTTCCAGGCTGACTTGTTTTTTCCTCTATATTTGGCTGTGCATCACCCCCTATTATAGCTCCACTCCGTATCCCATCCCCCTGCCAAGTTAGTTTAAACCCCCCCCCAACAGTACTAGCGAACCTCCCCGCAAGGATATTGGTCCCATTCCGGTTAAGGTGCAACCCATCTGACTTGTACACAGGGGAGTATGATATTGCTTGCTCTTTGAATGTCCTACTCCTACTCCTATGTTCCTTTGATGGAATCCAGATCAAAGGGGCATAATCTTAAAATTAGAGCTAGGCCATTCAGGAGCACTTTTTCCACACAAAAGGTCATAGTCATAGGGGTAGAAATTCGGTTGCTTTGCGCCTCCCGTTAGCACCGAGGGCCCTAACGGGGTGCAAAGCAACTAGCACCCCGGCGTGGCGCCACCAACGCCTACTGCAAAATTAAGCGGGAGGTTAGCAGTGGCGGTAACCGTTAGCGCCCCGCCGCCGGCGATGATGTCATCGCCGTGCACAGCATCCCGCTTGTGCCCCAGCCGCGATCTTTGGTAGCGCCCCCGGACGCTATGTCCGACGGAGTCAGCGGGGCCTACCTGCGGCCAGGGCCGCGCTAATGAAAGGCGAGGTGCCGGGTGGCCATTTTTGTTGCTGACCGCCTGCCAGCACCTGCCTCCGCTGCCGTCCCTGGCCTTCTGAGCAAACCACCCCCCACGGAGTGCCAGCTGCGCTCCATGAGCCCGGCACTTCTGGAGTGCCGGGCTCTTTTGCCGGCACTCCGATCCCCGGTGACCCAGCTGGGCCCCGGGTCACGCTGCGCAAGGCCCCTCCCCTTTAAGAAGGGGAGGAAGGCCTGCAATACCGCGGCACGTAGCGATGCAATATTCCCTCACAGTGCCCAAGAGGGAGGCGGGGCGCTTCCAGTAGCGCCCTGCTTCCCTCTTGGGGCGCTACCAATGAATTTCGGCCGCTAAAAGTGTGCCCTGTTGAAGTTAGCGCGACTCAATTTTTCTCCCATAGAGTCATAACAGCACAGAAGGAGTCCGTTCGGCCCATCAAGTCTGTGCCGGCTCTCTGTAGAGCAATCCAGTCAGTCCCATTCCCCCTCTCTATCACCGTAGCCCTGCAAGTTTATTTCCCTCAAGTGCCTATCCAGTCTCCCCTTGAAAACATTGAGTGTCTCCTCTTCCACCACTTCCGTTGGCAGAGAATTCCAGGTCATCGCCACTCGCTGCGTAAAAAAGTTTTTCCTCACATCCCCCCGGTATCTCTTGCCCAAAACCTTAAATCTGTGTCCCCTAGTCCTTTTACCATCAACTAGTGGGAACAGCCTTTCCCCATCTAGCCTATCTAAACCAGTCATAATCTTGTACACCTCTATCAAATCACCCCTCAACCTCCTTTGCTCTAATGAAAACAAATCCAGCTTCTCCAACTTGTCCTTGTAGCTAAGATCCCCCATCCCCGGAACCATTCTGGTAAATCTTCTCTGCTCCCTCTCAAGGGACTTCACATCCTTCCTAAAGTGTGGTGACCAGAACTGGACGCAATACTCCAGTTGTGGCCTAACTAGCGCTTTATAAAGCTTCAGCATAACTTCTCTACTTTTGTACTCAATACCTCTATTTATGAAGCCCAAGAACCCATATACTTTGTTAACCACTCTCTCAACATGTCCTGCCACCTTCAGGGACCTATGCACATTAACTCCCAGGTCCCTCTGTCCCTGCACAGTCTTTAAAACTATGCCATTAAGTGCATATTGCCTCTCCCTGTTCCTTCTGCCAAAATGCATCACCTCACACTTCACTGTATCAAATTCCATTTGCCATTTGTCTGCCCATTCTGCTAGCCTTTCTATGTCCTGTTGCAGTCGATTGGTATCATCATCACTGTTTGCCACACCCCCAAGTTTGGTGTCATCGACAAATTTAGAAATTCTACTCTGTATTCCAATATCCAGGTCATTTATATATATCAAAAAAAGCAGTGGCCCCAGCACTGACCCTTGGGGAACACCACTGTCTACCATCCTCCAGTCTGAAAAACAGCCATTTACCACAACTCGCTGTTTTGTGTCCTTAAGCCAATTCCTTATCCAAGCTGCCACTGACCCACCTATTCCATGAGCCTCAATTTTGTTAACCAGCCTTCTATGTGGTACTTTGTCAAACGCCTTCCAAAAATCCATGTAGACAACATCCATTGCATTCCCTTCAACAATCCTCTTTGTTACTTCATCAAAAAATTCAATTAGATTAGTCAAACATGATCTGCCACAAATCTGAAACTCTTTCCCCCAAAAGGCTGTGGATGCTGGGTCAATTGAAATTTTCAGGACTGAAAAAAAATCAATAAATTGGGTGTTAGATAAGGCCATCAAGTGATATGTTACCACGGTGGGAAAATGGAGTTGAGGCACAGGACAGTCATGATCTAATTGAACGATAGACAGGCTCGTGAGGCCGAATGGCTTACTCTTGTTCTCATCTTCCTGTGTTCCTAAATATCTTTCCAACAGTGAGCCAGCTACTACCCGCATTGACAGAAAGAAAGATCGTGTTTAACAGAAAGCCTTTTGGGAGGTACCACACAGGAAACTATTGGATAAGTTTAAGAGGTTATGGCATTAGGGGAAGGGTAGCAAACTGGATTAAAAACAGATTAGATGAGAGGAAACAGAGTAGGAGTTAAGGACAGTTTTTCCAGAGTGATTGGAAGGGAGTAGCGGTGTTCCACAGGGTTCTGTTCTGCAACCACTCCGGTTCACTGTGTACATTAATGATTTGGATATAGGGCTAGAGGGAGTGGTGCCGAAATTTTCAGATGACACTTAAATAGGAAGCATAGCAAATAATTTTGAGGAACAAAGAAAGCTGCACTTGCAAGGGGATATTGGTAAGATTGGGTAATGGGCAAAGAAATGGTAGATCAAATTCAATGTCAGTAAACGTGAGGTGGTACATTTTGGTTAAAAAAAAAGTAATAATTATACTTTGATCATTGGAGATGTGGACGAGTAGAGCGATTTGAGAGTTCAGGTCTACAAGACATTAAAAACAGCAGCTCAAGTAGATAACACCACAAAAAAGGTAATAAATACTGTATTTTATGGTAAGAGGTAGCAACTATAAAAGATGAGATGTAATGGTGAATCTATATAAAATCTTAATAAGTACACAGTTGGAGTCCTGTGTGTAGTTTAGGACAGAGAGGGTACAACGCAGATTCACTAGGATGTTGCCCACTATGAGGAAATACAAATAAGACTTGAAAAATTAGGGCTATTGTCATTAGAACAGAGAAGATTGTGGGGTGATATGATAGATGTGTTTTAAATTATGAAGGGTTGGGACAGAGTAGACAGAAACAAGATAGTTTCCAGTGATTGAGGGATCTAGAATAAGGAGATATGAATGGAACATTAAATGCAATAGATTTAGGACAGAATAGAAGAAACTGCTTTTACACAGGAGGGCTGTGACATTGTGGAATGCACTACCAAAGTTAGTTAGTGAGTCATGCAGAGTCCACACCAACATTTAAGAGTAAGTTAGGTGGTTGTATGAAGTTAGAGGGATATGGGAACAAAGCAGTCACATGGGATTAGAACTACTATTCCTGTGGAGCATAAACACCAATACGGACTGGTTGGGCTGAATATTTCTGGGTTGTACTTTCTATGTAATTCTATGAGAATCCTACTGAGGCATGATGGGAGATTCTGTACATGTTCCGACTTGCCATAACCCTGAAGCTAACAATACAATAGCATGAACTTCACACCCAGACTTTGAGGCAGTTGCCTTCATATTAAAAACATTGCATGAACCTACTCAAACACAAAATATAAACAACTTCATAGACAAGTTTAATTATGAAATTTAATATTTATTAGAAACTTGAATTTTAGCCCTTTTTTTAAAAATTGCATTTTGAGCTATTTAATTGATTCGCCATCTCTTTTCTGAAATCGGTATGACTCCTATTTGGTCATTTAGGATTAGTTGCTCCATTAAGTCCCTAGTAGTTTCTCAGTGGTAGTTTTCTAGCCACTTTCCTCGCTTTTGATTTATATATTCGCTACTTCCTCAGTTCCAACTTCCTGCCATCATACTTACATAAACCACAAAGTGTGATGCTAGTGATGGTCACATGATAGGAAACTGGAACAGAGAAGATTAAAAGGATATTTAATAGCAGATTTTTAAAATTATATTGCAAGGGTGGAAAGACCATTTCCTCAGGTTGGGGCGTGTGGTAATTAATTTAAAATCGCCACAAAAAGGAGAAAGGAGTTAGGAGAAATTTCTTTAATCAGGATTAATGCAGCATGGAATGCTGATAGGATGGGAATTGGCTGGATTGGATTTGTCCTGCTTTTTGTGGACAGGACATACCTGGGCAGTTTTCCACATTGTCGGGTAGATGCCAGTGTTGTAGCTGTACTGGAACAGCTTGGCTAGAGGCGCGGCTAGTTCTGGACCACAGGTCTTCAGCATGACAGCCGGGATGTTGCTGGACCTGTAGCCTTTGCTGTGTCCAATGCACTCAGCTGTTTCTTGATATCACGGAGTGAATTGAATGGCTGAAGACTGGTATCTGTAATGGTGGGGATCTCAGGAGGAGGCCGAGAACGATCATCCACTCGGCACTTCTGGCTGAAGACGGTTACAAACGTTTCAGCCTTGTCTTTTGCACTCATGTGCTAGGCTCTAAAATCATTGAGGATGGAAATGTTCACGGAGCCTCCTCCTCCAGTTAGTTCCTTAATTGTCCACCATTCATGACTGGATGTGGCAGGACTGCAGAGCTTTGACCTGATCCGTTAGTTGTGGGATCGCTTAGCTCTCTGTCTATAGCACACTGCTTCTGCTGTTTAGTGTGTAGGTAGTCCTGTATCGTAGCTTCACCTCATTTTCAGGTGCGCTTGGTGCTGCTCATGGCATGCTCTTCTACACTTCTCATTGAACTAGTGTTGGTCATCTGGCTTGATGGCGATGGAGGAGTGAGGGAGAGGTGGGCCATGAGGCTACCGATTGTGGTGGAATACAATTCTGCCTCTGCTGATGGCCCACAGTGCCTCATGGATGCATTGTCAGCTGTGGCTCAGTCGGTAGCACCCTCGCCTCTGAGTCAGAAGGTTGTGGGTTCAAGTCCCACTCCAGGGACTTGAGCACAAAAATCTAGGCTGACACTCCAGTGCAGTACTGAGGGAGTGCTGCACTGTTGGAGGTGCCGTCTTTTGGATGAGACGTTAAACCGAGGCCCCGTCTGCTCTCTCAGGTGGATGTAAAAGATCCCATGGCACTATTTTGAAAAACAGGGGAGTTATCCCTGGTGTCCTGGCCAATATTTATCCCTCAATCAACATAATAAAATCAGATTATCGGGTCATTATCACATTGCTGTTTGTGGGACCTTGCTGTGTGCAAATTGGCTGCCGTGTTTCCTACATTACAACAGTGACTACACTTCAAAAGTACATCACTGGCTGTAAAGCACTATGAGACGTCCGGTGGTCGTGAAAGGCGTTTTATAAATGCAAGTCTTTTCTTTCTTTTTCAATTTTGTAAAATGTGGCAAAGCCTCTGAATTTCAAAGCTGCAGCAGCCAATACCAGGCCACACATCACAGGATATTAAGAAAAACTTAATTATCTCCTGTAATGCCAAAATGGCACCAGGACCTCAGATAATACGGGAGCGATTTTCCCATCGGAGGCGGGTTGGAGGCAGGTTTCGGTTTGGATGGGTTCCAAACTGGCCTCCACTGTCGGGTGGGAAAAATTTGCAATTTTCCCCTAATTCGCCAGTTAATTTCAGAGCTGTGGGTTCCCCTGGGCCAATTAGTCTTTTGGGACTGAAACTCGCCTCTGCTGACGTCACTTATCCAGCTTCATTTAAGGGCTGCTTGCTGTGTTGGCTCATTCCACTGGTTTTTGGTCGATGTTGCACCACCTCCACACTTTTATCGCCTTGAAGAATGGCCAGCTCCAAGGCAAGGGTCTCCCCGAGGTTCTCGGATGAGGCGCTGGGTATCCTGGTTGAGGGGGCGAGAGCTAGCAGGGAGGTGCTCTTCCCCTCATCTGGGAGGAAGAGGCCTCCCAAAGAAACCAAGGTTGTGTGGGTCCAGCTGGACCTGTGTGAAACATAGAAACATAGAAGATAGGAGCAGGAGCAGGCCATTCGGCCCCTCGAGCCTGTTCCGCCATTTAATGAGATCATGGCTGATCATCCAAATTCAGTACCCTGTCCCTGCTTTCTCCCCATATCCCTTGATCCCTTTAGCCTTAAGAAATATATCTATCTCCTTCTTGAATATATTTAATGAATTGGCCTCAACTGCCTTCTGTGGTAGAGAATTCCACAGGTTCACCACTCTCTGGGTGAAGAAATTCCTCCTCATCTCAGTCCTAAATGGCTTACCCCTTATCCTTAGACTGTGACCCCTGGTTCTGGACTCCCCCGCCATCGGGAACATCCTTCCTGCATCTAGTCTGTCTAGTCCTGTTAAAATTTTAAAAGTTTCAATGAGATCCCCTCTCATTCTTCTAAACTCTAGCGAATATAAGCCTAATCGAGCCAATCTCTCTTCATACGTCATTCCTGCCATCCCAGGTATCAGTCTGGTGAATCTTCGCTGCACTCCCTCCATGGCAAGAACATCCTTCCTCAGATAAGGCGACCAAAACTGCACACAATACTCAAGGTGTGGTCTCACCAAGGCCTTGTACAACTGAAGCAAGACATCCTTGCTCCTGTACTCGAATCCTCTCACTATGAAGACCAACATACCATTTGCCTTCTTAACCGCCTGCTGCACCTGCATGCTTACCTTCAGCGACTGGTGCAAGAGGACTCCCAGATCTCATTGCACTTCCCCATTTCCCAATCTATTGCCGTTCAGATAATAATGTCTTCCTGTTTTTGCCACCAAAGTGGATAACCTCGCATTTATCCACATTATACTGCATCTGCCCAATCACCCAACCTGTCCAAATCACACTGGAGTTTCTCTGCATCCTCCTCACAGCACACACGCCCACCCAGCTTTGTGTCGTCTGCAAACTTGGAGATATTACATCTAGTTCCCTCGTCTAGATCATTAATATATATTGTGAATAGCTGGGGTCCTAGCACCGATCCCTGCGGTACCCCACTAGTCACTGCCTGCCACTCGGAAAAAGACCCGTTTATTCCAACTCTTTGCTTCCTGTCTGCCAACCAGATTAAGTGATTGTTTCTGTTTATTGATGAAATGCCATCCCTGTGTGAATGTATTAAAATTAGGTGATGGCAAACTGTTGGCGTGATAGCATCTGTTATTTCGGCTTAGGCAGCTCCACATTGCGGGTTCCGCGACACTTGCGTGGTCAGGTTGGTGGTCAGAGTGAAAGGAGGCCAGAGAGTCATGTCCATTGTCTATCATGTGTTAAGAAGGAGCCAAACACATATGCCACAATGGGCAACCTATGCAAATCTGGCCAGGATTAGTGCATCCCTTGCATCACGGCCAGCAATGTGCTCGTGTGCTGCCGATGCTGCTGGCAGATACCTCCGTTGGGGAAGCGCTCAGTCCAAGCGGGGAGAGGGTTTTCCAAGGAGGTCCCACAGTTGAGAGATAGAAGCTGCAACACCTCCGACTTCGGTAGGCCTGCTAAAAGACCTGTGGAACAAAAGTTCTGCCACCTGCAACTGATCCCTGATGAAAGCTCTGTTTTAATGGTGGAGCTGCAGCTGTGAGGAGGCCACCCACTTGTCAACCCGCCAGGATTAGCTGCCGTGGTTTAGGAGGGTCGTGCAACACGCTGAAAATGTGCTAAAATAACAAAGGCCTGGCAAAATAGGATTATAGAGGCCCTTAACCAATATTTAAGGGTCTTAACTACCTCTCCCGACTGATGGAGGCGGGACCGAATCACACCCATGAAACCCACCTCCGGCAAAATTGCGCAGAGGCGCGTTGGAAGCCGGTTCCGAACCCGCCCTCACTTTTTGCAATTTTCCCAACTGTCCCGCCTCCAAACCCGCCTCCTCGGGGCTGGGAAAAATCACCCCCTACAGTTCCAGTCTCTATTTAAAAATAACAGTGGGTGGGAGGGTAGAGTGTTTTGACAGGCTTACATTTGAAAAATCTGAGAACACATTCTAAATCCAAATAGACTTGTCTAGAACCAGATGGGTAAATTTGAGTCCCAGGATTACTCTCTTGCTCTCAGCTGCCACTGTAGGAGTCAATTTTTTCCATTTTAATCAGAGCACTGATTTCCTACAGCATGTGTATTTAAAAAAGGGAGGATGCAAAAAAACAGGATGCTCACTCTACTGCAATTGCATCTGTCAGAGATGATATTGCAGTCGTACTGATTTCAAGAGTCCGCAGCTCAGATTAGTCCACCTACACAGTCAAAGGTCATGTGATGTCAAACAGCTCCTTTAGGGAAACAATGGGAGAGAGGAAAGCAGAAAATAAATGTACAGTACTTCTCTATTCGAATAGAACTGGTTTGCTATATATATCACTTCTATTTTTAATGGGCATTTGTGTCCTTTTCAGGATTGTGAGATAAACTTAGTTGATGTATTGTATGTGAATTAAAGTGATAACTGATTTTTTTTTAAATAAGTTGTAGTGCACTATAATGTAATTAATTGTGGGACCTTTTTAAAACCCAAAGAAGATTGATTGCTTTAAAATGAATTTTTCAACATAATCTGTCTTTTTGTGGCAGGAATCTTATAAAATGAACACATATGTTGTTGGATCTTTGCCCTGAGCTTCTGCTAGTGGCAGGAATGAAATAAAAGGGTGTACTTTAGTGCCATATGGCACACAGTTTAATTAAGGGACACTGCAGCTTTAATGAAAGAGGACAAGTTTTAAACATTTTCTTAATACAGTCAAAGTACTGAGAGATTATACTGGTATTCAAAATGAGATTTAATTCACTCACATTTATTAATACATACCAACCAACAAGATTTCACGTGGACCGTTATCATTTCCCCAGCCCTGTCCGCATTTGCTGAGCAAAAGCAGCATTTGGTTTTTTAAAAACAGCCCAAGTATTTTTTGTTCAAGTTATCCCAAAATGCCCCAAATTCTTCTTGTATGTGTGTGAATCCATGGAGTTCTGTAACCGTGAGAATGTTGGAAACTTGTGCACATGCACGGAGTTCCTGTGCTGGCTCAGTATGGCATTGCATGACAATCAGATATAGGGATTAACATTCACCTGATCTTTCTTTTGAACGAGTAAACCCTGTACTGCAAGACTAGAAATTTTATTTCCAGCATTACAGTCTCTGTCTTATTACCATGAGCTGCTGCTATTGTGAAATAAGCTGTTCCTATACTATCAGCATTCCCCGTGATTAAATTACCTTCTGATGATACAAAAATCAAGAATCAATTGCAACTTGCAACAACTAATTTAACATTTAAAGTATCTATAACTCGTTCAAATCAATATTTTTAGCTTCAAACGCTGAATCACAGTTCACTCCAAAAGTCAGCAAAAAGTCAAAATCAAATGTTCCCGGGGGCATGGCTCTTGGCGATCCCCTCTCCCACCCCCTCCCCCCCCCCTTTCTAGATCTGCCACTGTGGAAAAAGCATGTGTGTATTTCAGCTTTTCCCTGCAATATAACAGATAGATATACCTGCAGCTTAAATTGCAACAAGCTCAAGTCACTCTGCACTCTCAGGATAACCACTTGTTTTCAGAGGCAAAATTTTTAGGTATGATCCAAAAATACTGACGGGAATCATGTAAAACAGGATGTAACTTTGTCATCGTAAAACAGTGGCCCTAGGCCTATATTCCAGGACTGTTTTCGAACTGTTGATTGTTATTTGAATGGTCATTTTTTGGAGGGCTTTTTGCAGTTTTTGAAGATGACATGTATGATTATTTTTCCCAGTATTTCTTTGTTAATATCAAATTATCAAGCTAGTATCTATTTTTCACAGCACTTCCATGCATTGGAGCTGGGTAGGATACAGAATTGTAATCCACTCCATGTCACCAATCGCTATTGGGTTCTTCTGAAACGTGATAATTATGAAGAGTCGATCTCAATACACACACACACACACACACACACACACACTTTTGAACTGTAGGACAAAAAAAAATGTTCAAGCACAACTTTTCATAAACTTTTATCTCCATCATTTTCAATTCTAACAAAATAGGTACAGTAATGTAGTGGTTATGTTACTGGACTAGTAATCCAAAGAATGCAAGTTCAAATCCCACATGGCAGTCGGAGAATTTGAATTCAGTTTTTAAAAATCTGGTACCAGTAAAAGTGACCGTGAAGCTGTTGGATCATAAAAACACATCTGGTTCACTAATGTCCTTTAGGGAAGGAAACCTGCCGTTCTTACCTGGTCAGGCCTACATGTGACTCAGTCCCACATGTGGATGACTCTTAACTGCCCTCTGAAGTGGCCTAGCAAGCCAGCAAGTTGTAACAAACCACTACAAAGGTATAGCGGTTCAAGGCGGCGGCCCACCACCACCTTCTCAGGACAACAGCAATAAATGCCGGCCTTGCCAACATCCCCAGAATGAATACCAAAAAAAAATCCTTTTTAGAACATGAAAATGGTCAAATGGGGCACAGCAGACACACAAAAATTCAAAGCCAGAATTTCAACAACTAACAGTCCTAAGTTAGGTAGGTCATAAACAACCTATCTAATCCAAAGTACAACTGTGTTGTCAATATTGAAAAATAACATTCAAGTCAATATATTTTAATACTGTATACACTACACACTTCTGATATTACACTCGTAATTAATCATCTAAAATTTTTCCCAACATTACCATCTTGGAGCTAATAATGGATATATTATTAGTGGTAGCGATAGGTCAAAGCCTAAGGAACATTTGTAGAGCTTTTCTATGCAAGCAAGACCTTCTCTATAATGGGGGAAAGTACTAGATTTTAAATTTATTTATGTTTCTCAATTTTGTTCCTAAACTATACCACAGTAACGGTAGATGTGAAATCACCAGTACTTCATGCTAGAATTACATGACCCAAAACACTTTCTCCAAACACAAGCCAGGTTTGCAAGAGACAAAAAAACCATCATTATATTGCTGGGTGTTCTTCACACTTCAGACAGACATACTATGAAAATCTCACACATCCACTTTAATGGTTTACTAAAATCCTTGTGACAACATTGCACAAAGGTACAGAGGGAGAAAGGAATAGAAGGATATGTTGGAATTAGATGAAGACGGGTGGGAGGAGGTTCGTGTGGAGCATAAACACCGGCATGGACTTGTTGGGCCAAATGGCCTGTTTCTGTGCTATAAATACTATGTAAAAGGTACATAGGGCCCCCTATGTACTCTACATATGCCAATATCATGAAAGATTATAACCTTTCGTTATATGTTGAGAACCCCTTGTCTGAGCTTGTATTACAACATGGTGAAGAACAGGAACAAGCATTAGATTTTCTTCCACGTTAAAAGATTTCCTTCCCACCATTCAGTAGCCTAGAGAAGAAGTTCAGCACGAACAGCACCGAGGTACACACAACAGGAAGATTGCACATTACACCCTTTGTCTGTGCTGAATTACAGCCAGGACACTACAATCAAGTTCAGACTCCAAAGCTAGGGAACAAGAATCTGCACCCATCCACCCTAACCAGCGTTTCTGCTGCCAATTGCTATATGATGACCATTGGTGGAAACGTGGATCAAGGACTAGGCTTAGCCGTGATGTGACAATCAAAAAACCTACCAACACTAAACATCTGGGCTAGTGTGTGTATATATAGAGTAGCCAGCTTCTCTTGTGGAACTCTTATCCCCAGCACAAGTTGCTGCTTTCAACAGAAGAAAGGAGGAAAGAAGATAAATGCTTAAATTAGATTACTACGAGAGTACAATGGAATTTTTTTTTCCCCCACAGTTTATACATGGAGTTTAGAAATATAGCAGTTAAAGGACTCAAACAACTGTTCCAAAAATATAGTTCTTAAGTTAGACTTTCTACAAAAAACAAATTTAATCTGTATCTACCTTATCCTGAAAAATTGCTGAATCAAAATCCAACTACTGTTTACAAAACTGACAGATGGGAGTAGTGTATATGTTAATAGGGAAAAGAAGCCGATTCTCATCCTTCAATCCAATTGCTTCTCAATTACAGTTGCACCAAACCGTGATAAAGAAGTACTGCAGCGGTTCAAGAAGGCTGCTCACCGCATCCTTCTCAAGGGCAAGTAGGGATGGGCAATAAATGCTGGCCTTGCCAGTAATGCCCACATCCCATGAACGAATAGAAAAAAAACCAAAGCTACCATACTTATACCCGTCTATTAATGCTATTCTGGGTTGCCTTTAAATACTCTTAAGAGCCTCTTTATGTTAATATTATTCTGCCACATTCATTCTTGTAGTCTTAGAAACATGTTATGTTTATTAATATAGCAAAAAGGAATATTTCTACTGTAAATGTTATATTCAAAAAGAGAGCAAGAGTCTCCTATCTGCTAATATTATTGCCCTCCTCTTGCACCAGGAAACTGTTCTTCTGACATCATCTATGATATGTCAGAGCAACTCCATAGGAAATTCCAGATTGGTATCCAGGCCAGGTCTGAATATTGATCAGGGGGCACTCAAGTCAAGACAAGTTGGTACGTGTGACTTTTCCTGGCTCAGGCACCTCACAGCCAGCAGTATAGCCAGGAGTTCTGCTTCTGACATGCCCATACTGCATCAGCTCTAGGGTGTGCAAGGACACCCAAATAGTGAGTCCCCTTAGAGCGGAAAAGTAAAAGTCAAAATATTAATTTTGAGGCAAGGGAAGTAATGTACATAGCTGTTAGTAGGCTTATTTAGTGTAGTGGTATCAACATACTACCAGGGGAAAAATTCACACTTAAGCTAATATGCTTCAATGTTCTGAAAATATGCTTCTTGTAGAATCTAACTGTTGTTGACTTCAACTCCATTACTGACTACTTGTTCAGGTTCAGCAAGATCATGTGAAAACTTAGCATCCCCTTTGACTCGGACCAGCATCAAACCCCACATCTTCTCCATCACCATGACTGCTTATTCCTCTTCTGCAACATGCCCATCTCTGCCACTACCTCAGTATCTTCACTGCCAAAATTCTTGTCCATGCTTTCTGTCACCTTCAGACTGAATTCATAGAATCATAAAATGGTTACAGCACGGAAGAAGGCCTATCGGCCCGTCAAGCCCGTGCCGACTCTCAGCTGGTCCCACTCCCCTGCCCTTTCCCCGTAGCCCTGCAAATTTTTTTCCTTCAGATACTTATCCAACTCCCTTTTGAAAGAGAAGATTGAATCTGCCTCCACCACCCTTTCAGGCAGTGCATTCCAGATCTTAACCACTTGCTGTGTAAAAAAGTTTTTTCTTACGTCGCCTTTGGTTCTTTTGCCAATCACCTTAAATCTGTGTCCTCTGGTTCTCCACCCTTCTGCCAATGGGAACAGTTTCTCTCTATCTACTCTGTCTAGACCCCTCATGATTTTGAACACCTCTATCAAATCTCCTCTCAACCTTCTCTGCTCCAAGGAGAACAACCCCAGCTTCTCCAGTCTATCAACGTAACTGAAGTCCCTCATTCCTGGAATAATTCTTGTAAATCTTTTCTGCACCTTCTCATCCTTCCTAAAAAGTGTGGTGCCCAGAATTGGACACAGTATTCCAGTTGGGGCCAAACCAGTGTTTTATACAGGTTCATCATAATTTCCATACTTTTGTACTCTATACCTCTATTTATGAAGCCCAGGATTCCATAAGCCTTTTTAACTGCTTTCTCAACCGGCCCTGCCACCTTCAACGATTTGTGTACACGTACCCCCAGCTCTCTTTGATCATGCACCCCCTTTAGGATTGTACCATTTAGTTTATATGGCCTTTCTACCAAAATGTATCACTTCACACTTTTCTGCGTTAAATTTCATCTGCCACGCGTCCACCCATTTCACCAGCCTGTATGTCTTCCTGAAGTCTATCACTCTCCTCCTCACAGTTCACTATACTTCCAAGTTTTGTGTCATCTGCAAATTTTGAAATTGTGCCCTGTACACCCACGTCCAAGTCATTAATATAGATCAAGTAAAGCAGTGGTCCGAGAACCGACCCCTGGGGAACACCACTGTATACCTTCCTCCAGTCCGAAAAACAACCGTTCACCACTACTCTCTGTTTCCTGTCACTTAACCAATTTCGTATCCAAGCTGCTACTGTCCCTTTTATTCCATGGGCTTCAACTTTGCTGGCAAGCCTATTATGTGGCACTTTATCAAACACCTTTTGGAAATCAATGTACACTACGTCAACCGCATTACCCTCATCAACCCTCTCTGTTACTCATCAAAAAACTCGATCAAGAATTATTCCAATGTTCCTTGTTGGTCTTCCTTTGTTTACTGTCTACAAACTCCAAACGCAGCTGCCCATACCCTGCCCCACATTAAGACTTCCTCATCCATCATCCCCATTCTTGTGGACCTACATTGACTCCCTGTCAAATTCCTTCATGGTCTTTTCCAGACTTACTACCTCTCACTCACCCTTCGGTCTTGTGACTCAAGACTCTTTTATATCCACCCCTCCTTTGCTCCATCTCTCGAACTCCCTCCCTTACACCCCGCCATCTCTCACATTCTCTGTCCCCTCCTTTAAAAATCTTCTCTCAACTCCTCTTTCTGCTCAAGCCTTCGGCCATCCCTCCTGAACTCTCTCTCCCCTGGCTAAGTATTCTATTCCTCTTACTATTACTTTAAACTGCCTTGGAACATTTTGTATATTCGAAGCTTTGTAGCAAATTATGTCAGATCATATCTATTTATATATTAAAAATGGAAGGCACGACACAACATTCCACACAGTGCCAGTTATGCAGGTATGTGGCATTTGAGATAGGCCATCTCAATGTAACAACCAGGTGGCTCTGCAACAATACATAAACTTCAAGCAAAAAAAAAGCCTCAGTACAACACTGGTTTTCTAATTATTTCTCAGAGAAGATATTTGAATTATCAATGTAAGCACAACTTCCCTGCAGGAATGTGGCAGATCTATAAATGTTGCCTCCTGATCTCTCCCCTTCATTTGGTTATTCAGTCCATGCTAAAGTTCTTAATGTAAAAGTAAATCAGCAACTTACAAGCCAATCCCAGCAATGGAAAACTAACCCCACCAACTGAAGTAACTGAAGGCCTACGTGACATCCGCCAGCCACAATATCACAGAACCAAGCCAAACAGCCCAAAAAAACAATGTAGCTTAAATCCCTAGCTGTTACCTACCAGAACACTCCAGCATCCAGAACATAAAAGTATGCAAGTTGAACCCTTGTAAATGTCTGCTTCCCAGTTTGCATCCTAGTGAGAACCAAGCCTTCAGACCATTTACCAATACAAAATATGTAAGCGTGTCATTTCATACCTAAATGGAGGGGCCTACCATTCTAATAAATAGCATGACCTGCCCAGCTGATTTTCTCAGATTCATCAGCATTTAGAAGCCACCAAAGAATAGGGACTGAAGGAAAATAGTGGGAAAGAAAAAGATCAAAATACAAGCATACTTTAGAGCAGTCAGGTTTTGCTGGCACTTCATTTTGAAACATAGAAACATAGAAGATAGGAGCAGGAGTAGGCCATTCGGCCCCTCGAGCCTGCTCCGCCATTCGATGAGATCATGGCTAATCATCCAAACTCAGTACCCTGTCCCTGCCTTTTCCCCATATCCCTTGATACCTTTAGCCTTAAGAAATATATCTATCTCCTTCTTGAATATATTTACTGACTTGGCCTCAACTACCTTCTGTGGTAGAGAATTCCACAGGTTCACCACTCTCTGGGTGAAGAAATTCCTCCACATCTCAGTCCTAAATGGCTTACCCCTTATCTTTAGACTGTGACCTCTTGTTCTGGACTCACCCGCCATCGGGAACATCCTTCCTGCATCCAGTCTGTCTAGTCCTGTTAGAATTTTAAAAGTTTCAATGAGATCTCCTCTCATTCTTCTAAACTCCAGCGAGTATAAGCCCAATCGACCCAATCTCTCCTCGTACGTCATTCCTGCCATCCCAGGTATCAGTCTGGTGAATCTTCGCTGCACACCCTCCATGGCAAGAACATCCTTCCTCAGATAAGGCGACCAAAACTGCACACAATACTCAAGGTGTAGTCTCACCAAGGCCCTGTACAGCTGCAGCAAGACATCCTTGTTCCTGTACTCAAACCCTCTCGCTACGAAAGCCAACATATCATTTGCCTTCTTAACCACCTGCTGTACCTGCATGCTTACCTTCAGCGACTGGTGCACAAGGACACCCAGGTCTCGTTGCACTTCCCCCTTCTCCCAATCTATTGCCGTTCAGATAATAATCTGCCTTTCTGTTTTTGCCACCAAAGTGGATAACCTCGCATTTATCCACATTATACTGCATCTGCTATGCTTCTGCCCAATCACCCAACTTGTCCAAATCATACTGGAGTTTCTCGGCATCCTCCTCGCAGCACTTACGCCCACCCAGCTTTGTGTCATCTGCAAACTTGGAGATATTACATCTAGTTCCCTCGTCCAGATCATTAATATATATAGTGAATATAGTGAAAACAAAATTAGAATGATTTGGAGGCCCCGCCTCACTCATTGAATAGAGGTAATTCCTCTGATGCATAAGAACAGCGCCCGATATGCATCAAGTCCCAATTCCGCTTTCCAGCCTGCCTGTGTTAGAAACCCAAGATGAAATGCGACCTAAGTTAGGAATCAGTTTAAGTAGGAAACTAAGCTGAAAATGTTACGTTGAACTGTTGGAGTTGGGAAGAACAAGTAGTGTCAATGGGACGTATTTTCCAATCCCTACGGGTGTGTACGAGCTGTGTACCCACCCGTAGGGACATCAGAAAGCTGATGTCAGGCATGCCAAGCACATGTGCTTTAAACCAGCATTTCCGATCTGTCAAGAATGCTCTTGACAGATCGGACGCCTGCCCTAGAGATGGGCCTCTGCGGGCAGATAGTTCCACTTTCTGCAGAACCTCCGCCCACAGAAAACCCTTTGAAATTTTACGCCTGGTAAAAGCAGGCATAAGGCCTGCTTTTACCAGCATAAGATTTGAAAAAGGTAAAAAAAAAAAAAATTTCTCTCATTTATCATTTAAAAATACTTTTAATAAAGTTTTTTTGCCCTGTAAAAAAATACATTTTTTTTTTTTAATTAAATTTTTGTTTAAAATATGTAATTTATTGTAATTTCAACTCATTTTAAAATGTGATTTTTTTTAAAAAATTATTTAATGTTTTACAGTGTTTTTGGGGTGATCTCCATTCATATATTTGACAGGTCTATCTGTCAAGTGTATGAAGGGAGATTCCCTTCTTTGATTGGCTCCCCGCAACCCTTGCGAACTGCATGCGCCTCTGGGATCCGTGAGCCCTGCACATTTCAAGTTGGAGAGGCCCAGGAGCGGAAGTATATGCACTCGGGAGCCCTCAGGTAAGTCCGTAGATTTTTTCCAGATCGGAGGCCTCCGCACGTAAAATACAGCCTAATGAACCTAACATTTCTGGTCATATTCCATTTAAATTAGGACTACGCCGCAAATAATCAGGGCTCACCAATGGGGACGAGGAGAATAACAAGGGTAAGATTGGTGCAGTGTGCACTGTGATAGTAAGCAAAAGTGGGGATTTCAGTGGAGAGATATCCAATGAATCATAGAAGATAGGAGCAGGAGTAGGCCATTTAGCCCCTCTAGCCTGCTCCGCCATTCAATGCGATCATGGCTGATCATCCAAATTCAGTACCGAATAAACACCCACAAAAAATAGTGTACAAGGCTGACAGGACAAACTGGGTCATGAGATGCATGAACTCATGTTTGCTCAGCATGTACAAGCACAAGTACAGGGAACATTCAGCTTGGCTTAGAGTGATTCTGGAACCAGTCAACAGTATCAACTACACTCTGATGCCAGTAGCTTTCTGTTAACATAAAATTGACCTAAAGTAGCAAATAATGCCTATAAAGGTAATCTTGATATTCTCAGTAAAGAACCAATCTCCATTGCTCCATTCTGAACTACCTTTATGACTGACAATGACAGCAACAACTTCCATATAGTGCTTTTAACATAGAAAAACGTCCCAAGGCATTTCACAGAAATCTAATCAAACAAAAATGGATCCTGAGCCAAAGAGGATAATATTAGGAAGAGTAACTAAAAGCTTGGTCAAAGAGGTGGGTTTTAAGCGGGGTCTTAATAGAAGAGAGGGAGGTGAAGAGAAGGAGGAGGAGAAGTTTAGGGAGAGAATTCCAGATCATTGGGTCTAGACCCCTGAAGATACAGACAAACGGTTGGGCAACAGTAGTGGGGGATGCACAAGAGAGCAACGTCAGAGGAGCAGAGTTCTTGTAGAGTTCTAGAGCTGAGGCCATGAAAGGATTTAAACACGAGAACGAGAGTTTTAAATTGGAGATGTTGGGGGAACCAGGAGCCAACGTAGGCCAGCGAGCACAGGGATGATGGGCGAGAGAGACTTGGTGCAGGATAGGATACGGGCAGCAGAGATTTGGGGAGTTGAAGTTTACAAACTGTGGAAGATGGGAGGTTGGACAGGAGAGGATTGGACTAGTCAAGTCTGAAAGTGACAAAGCCATTGATGAGGGCTTCAGCAGCAGATGGGCTGAGGCAGGGCAGAGGCAGCTGATATTAGGGAGGCGGAAGTAGGCAATCTTTGTGCTGAATAGGATATAGGGTCAGAAGTACAGCTCAGGACCATATAACAACACTAACTTGTATTTATATAGCACCCTTAACACAGTAAAATATCCCAAGGCTCTTCCCAGGAGTGTTACGAGACAAAATTTGACACAGAGCCAAAACAGTCCATCACCAAGAAGTGGCTCGGCAGCACCACTAACGACTGAGCCCTGAAGGTCACAGCTGCCAGACTAGGCCTGCAGCAGATGGAGAGAGAACCAATACGAGGGAAAAACCTACTTGAACTCGTCCTCACCAATCTGCCTGTCACAGATGCATCTGTCCATGACAGTATTGATAGCAGTGATCACCGCACAGTGCTTGTGGAGATGAAGTCCTGTCTTCACACGGAGGACACCCTCCATCGTGTTGTGTGGCACTACCACCGTGCTAAATGCAACAGATTCAGAACAGATCTAGCAGCTCAAAACTGGGCATCCATGAGGCGCTGTGAGCCGTCAGCAGCAGCAGAATTGTATTCCACCACAATCTGTAACCTCATGGCCCGGCATATTCCTCACTCTACTATTACCATCTCTGGTTCAATGAGGAGTGCACAAGAGCATGCCAGGAGCAGCACCAGGTATACCTAAAAGAGGTGCCAACCTGCTGAAGCTACCACACAGGACTACATGCATGCTAAACAGCAGAAGCAGCATGCTATAGACAGAGCTAAGCGATACCACAACCAACGGATCAGATCAAAGTTCTGCAGTCCTGCCAGATCCAATCGTGAATGGTGGTGGACAATTAAACAACTAAGAGGAGGAGGACAGCACGCAAGCGCAAAAGACAAAGCTGAAGCGTCTGTAACCAACTTCTGCCAGAAGTGCCAAGTGGATGATCCATCTCAGCCTCCTCCTGTGGTCCTCACCATCACAGAAGCCAGTGTTCAGCCAGTTCGATTCACTCCACATGATATTAACAGACAGCTGAGAGCACTGGATACTGCAAAGGCTATGGGCCCCGACAACATCCCGGCTGAATACTTGTGCTCCAGAACTAGCCACGCCTCTACCCAGGCTGTTCCAGTACAGCTACAACACTGGCATCTACCCGACAAAGTGGAAAATTGCCCAGGTATGTCCTGTCCACAAAAAACAGGACAAATTAGTAGACAATTGAGTAGAATGGGCCTAAACTCTCTGGAGTTTAGAAGAATGAGAGGTGATCTCATTGAAACATACAAGATTCTGAGGGGGAATTGACAGCGTAGATGCGGAGAGGTTGTTTCTCCTGGCTGGAGAGTCTAGAACTAGGGGGCACAGTCTCAGGATAAGGGATCGGCCATTTAAGACTGAGATGAGGAGAAATTTCTTCACTCAGAGGGTTGTGAATCTTTGGAATTCACTACCCCAGAGGGCTGTGGATGCTCAGTCGTTGAGTATATTCAAGGCTGAGGTAGATAGGTTTTTGGACTCTAGGGGAATCAAGGGATTTGGGGATCGGGCATGAAAGTGGAGTTGAGGTCGACGATCAGCCATGATCTTATTGAATGGCATAGCAGGGTCGAGGGGCCGTCTGGTCTACTTCTGCTCCTATTTCTTATGTTCTTAAATCCAATCCACTCTCAATCATCAGCAAAGTTACGGAAAGTGTCATCAACAGTGCTATCAAGCGTCAGTTACTCACCAATGCTCAGTTTGAGTTCCGCCAGGAACACTCGATTCCAGACCTCATTACAGCCTTGGTCCAAACATGGACAAAAGAGCTGAATTCCAGGTGAGGCGAGAGTGACTTCCCTTGACATCAAGGCAGCATTTGACCGAGTGTGGCATCGAGGAGCCCAAGTAAAACTGAAGTCAATGGGAATCGGGGGAAGATTCTCCACTGGCTGGAGTCACACCTAGCACAAAGGAAGATGGTTGTAGTTGTTGGAGGCTAATCATCTCAACCCCAGGACATCACTGCAGGAGTTCCTCAGGGCAGTGTCCTCGGCCCAACCATCTTCAGCTGCTTCATCAATGACTTTCCCTCCATCATAAAGGTCAGAAATGGGGATGGTCGCTGATGATTGCACAGTGTTCAGTTCCACTTGCAACTCCTCAGATAGTGAAGCAGTCCGTGCCCGCATGCAGCAAGACCTGGACTGATCAGACTTGTGCTGACAAGTGGCAAGTAACATTCACACCACACAAGTGTCAGGCAATAACCATGTCCAACATGACAAAGTCTAACCACTGCCCCTTGACATACAACAGCATTACCATCGTTGAATCCCCCACCATCAACATCCTGGGGGGTCACCATTGACCAGAAATTTAACTGGACCAGCCACATAAATACTGTGGTTACAAGAGCAGGTCAGAAGCTGGGTATTCTGCGGCGAGTGACTCACCTCCTGACTCCCCAAAGCCTTTCCACCATCTACAAGGCACAAGTCAGGAGTGTGATGGAATACTCTCCACTTGCCTGGATGAGTGCAGCTCCAACACTCAAGAAGCTCGACACCATCCAGGACAAAGCAGCCCGCCACCTGCACACAGTGTCTCCGGTGTGTACCATCTACAAGATGCACTGCAGCAACTCGCCAAGGCTTCTTCGACAGCACCTCCCAAACCCACAGCCTCTACCACCTAGAAGGACAAGAGTAGCAGGCGCATGGGAACACCACCACCTCCAAGTTACACACCACCCTGACTTGGAAATATATTGCCGTTCCTTTATCGTCGCTGGGTCAAAATCCCTCCCCAACAGCACTGTGGGAGTACCTTCACCACACAGACTGCAGTGGTTCAAAAGGCATCACGCCACCAACTTCTCAAGGGCAATTAGGGATGGGCAATAAATGCTGGCCTTGCCAGCGACGCCCACATCGCATGAATGAATTTTTAAAAAACACTGCTTCAGAAAATAACCATTTTCCAATCCTGAAAAACAAATAAAAACTACAATTGCAGGAGAAACACCACCCTTCTGTTCCGTTTTACATTTTAGCTTAAAGCAATAATTTGAAAGATTTATTGTGTCAGGATCCTGTTTACATTTTTTGGTTTAAATTTCTATTGTTCAACTCAGCATAACAACAAATCAAAAACTGCACATAACACCATGTCAGACTTACAAAGCAATGGGATTTCCATAACATTATAAAGTGTTTAAAGATTAACAGAGTCTTTCAATGCAATGTACATTGTCTACCTGTATATTAGCTACCTCACTGCAAATTATAAAAGATAAGCCAAGTAATAACCGTGACGTTAGGTTCTCCATGGCTTTGTGCCTAAATAGATAGAAATAGCATTCAGGCTCCACTGAAGTATTGAGGGTCTTTTAAAAAGAATCATTGTAGGGGTAGGCTAATAAATGATAATACACAAAACAGTGGAGTGGCGATTTCAAGGCACAGTTCTGAGGTATCGGCGATATAGTACATCATTATTTGCAAATTCGAAATGTGAAGCGTATTGTTGTCCACATTCGAGTGTACATAGGTTAAGGTAGCAATTCAAGACCACTCAAACGTGACTTATGTTACTACACTGAAACTGCGGTTTTGAAGAAAATTCAGCCTAGGTCAGACCCAAATCGTTGGAAAACTCATTATAATAAAACCAGCAAAACACCACCACAATTAAAATTCCTAATGATTTGGTAAATGAGATGAGTGACTGAAATTAACATGTTAAAGCAAATGAATTCTCATTCATTCCCGTCACTCGGCTTGGTACGTGTTTCAACAGCCATACAATCAGACAATTTTTACAAATGTACCAACCAAAGAAAACCAAAAGGAAAGACTGGCTATAGCACTGAACTGAAGTGACTGATATGGCACGAATCCAGAAGAAACAGAAACATATAAACATACCAGATAATCCATCTACTGAATAGAGGCCCTCAGCTTCAAAGTCCAAAGTACTTTCGTCTTCTTTTTGTGTGTGTATTTTATATATTAATTATGCAATAAGCACAGTATTCCTCACATTCCCCGATTTAACTGAGGCAGAAGTTGAAATAAACAGCCAGTAGACTCCAGCTGAATGTCTCTCCCCCTCTACATTTATGCCTACAGCACTTATTTCCTCGACTGTACTTTATTCCCCAGTGGATGAAATGTTAAAATTAACCCCCAAAAAGCCGCTCCCTTATTACGTAGAGCGGTCATCTGATCGCAGACGTGAGCCTGTTTTTCAACAACCCCGGAAGTCGGGTTTGAAGCCAGCATCGGGTTAGTGAGACCCACGTGTTCAGGAACTGGAAAGGAGCAGAGTTTGAAATGTGTGAGCTGCCCTCTACCCGAAAGAGACGGTGCAAATACCGTCAGTAGGAGCTGCAGATAAAGAGGCTGTTCCTGTGGACGGTGATTTGCGTTTTAGGTGCCGCGATGTTGATATAATTTGGTAGATGTTTGGAATGAGCCCTGCTGAAAACTTAACCATAGGGTTACCACGATATATCACAAGGAAAGTAACATAAATGCAGCATTTTCACTTATAATTACGTTCCAAAGAAAAGAAAACATTAATGGCCCGGAATTTGCGGTGGGTAATAACGGCAAACTAACAGTGTTGGTTGTTATTACCCCTTTGAAACTGACTGCAACTTCAGGATTTAGAGCATGCACATCCCAACGTGGAAATCCTGAAGTTGCGATCAGTCATTCACAGCTTCCCACTGGCTCGCTGTGACCCTGCCACCCCCCATAGCCAGTACTCAGTGAAATCAGTGAAAGTGACAAAAACTTGTGCTTTTCTGCGGTAATATCGCTGTTAAATAACCCATTAAAAGTTCGACCACAGTTCCATTTCATCCTTAGACTCATCCGACGCTTCAACAAAAAACTTTTCTTCTTCCTTTCCGATGTCAAGGATCGCAAGCTTCAACAACTCTTGGACACTAACACCCCTCCGGAACCTTCTTCCCCTTCACTTTCCTCTGACCCCCCTTCTCCCAATCTCACCCCCTGCCGCGTTTTCACTATCCCCTCTGACCTTCCCCTCTCTGACTCCGAACGATCAGTCCTCAGCAAAGGCCTGAGCTTCATCCCCTTACGCCCCCATCTCAATGAATTTCGAGCTCGGCACGATGCTGAGCTCTTTTTCCGCCGCCTCCGTCTCCGTGCCCACTTCTCTGGCCAGGAGTCTTCCCCCCGCACGGCTGACCCTTTCTCCCGCTTTCAGAATTCTCGTTCCACCTGGACCCCTCCCTCTGGCCTCTTACCCTCTCTAGATCTTTTCATTGCTAACTGCCGCCGTGACATCGGCCAGCTCAATTTCTCTGCTCCCCTCTCTCACTCCAACCTACCTCCCTCTGAACTTGCAGCACTCCATTCTCTCAGATCCAACCCCGACATTGTCATTAAACCTGCTGACAAGGGTGGTGCTGTTGTTGTTTGGCGAACCGACCTCTACCTAGCGGAAGTTGAACGCCAACTCTCCGACACCTCCTCCTACCTCCACCTGGACCATGACCCCACTACAGAACATCAAGCCACTGTGTCCAAGACTGTCACTGACCTCATCTCCTCTGGAGATCTTCCCCCCGCGGCCACCAACCTCATAGTTCCCCAACCCCGCACAGCCCGCTTCTACCTCCTTCCCAAGATCCACAAACAGGACTGCCCTGGTAGACCCATCGTTTCAGCCTGCTCTTGCCCCACGGAACTTATCTCTTCCTATCTCGATTCTATTTTTTCTCCCCTTGTCCAGTCCCTTCCCACCTACATCCGCGATTCCTCTGACGCCCTCCGCCACTTTAACAGTTTCCAGTTTCCTGGCCCCAACCGCCTCCTTTTCACCATGGACGTACAATCCCTCTACACCTCCATCCCCCACCAGGATGGCCTGAGGGCGCTCCGCTTCTTCCTTGAACAGAGGCCCAACCAGTCCCCATCCACCGCCACCCTCCTCCGCCTGGCTGAACTTGTTCTCACATTGAACAACTTCTCCTTTGACTCCACTCATTTCCTCCAAATCAAAGGTGTTGCTATGGGTACCCGCATGGGTCCTAGCTATGCCTGCCTTTTCGTGGGATATGTGGAACACTCTTTGTTCCAGTCCTACTCGGGTCCCCTCCCTCACCTCTTTTTCCGGTACATTGACGACTGTATCGGTGCCGTTTCCTGCTCTCGCCCTGAACTAGACAATTTCATTCACTTTGCCTCCAATTTCCACCCTTCCCTCACCTTCACATGGTCCATCTCCGACTCTTCCCTCCCCTTCCTCGACTTCTCCGTCTCCATCTCTGGGGATAGGTTATTGACCAACATTCACTACAAGCCCACTGACTCCCACAGCTACCTGGACTACACTTCCTCCCACCCCGCCTCCTGTAAGGACTCTATTCCCTTCTCCCAGTTTCTCCGTCTCCGCCGCATCTGCTCCGACGATGCCACCTTCCATACCAGTGCTTCCGACATGTCTTCCTTTTTCCTCAACCGAGGATTCCCCTCTACCGTGGTCAACACGGCCCTCGACCGTGTCCGTTCCATCTCCCGCACTTCTGCCCTCACCCCGGCCCCTCCCTCCCGGAACCACGATAGAGTTCCCCTTGTCCTCACCTTTCACCCCACCAGCCTCCACATTCAACGGATCATCCTCCGCCATTTCCGCCACCTCCAACGTGATCCCACCACCAAACGTATCTTCCTCTCACCTCCCCTTTCAGCATTCCGTAGGGACCGCTCCCTCCGAGACACCCTAGTCCACTCCTCTATCACCCCCAACCCCCCTTCCCCTTCACCCGGCACCTTCCCGTGCAAGCGCAGGAGATGCAACACCCCCCCTTCCCACTCTCCAGGGCCCCAAACACCCCTTCCAGGTGAAACAGCGATTTACTTGTACTTCTTGCAATCTAGTATACTGTATTCGCTGCTCACGATGTGGTCTCCTCTACATTGGGGAGACCAAACGCAGATTGGGTGACCGCTTTGCGGAACACCTCTGTTCAGTCCGGAAGGGTGACCCCGAGCTTCCGGTCGCTTGTCATTTTAATTCACCCCTCCACGCTCACTCAGACCTCACCGTCCTCGGCCTCTTGCATTGTTCCACGGAAGCGCAGCGTAAGCTCCAGGAACAGCACCTCATCTTCCGTTTAGGCACTTTACAGCCTTCCGGACTCAATATCGAGTTCAACAATTTCAGATCATAACCCCGGCCCCTACCACATATGTATACATTTTATCCACTCTTTTGGTCCGTGCCTTTTTCCTTTTTTTCTCTCTCTCCCCCCACGGCAGCTGTCTCTGATTCTGCCAGCATTTCACACCTTACCTTTTGTTTCTCAACCTGTCCCATTACCATCTCGTCTTGCCTTGAGCATCTCTCAATGTCTCTACTCACTAAAGACCATCCCTTTTGTTCTTTTATTCCTCCCCCCAGCCTCCCCCTTGCATTTTTATCTGTTTATTTCTTGCTCTCTCAGTTCCGACGAAGGGTTTCGACCTGAAACGTTAACTCTCTTTCTCTCTCCACGGATGTTGCCTGGCCTGCTGAGTTTTTCCAGCGTTTTCTGTTGTTATTTCGGATTTCCAGCATCCACAGTATTTTGCTATCTTAAAAGTTCGACCTTGTTGGATTAGGTGTAACTGCGATTTTAGCAGCGTATTGACTGCTAAACAAACATTATGGCCCTGAAAAACTAACTTTAATTTTGTGGAGTGTCAAATTTCTCCATAATGATAAAAATTAAAATTTTTAAGAAACTTTAAATAATATATTTTTTTAAGTTTATTCACATTTATTTCAGGTTACCTTTTTCCTATGTGAGAGCCCCAATCTTTGTTTCACTCTCTATAACATTTTTTAAAAGTTTGAATAAAAGCCTGGTTCCCTGTTTGTGAGAATTCTGCATTGTGATTGGCTGCTGAGACATCTTGTTGATGTCACAGCAGCTCACACTAGGAATTCCCCACTATTCTACACTGATCTGACTTGCGCGTCGAGAAAGGCAAACTTCTCGCCACAGAGATCGCGAGACTTTGTGGGCAGCTTTCTTCAGGGCCAGTGGCGAAGACCTTTGCTTCGCTGCTGACTGCAAATTCCGGGCCATTGAGTTGTCTCTTATGCACCGTGTAAAGCTGGTCTGATTGAATCTTTATTGGACACAAAGAGAAGCACAAAAACAGGCTATTCACTACACAAACAGTTAATAGTAAACAGACAATTCAACAAACACTCCAAGCAATCCAAGTGGTGTTGGAGTGAGTCCTGTTGAGACTCTGTTGACCTGGAGGAGCAATAGAAAGAAACAGGCTATTTGTCCCATGAGCTCTGTGTTGGTGTATTTCTCCACATGAGCCACCGAGTCTAATCAATCCCTCTCTCCTGACCACTCCCTATATCATTTAATATTCCTCTATTCAAGCAGTTCCTCTATATCAGAAAGAACGTATGGTCAGGCTGTCAATGTGGGAGAGGAAGTAGTCAAGCCTACAATTGGTCCATCTCAGGATTCAGCTGCTGGTAGCCAAGTGTCACCTCAATCCCAAACGGTTCCTATATCCATATAACAGCCAACAAACTTACTTAGGTGGCTCCTAGATGATGGATCAAATTAGGTTGAAGAGAACATACATCACAGGCTGTTGCTAATGGGAAACACGATGGAACCAAAGATGAGGGACTTGCACATAGAATATGCTTTGAGATTCATGATCTGGTTGTACTGAAATTGTGTGTGCAGAGAGTTCTTCCAAAGGTTTGTGAACATGTTTCATAAGGTGGAAGAATGCGAGATTTGTGATTGAGAGATTTAAGGCACTTTTGATGAAAACATATTTGTGGAGACTATGTAAGCATGTACTGTTAATGCAGTGGGCGTATTGCAACATTAAGAGAACGTCTCCTGTATCAGTTTGCCTAATGGCTCTTTCAGCTTGGCATTGGGTTATATTCCGCAGCCTCTTCATGCTCCTCTTGGTGATCCCTTTGCTGCACCTGGGAGGATGATGCCACAGTGTCAGCTGTGGTTCAGTTGGTCACACACTCGCCTTTGAGTCAGAAGGTTGTGGGTTCAAGTCCCACTTCAGAGACTTGAGCACATAAAGCTAGGCTGACACTCCAGTGCAGTGCTGAGGGTGTGCTGCACTGTCAGAGGTGCTGTCTTTCAGATGAGACGTTAAACTGAGGCCCCATCTGCTCTCTCAGGTGAACGTAAAAGATCCCATGGTACTATTTCGAAGAAGAGCAGCGGAGTTATCCCCAGTGTCTTGGCCAATATTTATCCCTCAACCAACATAACAAAAACAGATTATCTGGTCATTATCACATTGCTGTTTGTGGGACCTTGCTGTGTGCAAATTGGCTACCGCATTTCCTACATTACAACAGTGACTCCACTTCAAAAGTACTTCATTGGCTGTAAAGTGCTTTGAGACGTCCGATGGTCATGAAAGGCGCTGTATAAATGCAAGTCTTTCTTTTCTTTAAAAGGCAAAATTGTGCTGCATGCACCACACTACTATGTTCTTTGAAACCTTAGCCAGACTATATTGCAGGACACCTCAAGATCCATCCAGACACCTGAACCACTGCTTCAACTCACCAATGGTGGGTTCTATGATTATTCTGGTGAGTGCCAGCATCTCATTATAACTGTGTTGAGCTGCTGTCCTGGGATGGTGTCTTCAGACATTATTCCAAAGGATAGCCCTGATCACCAAGAGCCACCCTGAGACTTGCCTTTGTGGATAAAATATTGGTGGGACCATGGACTGCTTTAAAATGAAGGTTTGTGAATTTTGTCCTTTTGCTCTCTAGTCCTGTGCTCAATGTCTAAGTTAAATAGCTTACTTACTTTAACCTTATCTGTACCTTTGATTAAGGACTTGTATTATATCTCACCTCAGTCATTTTACGGCAAAAATTATTTTAGTCACTTGAGCAGTTCTTCATAAGTTTGCCTCCTAAGATGTGAAATCATCTTAGGCACTTTCCCATGAACCCTTTCTAATGCATCTATATTGTTTAAGGTAAAGTGACCAAACTTCAAGCTTTACTCTAGTATGGCTTCATAATTAATCATTGCAATGTGGTTTAACTTCTTCTGACATGTAGTCCAATACTTTTGCATCCCAGTGCCTGATTTGCCTTAGTAATAACCACTTGACACTGACACTGTTAAATTCTTTTCCCTTTGGCCTGTTCCAATGGAGATTTTAGTCATGTCAGCTCTTTAAGGGGAAGCACGGCAATGTATTCAGATGGCATGAGATTACCCAAATCTCATAATTTCACTGGCCTACTTAAAGTAGGATCAGATGTAATTCTCCCTCCCCTTCATCCCGCCAAACCAAGTTCTACTGACAAGCAGTATCCCAGATAATTGGGAATAGAAATACAGGAACGGTAGCAAAGTGGTAATGTCACTGGACTAGTAATCCAGTAGGCCTTGACTAATGATTCCCAAGACAAGAGTTCAAATCCTTCCACAGCAGCTGGTGAATTTAAATTCTGAAATATTAAAAAAAGCTAGTAGCAGTAATGGTGACCATGAAACTGTTGGATTGTTATAAAAACCCATCTGGTTCACTAATGTCCTTTAGGGAAGGAAATTTGCCGTCCTTAGCTGATCTGACCTATATATGACTCCAGACCCACAGCAATATGGTTGACTCTTAACTGCCCTTGCCTGAGTGGCCAAACAAGCTACTCTGTTGTCACCACCAATTAGGGATGGGCAATAAATACTGGCCTTGTTAGTGATGCCCACATCCTGTGAATGAATAAAAGAAAAAGATAATTGCCTTTAACATTCCTGTCCTCACCTTCAAATCCTTCCATGTCCTCTCTATCTCTGCAATCTCTTTCAGTCCTATGTCTGTGCATACACCCTCCTGTTCTCCAACATCAGCCTATTGCTCACTCTTTGCTAGTGTCACTCATATCCTGAGAACAATTTTTTTTTAAATGTGTTATGGTACAGTGGCCAGGATTCTCTGTTCAATCCCTGGATCTTGCTATCATTTACCTGTATATTAGGCAATCAAAGACATACTCTGTACTGTAGGGAATACAACTGACCCTAGCAGAATATCGGAGACCCAATACCACCAGGTTGAGTATTTCAGTCTAGGCAAGGGTGCTGTTTGTGCTTTAAAACTGCTCTCTGCATGTTCTCATACAGGCTTAACACAATGGTAAATAATTACTACCAAAGAGTTAAATAACCAATTTAGTCAATTTTTAAATGGCAGCTCAAACAAAGTAACTCAGTCAGGACATTCTAATGTTTTAAAACCTTTGCACTATTGACGCAGTAAGTCACAGTTGGATGAGGTATTATCACTCATAGACTTAAAGCAAGAAAGAACTAGCATTTATAACAGGCTGGGTCTCTTTTCGCTTAGAAAAATAGGAGCAGGAGTAGGCCATTCGGCCCTTCGAGCCTGCTCCGCCATTTCAATATGATCATGGCTGATCCTCTATCTCAATACCATATTCCCACTCTCTCCCCATACCCCTTGATGCCTTTTGTGTCTAGAAATATAGAAACATAGACATAGCTTGAAAAGGGAAGGCTGAGGGGTGACCTAATAGAGGTCTTTAAAATTATGAAAGGTTTTGTCGAGTAGATACAGAGAGAGTGTTTCCACTTGTGGAGAAGAGCAAAACTAGAGGTCATCAATATAAGATGGCTAAGAGGCAGAAAGCAGAGAGTAGTGGTGAACGGTTGTTTTTCAGAATGTGCCGAGGTGACACCAGGGTTCGGTTTTCAGACCATTGCTCTTTTTGATATATATTAATGGCCTGGACTTGGGTATACAGGGCATAATTTCAAAGCTTACAGATGACACGAAACTTGGAAATGTAGTAAACAGTGAGGAGGATAGTGACATAGACAGCCTGGTGAAATGGGCAGACACATGGCAGATGAAATTTAACACAGAGAACTATAAAGTGATTCATTTTGGTAGGAAGAATGAGGAGAGGCAATATAAACTAAATGATGTAATTTTAAAGCGGGTGCAGGAACAGAGAGATCTAGGGGTGTACGTACACAAGTCATTGAAGGTGGCAGGACAAGTTGAGAAGACTGTTAAAAAGACATACGTGATCCTTGGCTTTATAAATAGATGCGGAGATGCCGGTGTTGGACTGGGGTGGACAAAATTGAGAGGTCGCACAACACCAGGTTATAGTCCAACAGTTTTATTTGAAATCACAAGCTTTCGGAGCTTACTACTCCTTCGTCGGGTGAAGTAAAAAGATACAGAATCGCCAAAGCATATATAGATGGAGAACAATGCATGTGTACCTTACAATTGCAGACAACTAAATTAAATCATCCTGACTATCTGCTGAGGTGTGATAAAGTTAATCAGGTCAGCCAGGAAGGTACCACATCAAAGACATAGCAAGATACAACTGAGACAATGAGGTGGAGTCGCAGGGGGTCTAACGTGTCAAAAGCTGCCGTCTGTATGTAAAACGATAAGCTTTAAAATTTTTACTTTTTTACTGGGAAAAATTTTACTTTTTACTGGGAATCACATCTGTGAACAAGCCAACGACGACTCGAGTCCGGATCACGTCATGTATCGTGACATAAACCCAAGATCCCGGTTGAGACCGTCTTCATGAGTGCGGAACTTGGCTATCAGTTTCTGCTCGATGATTTTGCGTTGTCGTGTGTTCCTAAGGTTGCCTTGGAGAATGCTTACCCTCAGCCTCGGATCTGGGGATATTGATAAAATGGTGGAATGGGCAAAAAAAAGCAGATGGAATTCAATGGCAGTAAATGTGAACTGGTACATAGTCATTAAAAAAAAAAAATTAATTAATAATTATACTTTGAATGGGGGCAGGCTGGATGCTGTGGAAGAGCAGAAGGATTTGAGGGTTTAGGTTCACCAGACATTAAAAGCAGCACCTCAAGTGGATAAGGCCATAAAAAGGTCTTGTGGAGTCCTCCTCATCCTCCTCCTCGGTATTATCATAATTGACGGGGATGAAATTTCTGCCCTCTTGCTCATTATCATCATCATTTCTCTCATCTTCTGCCCACTATTGCTGTGATGGTCCTGCAGGAAGGGAGAGCAGAAGGTAAGGGTGGGTGAATATTACCTCCTTGGGATTAGGGAGGCAAGGAAGGATGTGGAAGTTTCGGGCTTTCTGCCGTGTCACAGGGATGCCATGGCGACTCTAAGTGTGCTCCCGCTAACCCGCACCTTCTCACCAATCTCGTCAACTCTGACTGCTAGAGCAGAGTACAAGAGCTGTGTTGATCCTGCCCAGAAAGTACTCTCCTTTTTTCTTTTTCTCATTGATAATCTTACTCACTCTCTTACTCGGACACACGGACTGCTGCGGTTCAAGAAGGCGGTTCACCACCACCTTCTCAAGGGCAATTAGGGATGGGCAATAAATGCTGGCCTTGCCAGCGACGCCAGCATCCCATAAACGAATAAAAAATGTTTTAAAAAAAAAAGTAACATGGAGCCATACATTGTACCGCAGTAATATTGCACACAATAGTGGTGGCATCTTATCTCTGCTATGAGGCATTCCATCCTGAAACCTGAATAACACATCTTCCTTTTCTCCTTCTATCGACTGTTTTCAAGATGAGTTGGAAACAGCTGGTGGCAGCTAAAAGCAAAGCTCTTCACAACATATCGTGTTGTGTCATGCATTCCACCCACCACAAGCACCGTCACACGTCCAAGCACCCCGGGCATTTAGGCAGTGAGTATGAAGAGGGAGCACTGGGTGAAGCACAGGTCAAGTGAGGAAGAGATGGCAGCAAGGAAACAGGAAGCAGCTGCTCAGGCTTCCAGCCCAAGGTGGGGGGTGGTGGCAGGCCAAACTCACTCAGCGGGGGAGGCCCAGCAAACTTGCTCAATGGGTGGGCGGTGGGGGGGGTGGGGCGCAGAATTTGCTCAGCTGAGGAGGGAAGCAAACTCCTTCAGTGGGGAGGGGGTGCTGCTGACCCATCAAACTCACTCAGCAGGGACAGAAGGGGCAGGAGGGCTGTTCAGCCACTAACTGTACTCAAATATGAGAAGTCGCACAACACCAGGTTATAGTCCAACAGTTTTATTTGAAATCACAAGCTTTCGGAGCTTACGTGGCCCCTTCCTCAGGTGAAGTAAAGAAATACAGACTCGACAAAGCATATATAGATAGAGAACAATGCATGTGTAACTTACTATGGCAGACGACTACATTTAAATCATCCTGACTGTTTATCTGCCGAGGTGTGACAAAAGGCAATCAGGTCAGCCAGGAAGGTACCACATCAAAGACATAGCAAGATACAACTGAGACAATGAGGTGTAGTCACAGGGGGTCCAATGTGTCAAAAGCCGCAGTCGGTATGGGAAACGATAAACTTTAAAATTTTTACTTTTTTACTGGGAATCACATCTGTGAACAAGCCAACGACGACTCGAGTCTGGATCACGTCATGTATCGTGACATAAACCCAAGATCCCGGTTGAGGCCGTCCTCATGAGTGCGGAACTTGGCTATCAGTTTCTGCTCGATGATTTTGCGTTGTCGTGTGTTTCTAAGGCCGCCTTGGAGAACGCTTACCCGCAGATCCGAGGCTGAATGTCCTTGACTGCTGAAGTGTTCCCCGACTGGGAGGGAACACTCCTGCCTGGTGATTGTTGCACGGTGTCCGTTCATACGTTGTCTCAGTGTCTGCATGGTCTCGCCGATGTACCATGCCGCGGTGCATTCTTTCCTGCAACGTATGAGGTAGACAACGTTGGCCGAGTCACATGAGTATGTACCATGTACCTGGTGGGTAGTGTCCTCACGTGTGATGATGGTATCTGTGTTGATGATCTGGCATGTCTTGCAGAGGTTGCCGTGGCAGGGTTGTGTGGTGTCGTGGTCGCTGTTCTCCTGAAAGCTGGGTAAGTAGTGGAGGCGTGGGGATGGCCTTAGCGATGGCCTTAGACAACATGCATTGTTCTCTATCTATATATTTACTTCACCTGAGGAAGGGGCCACGTAAGCTCCGAAAGCTTGTGATTTCAAATAAAACTGTTGGACTATAACCTGGTGTTGTGCGACTTCTCATTTTTGTCCACCCCAGTCCAACACCGGCATCTCCGCATCATGTACTCAAATAGTGTGGGGATGGGAAGAGACTCAGCAAATTCCCGCACTTGGGAGAGGGGGTAGATGTGGGTGGAGAGGGCCCGGCAGCTACCTAAAAAAGGCCACAATACAGAATATAACAGCAGCAGCTACTTTTTGTTCTAATGTTATTGTTATTTAACATTACACAGCCCTGTCACAGTGCCACCTACAGGCATAATAGGTATTGCAGGTAGATGTGGACTTTCAAAATGGAAAACTGCTTCGGGTACGGCCGACATTGGGGTTTTTTAATTTGCAGTGGAATGCAATAACCCATCTACCATTGTTTATATATTATAGATTTATTGATTTGCAATATACATTAGAAATTACTGTTGCTGATATTAGCAGACAAGCTCTTAAGATGTTTGTAAAATGTAAAATGTCTGCTGTTCTTCTTGTGTGAGCCATGACGGTGAGTGTCAACAGGTCATTAGATTGTGGGAGACATCATATCTGAGGCTAATTCTCAAATGACATTCACTCTTGGGCAGTTCTGGCAGTTGGGACAGTTATCAGGAACAGGAAACCTGACCAAATTTCTCACTTTTAATCTAGGGCGGCGAGGCCAATTGTGGGACCCATACAACCACCCTGTTTGAGATAGGCTAACTCAGCATAGCGCAAGGATTAAACCTATCACCTATCTAATCTGTATGGCTCAGCTATTCACCGCCCTAACCAGTTCAATTATTATCCAAACCCAGGATTTGCTATTACCACAAATTAAAAACTACATAGGAGAAACAAAAGATTGTTTATTTTCACCATAATTCTTTGTAATTGTAACGTGGATTTCCAATGGAGGCACTCCTGAATGCGGGAACAGCATGTAGCAGGCCATTCATCCGACTGTCCTTGCTGTAACTTGGGGATTCGGCTTTATTACATGTACACTTCAAACTGATGCCTTCACAGCAGGATGCCAGTGGAAGCTCTGTGGAGAAAGGCTGGGTTCCCTCTACTGCTGTAGCTACTTAAAAGGCTGCAGCAGCCATTTAAAAAGAATAAAACCACTTTAAAGTGGCTATTGGGCTGCAGTACATAATTCAGTCAACAAGCAGAGACTGTGTGCAATAGATGGATTGCCACATGAACCAAAACCCCTTTTTCAAATGAAGCAGCGGAGCTGTTGCTGCTGGAAATGGGAGTGAGGAGGGTTGACCTGTTTAGCACTTGATGGGATCCTCCCTAGAGGTAAACATTGCAGCATGCACGACAGTCAATGACATCTGCAGAACTCAGCAAAATTGGCAGCAAATACAAATGAAGTTTGCAGACCTGAAGAAAATTGCCAATGTAAGGCTAATGAATAATTCTCTAGCCTAAGTAGATGGTCCAAATTTTCATGCCACAAGATGTTTCCCTTCAACACATTGTTGTACTATGCAAAGCCATCAACAAAAGAACAACGGCGTGGTCAGGAGAATCTTTATATCCAAAGGGTTGCCAGGGCATGGAATACCTGTCAGACACATTGATGGAAGCAGAATCCATAACCGCTTTTAAAAGGGGAGTGAAAAAATATTTGAAATAAAGATACAGGGAAAGGGTGGGGCAGTGGGGTTAAGTGAATAGCTCTTTTCAGAGAGCTATTGGACTAAGACCTTGCTCTGTCAAGCCTGTGTGGTAGCTGGTGTGCAATGGCCACCACACGTTAAAAGAATTCACGCACAGGCATCTTCCACCCTTTAAAATGAAGTTTGGGACCTGGAACGTCAGGACCCTCATGGACAACCCCAACAGTGACAGACCGGAACACCGTACTGCTATCGTTGCCCGGGAGCTCAGACGTTTCGATATAGACATCGCTGCCCTAAGTGAGACCCGGCGGGCAGGGGAAGGCCAGCTCAAGGAGCAAGGCGGTGGTTACAGCTTCTTCTGGAAAGGCAAACCTGAAGAAGAACGCCGCCTCCATGGGGTAGGCTTCGCCATAAAAAATTAGCTAGTTGGGCGTCTCAGAGACTCCCCTTGCGGTATAAACAAATGCCTCATGACTCTTCGGCTCACCCAAGCCCAGAACCAGTGCGCTACGGTCATCAGTGCGTACGTCCCAACACTGGAAGCCACAGACGAGACCAAAGAGGAATTCTACTCCAGCCTCGAACAATCCCTGTCCCGAGTCCCAACAGGCAACAAGCTGATCCTCCTTGGTGACTTTAACGCCAGAGTTGGAAAGGACACAGACCTCTGGGGAGGTGTGATCGGCAGAGAGGGGATAGGGAAAGCCAACTCCAATGGTACCCTCCTCCTGACGAAATGCTTAGAACATGGCCTTGTCACAACCAACACCTTGTTCCGTCAGAGAGACAAGTACAAAGCTTCATGGCAGCACCCTCGCTCCAAGCACTGGCATCTGCTGGACTACATCATCGTCCGAGCGAGGGACCACAAGGACGTCCACATCACCCGCGCCATGACAGAAGCTGACGACTGCTGGACAGACCACCGCCTAATCCGCTCTGTCATCTCCATCAATGTAGCCCCAAAACAGCGGCGGCAACAGAATCAATGCCGCAGGAAAATCAACGCTGGAGCACTCAAAGACCCTGCTAAGAAAGCCCTATTCAGCCTGCGCCTCACAACCAACCTGACGACTCCCAGTGATGCAGAGACACAGAGTGTCCATAATCAGCACCTGTGAAGAGACGCTCGGTCACTCGACCAGGAAACACCAAGACTGGCTCGACGAGAACGACCAGGAGATCCAGGAGCTAATAAGCCGTAAGCGCAAGGCATTCCTGATCTGGAAACAGCAACACAACTCGAGAGCAAGAAAGCAGCTCTACAGACGCCTGAAGGCTGAGGTCCAACAAAAAACTCGCAACCTAAAGAACAGATGGTGGGTGGAGAAAGCGCAGGAGATCCAGCAGCTAGCCGACAACCACAACGTCCCTGGATTCTTTAGTGCAGTCAAGACCACCTACGGCCCAAGGTCCTACCCCACTGCGGGCCAAGAACGGAGAGGTACTCATCAAGGACAGAGAGGCAGACAGTGCCCGCTGGAAGGAGCACTTCGAAGATCTCCTTAACTGAGACTCTGTCTTCGACGCGAGTGTCCTCAACTCCATCCCCCAGCATGCTACCTGCCACCACCTCAGCACAACCCCAGCCCGGCATGAGGTTGAAAAGGCCATCGACAACTGAAGAACAACAAGGCCTCAGGAGCAGATGGAATCCCTGCCGAGGCACTAAAGCATGGCGGAGAAGCACTACTGGCGCGAATTCATGAACTCATTTCTCTTATCTGGAAGGAGGAGAGCATGCCAGGGATCTCAGAGACGCCATAATTATGACCATCTTCAAGAAAGTTGACAAGTCCGATTGCGGTAATTACAGAGGAGTTTCCCTGCTGTCTGCCACCGGAGGATTGTGGCCAGCCTCAGCATCATCAGTAGGGTGGGGGGAAGGCCTCATGGTGGGATTCGGAGGCCTGGGGAGATGATCAGAGGCCCAGGGGTGGGGGGGTCTCCGATCGCAGGTTAGTTCGGGACCCTGGACCCAGGAGGTAGGTGTAAAGCCATCGGTTTAACTGCCGCGTTTTACGAATTGTGTGAAACCCGTCCACAGGCAGTTAAATTCAAAATGGAGGTGAAAAAAGAGGCTGTCAGCCTCATTACAATATTTAAATTAAGGTGCCGCCCCCTGGGAGCGGGTTCGTCACCCGCCCCCCGCCCCGCCCTGTCTCACCTCTGTCCAAACCGGAAGTGGGCGGGTTGGAGGTGGGATCAGGTCGGAAATCCCATTTTTAACAATTTAACTGTCCCCACGCTCCAAACCCACCCAGTTTTTTAGGGGAAAATTCTGGCCTCTATCCTTAAATATAGACTCTAGTAATTTCCCGACAACTGATGTTAGGCTAACTGGTCTATAATTCCCTGGTTTCCTTCTCTCACCTTTCTTAAATAGAGAAGTGACATGTGCAATTTTCCAATCTAAAGGAATTGAATGGTAGAACAGGCTCGAGGGGCTGACTGGCCTACTCCTGTTCCTATGTTCCTACAGTACAGCAAGGGTTGGTATCCATGGTAGTTAAGGTAGTTCAGAGGCAATGTTACTGATGGTGTTTTGGGCCATTTTATTGTATATATGTGGACAGTGAGGTTGGTTAAAGGAACAGCTCATGTACTTAGCTGACTGTCTGTTCTATGAGCACCTGGTATGATAGTCTTCCTGGCTGCAAAAATCTTTCAGCAGCCACATCCTCTGCATGTCTGTCTGTGTCCTGATCTGGCCTTTTTGAGGGTGTGTGTCCTTCATGATTCGCCCTCTTTGCATAACACAACAACATGCATTTATATCGTACCATTGACGTAGTAAAGCGACCCTTCATAGTCTTGGATCATCCTCCTCACACCTCCGCTGGGACCGCTGCCGACCACTTCTTCCCTGCATGCAAGTGGAATCGGGGATTTGGCTCAGGTCCTTTCTTCCTGTTTATTTGCATTCAGTTTATCTATATATTCCTTTTAATCTTCAAAAATTGTCATAGAATTATATAATTTTGCAGCACAGAAGGAGCCATGTGACCCATTACACCTGTGCTAAACTCTCTGAAAAAAATGTTCACTTAGTCCCACTCCCCTGTGCTTCCCCATACTCTTTTAAAATGCTCTTTTTCAAATAGTTAGCATTTCCTTTTTAAAAGCTATTATGGATTCTGCTACAATTACTATTTCTGGTGGGGTATTCCATGTCCTAAACGCTCTGCATAAAAAAAATTCTCCTGACCTCTCCCTTCATTCTTTTGGTGATGATCTTAAATTTATGGCATTCACTAACTCACTGACCGGCGGGAATCATTTTTATCTATATTCTTTATCTAGCTATATTCCTTCATAATATTGAACACCTCAATCAAATTACATCTTGCTTTCTTTTTTCTAATGAAAAGACTCCCAGATTCTTGTCATAACTAAAAGCTCTCAGCCCTGGTTTCATCTTTAGGAATCTCTTCTGCACACTCTCGATGGCCTTAACATCCTAAAGTAGGGCGTCCAAAACTGAACACAATGTTCTAACTGAGGCATAACCTTTGATAAGGTCTCCTCTTTGCCTTATTTTCTCCAGTGTAAACATTCCCAGTTTCCTTGCAGCTCAAATACCTAATCTCTGATATCAGTCTAGTTGCCTTTGTATCCTCTGGAAAGCCAGGTTGTCCCCACTCTAATGCTCTAATGCCCTTTACAAGCTCACTACTACCTCCTGAGACTTACGTCCTATCCCTCTGGTTATACACCCTAAGATCGTGTTTGTTGTGATATACAAAAAAAAGAACACTTTAGTCACAACATCATTGCTTACCAGCTCGCTTTTCCAGTTCTTTGCATTGGCTTGCGTTGTACATACTGTAACGAGGATATTTTGTGTACACTTTATTTCATGTGACTGGGGAGACTTAACTGAAACATGTAGATACATTTTCACACTCGTTCTGGATGTTCTGTGTCTCTCCATGCGTTTGCCTACCCACCTGAGTCCCAGTGCTCTTTCCTCACCTGTCGACCATGGAGAAATATACCAGCTGGTATTAAAGTCACAAGTGCTCTGACCTGCTCACCAACACCTTAGAGTTCGAAGTGCTTAAAATACTGGTGAGTGTAGCGTACACCTTGACTGTAAATCAGCTGATTACTGTCCCAGCTGGTAACTTTGGTCAGGCAGGCAAGGTGATACAGGGCATTGAGCCTAGATAGGCAGGGAGTGGCAGAATGCTTTTCTTTCTCCCTCGCTGTCTAATGTGCATATCTGCCGAATTGGAAAATAATGTTAGAGCTAAAAATCAATTCATGTCACCCATGTTATACACAAATATATTGACTTTTTAAATTCTAAAACTAACCTATTTTATACTTGCAATCAAAATATTTTTATGCTTTTCATGGGGCACACTGACCCATGAAAATATTTTGGGAATAATGTGCGGGCACAGATCGTAGGACACAAGCTATCCTAATGCTTATATAAACAGTTCTACACTACCAAGTAGGTTTAGGTTATTGCTCAGCTTGTAAACTAGATGGTATGTTGGCCTTTATTGCAAGGGGGTGTACAAGAGTAAGGAAGTCTTGCTGCAATTGTACAAGGCTTTGGTGAGAACATACCTGGAGTACTGAGTACAGTTTTGGGCTCCGTATCTAAGGAAGGATATACTTGCCTTAGAGGGGGTGCAACGGGTTCACTAGATTGAATCCTGGGATGGGAGGGTTGTCCTATGAGGACAGATTGAGTAGAATGGGCCTATACTCTCTGAAGTTTAGAAGAATGAGAGGTGATCTCATTAAAACATATAAGATTATGAGAGGCTTGACAGGGGTAGATGTTGAGAGGCTGTTTCCCCCGGCTGGAGAGTCTAGAACTAGAGGGCGTAGTCTCAGGATAGGGGGTCGGCCGTTTATGACTGAGATGAGGAGGAATTTCTTCACTCAGAGGGTTGTGAATCTTTGGAATTCTCTACCCCAGAGGGCTGTGGATGCTCAGTCGTTGAGTATATTCAAGGCTGAGATTGATAGATTTTTGTACTCTAAGGGAATCAAGGGATATGGAGATCGGGCGGGAAAGTGGAGTTGAGGTTGAAGATCAGCCATGATCTTATTGAATGGCAGAGCAGGCTCGAAGGGCTGCTCCTATTTCTTATGTTCTCTGTGCTATGAATCTATATCTAAGCTAAGTGTTTCAGTCTTGCAATTTACTTTGCTGCAGAGGTCAGCTATAATAAAATCATATCTAACTTGCTTTGCTTTGAGGTAGACTTGGAAAAATTAGTTACATTTTCAAAATGGATGTCAAATATTTGGTGTCAGCTCTTGTAACACCTCCTGTCCTGGTTTATCTCATATAATATTTTCAATGATTTTAATGATAGTAAGTGATCTATGATCAAGTGATTTATATTATATAATCTGACATTGCTGAATATAGGGCAGAATTTTAACCCCCAAAAAAGGGTGGGTTTTGGTTGGGTGGGATGTAAAAATTGTAAAAATCTCAAACCCGAACCCAACCCACCTCGAAACTTCCAGTTTTAACGGATGCGGGATGGGGGGCAGACAGCCAACCCGCTCCCAGGAGGCGGGCTGCTCACTTAAATATTTTAATGAGGCTTTGTGCCTCCGATTTTAACTCTATATTAGGTTTACTCCTGGCTGGCCAGGTTTCCGGGGCCTCGGGATACCTGGCAGCTCAAGGGAGGCGAGGACGACAGCGTGGAATAGCCAAGTGCCTTGCCAGCACTGCTTGTGGGTCAGGAGGAGCAGGAGTGATTCCCCCTGGCCCACAAAGCTTACCTATTTCCCTCCCCACGATCAGACACCCCCCATCCAAAGCCCACTCCCCCGCGATATTACCGACCACCCCGCCAGGATCGGACCCCTCCCCCCCGCGATCACCATCCCACCCCGACAGTGTTCCTTTAAGTTGCATGGCCGTGTGGCCGCACAGCTGTCTGCCGGTCCTGTGCAGCCTGGGACCGGCTTTTCAAATGTGAAATTTTGCGCATGTGCGAATCTTTCAATAGCCCGTTCAAGGGACTGCGCACCCGGAAAAAAAATTGGGGGAACATTGCACCCCAACCCCCCCATCTCTGCCCTCGATCTGACTCCGACCCCCTGCGAGCACCCCTCGACCCTACAAGCCACTCTGTCGGTTGGCTGTTTTTTTGTAAATGCTCTTGTGGAGAGGCCAAGTTAACAAGATCAGAGAAACTAATGGGAAATGGCTCATTTTATTTCTTTAAAAAGAATGCTTTTGACACTTTGAAGTTGTGACAGAGGCACGATGGACACAAGACTTTGATATATACAGTTAGATAAATGCTGTAACAGTGAGTAGTAGAGCCAATGGGCAGTTTCTTCTACAAGCAGTTCTCAGCAGGAGCCATTCACTTGCTGCGGAAGGACAAATCCTATTTGTAGATTAGTTACTTAGCCAGTGACTATAGGAGCCAAATGTTTGGAATTGCCTGCATTCTTTCCAAAGTATTAAAAGGAAACTGAGTCTCAAGCATAGAAATATTTTGTCTCGAGATAGTGCCCAAAATAACCTTTCTATAAAAGTCAGACTGACTACTTCAAATGAGAAGCTGGAGCGCAGAAGTAAGCAGCAGCTGCCAGTTACAGGCTGACCCAGGACACTTTTTTTAAAAAAAGGAACTGTTTCAAATTAAAAGTTTTCATATTTATAATATTTAGGTTAATGGAGGAAGGAATTGTAAGACACTGGACTGACACTCCTGTTCGTTACCAGAACAAGTTAGCAGGACGAGATCTCACAGAATGCAAACTGGATCACTTGTTGTTTGCCCTCCCAGGTCCAGCAGAAGGAATTGGGACAGGGGACAAACTTTCAGTCAAAGAATCGACAAAATCAGTGGCGGCCACTGAGGCTGAAATGTTGTTTGAAATCATGTTGGATGTAGTACAGTTCCGCCCTGAAGATATCATCATTCAAGTATTCGAAGGATGGCTTCTCATCAGGGCCCAGCATGGGCGAAGAATGGACGAACATGGTTTTATTTCAAGGAGTTTTACAAGACAGTACAAACTACCAGATGGTGTGCACTCAAAAGATCTTTCTGCTATGCTATGTCATGATGGCATTCTGGTGGTGAAGACAAAACCATAGCTGAAACACCTACTGAAGAATTAATATTATATGAAATAGCTCATGCTGAATTATTGCATATGTTTAACAAAAATTATGAAATTTAGTAAGTACAGTAGCACATCAAATAGATATTGGTATAAATTATGTATCTATTGTAATTTAATGGAGATAGGTTCATAGTGATAAAAACTTTGAAAAATGGTACACTTAATTTACAACACAATTTGTTGTTTTTGTCGGCAGTATTACAGGGAAGGAGATATGTACGAATCTCCTTAAGTTTTCTTTGTTGTTATGAGATAGAAAGGCTTTTTTGTACAGATCTAAGCATTCAGTTGGATGGAATGGTTACTCTGTACTTTAAAAATATGGGTCAACTCGATTTATCAGTAATGTTTTTATCGACTGCAGTAAGTGCAGTAGATATGTTTATTGCCTTCATAGCACCCTGTGATGTTACAGCTATTCTATAAATAGCACAAAAATGTGGAGGGCTATTGAGTGCCAAGTTAAATGAAGAATCTAACACTATGGGCACAGCTAAATATGAACTCTTGGGGCGCGAAATTCGGTCGGGGCGCTAACTTTTAACTTTTTGAAAAGTTAGCGCCCGGCGGAATCCATTGGAAAATGTTGCAAAATTGGGCGTTTTCGCACCAGGAGTGAAGCGGGGCGGTAAATGAGGCGCTAATGGTCTCAGTGGAGCACTGCAGGGGCGATATTGCCAGAGCGCTACCCAATTTCAGCTGACTTGCGTTCAGCAATCAGTCTTCAAGCCTTGACTCGAGCTTATTCCAGCTCTTAAAGGGAAGGTCATTTCAAGCTGCAGCTGCTCATTATCAGCATTGCTGCACTTGAGTGCGACCTCTCAGCGACGGAGACAGCTTTGTGCCATGGCTGCTGCGAGGGAGAGGGAGATAGCTACTCGATTCAACAATGTGGAATTGGATATGTTCAGCAGTTTGTCTGACAATGTCTCAGCAGAGTTATGGCCGACAAAAAAAGTTTCCCCAAGATGGCGCCTTTAAATAGCGCGCACAGAGCCAACTCCCAACTGCAACTCGACAGCTGATGCTGTCGTTGTTAGTGCCAGGCGGTAAGTGAGGGGGTGCGGCCGAATTTTGCATCCAGGGCGCTAACGGGGCGCTGCGCACGGCGATGATGTCATCATCGCCGGGCGCAGCCAAGTGGGGCGGTACCTACAGGAGCGGGGTGCTAACTCTTAGTGCCTCCACAAAAACCCGGCCCAATTTAGCGCGGGGCGCTAATATCGCTATGCCTGGGTGAAAATCCATTTGCGCCCTGTTAGCACCCATGGAGGCGCTAACAGCAGGTGCAAAGCAGCCGAATTTCGAGCCCTTGGTCTCACTAATATACAAGTGTATAGATATATATGAAATGCTGTGATTTACCCATTAAACCCAAAAAGAAGGAGCTACCAAGGCATTACCCAAAACAAATCATGTTCTAGTTGATAGCTCTCTCGCAACTCCTCTCGGCTATTTCCAGTGTTTGTCTCAAACTGTAATCTTCTCTGTAGAACCCAGCTGATAAGCATGTGGTGGAAGCGGACATTCAATGGCTGATATCAGGTGGGTGAGCTCCATATATTAGGGCAACTAATTATAATTCATTTTCATGTAGTTTGAATATTGAAATACTGATGAGGAGAAGTGTTTTATTTTTAACATGATCCTTGCTTTTGGTAGCATGAAGGTTGGGAGTGGGAGTAGAAAGAGGGAACACTGTATAAATAAATGGGCCCTGAAATTTCATGGGGCTACCACCAGTCTCCCATTGTAACTATATTACGAGACCAGTGTAAACACCAAAGAAATGACATAAATGGATTTCCAGCAATCTCCCTCCAAAGATACAATAGGAGACCATGTGGAATTTCAGGGCTTATTATTTTGAATTGTCTCAAAGCACTTTACACAATTTTTTTTTAAGTACAGTGGCTGTTGTACAGGGAGATATAGGTTGCAAATTTAATTCTGGAGACGGGATGGGGACAAGTCAGCTGGTTTCCAGGTTCCGGTCCTGCCCCCAACTGCCTCCACTCTGCAGACGTGATTTTCCCTTGATTGGCCTTGTTAGAACATAAGAACATAAGAAATAAGAGCAGGAGTAGGCCATACGGCCCCTCGAGCCTGCTCCGCCTTTCAATAAGATCATGGCTGATCATCGATCTCAACTCCACTTTCCCACCTGATCTCCATATCCCTTGATTCCCCTAGAGTCCAAAAATCTACCTATCTCAGCCTTGAATACACTCAAAGACTCAGCATTCACAACCCTCTGGGCAGAGAATTCCAAAGATTCACAACCCTCTGAGTGAAGAAATTCTTCCTCCTCTCAGTCTTAAATGGCCTACCCATTATCCTGAGACTATACCCCCTAGTTCTAGACACTCCAGCCAGGGGAAACAACCTCTCAGCATCTACCCTGTCAATGCCACACCCTGTGTTAAGCCAGCCCTGCCAATTAACAGGAAGCAGGTCTGATGATGTCATTTGATGACGTGTCATCTGCCGGTTTCCTTAAAGGGACCATGCACAATTTTATTTTGACAATTGATCTATCAGTGTTTGACAGCATTGAGGTGCTGCAAACACTGACAGTCACTGCACAAAGGTGAACACTTGCACCCAGGCTCTCCAATGACTCCCTCCATATGCTTATGGAGGGAGTCACAGCACGCAGGGAGGTTCTCTTCCCTTCCAAGGGCGGAAGAGACCTCCCCAGGACACCAACTTACCTTGAACCTCCACCCAACCCTCTCTATCTACTTTATCACTTCTCCATCTCACTAGCCACCCCTCACACTCACCCTCATCCTACTGCAAGCATACTAACTAACAACACACAGGGTCGGCACTTCAGAGGTTTAGTCAATGTCCATGTGAAGTTTCTGGTAATGTGTTGTCATACAGTGTAATATCTTTTTCCAAAAGTGCCCCTTATTGGACAGATCTGAGTGCACATTGAGAAGTGTCTTACTGAGTTCCAGTGATTGTTCAGTCATAACTCCACCCACCCTCCCCCACCCCCCGCTATAGTGATGTGTGTGCATGGAATGGCTTGGACATTAAAGGGATGCTTCACGGTGCTGGTGTGGGATGGTGTCAACCTGGCGCATCATGTGGCAGCCAGGGTTTACAACATCAAGTGAAGAAAATCTGGCCACGGTGATGCCATCGCTGGCCTCCCGGCCAGCAATTTTGTCAGGGGCTGATGCCCTGTGTCCAGTGCAGCATCAGGTGGGTGAGGAGGAGGTTGGCGCTTCTGGTGCTGGTGCTGCTGTTGTGGCTGGTTGTGGTGCTGCCGCAGCTGCTCTTCCTCTGAATCTGACAACCAGGATGAGAGGATGTAAATGGTTCCCATCCCGTTGCTATAGATTTCAGTTGAGGCAAGAAGCTTGCAAGTGCACACTCAAAGTGGCCTGAAATTATTCCAATCAGGTAACACTGCAGATGGGTGTCAACTTGAACAGTCACAAGGTCAGTAGATTTGCAAAATCTTATCCTAAACCTCCAACAACAAAGTTGTTGCATTTGAATGTCAGCCATGTTACAGGAGCACTTTTAACGTGCTGCACCAATGACTACAAATCATGTCCTCGAGAAACTCGTCTCCTTGCAGCTGATGTGTTTCTGACAAGATGGGAAACAGGAGCCAGAAGCACGAAAATGGGAAACCACTATAAAAATAGGATTAGCAGGCAGTTAACAGGCTCTTAACTGCCTTAACTACCTGTCCCACCGGTTCCAGTCGGGTCAGTTTGGGAGCAGCTGACCCGACACTCAGGAAAATCGCGTGCGGGCGGGATGGAGGCAGGTTGGGTGTCTGAAGCCATTTTTCCGATTTTCGCTGCCGACCCGCCTCCAAACCCGCCTCCTCAGGGCTGTTAAAATCGAGCCCATAGTATGCATTCTCCACCAGCAACAGCAATGAGATGAATGATTAGTTTAGTTTTTAAATAATAATTGAGGGAGCAATGTTGGCCAGGACATCGGGAGAACTGGCAGATGGAACCTTGATTTAACAGAGATAATTAATTAAACGCAGTGACACAACATGCCACTGAATAATAGGATCCAGATTCAGACCAGCAGCTCCCAGTACAGTAAGTTCCTGATCGCCATGCTGCTGTGAACACTGAGTGTTCTCCACTAAGAAGGAAGGGAAATTAATGGCAAGTCATCTCAATCTGCTCTGTACACTTTCTTGGAACCAGCTGAAGAACATCGGAAATGGAGGCCTGGGACCAGGCCAGCTCCAACCCTCCCTTTGCCTGGGGAATGATGATGTGGAGAGAGCCAAAAGACCAAGAGAGCAATAAACAAAACACAACCAATAATACAATGCGTTAATTAGTTTATAATTGTAACTGTACAAATGATTACAGATCTGACACGTTTAACTGCACTGTTTTGCTGCACAAATAAAATCTGCTTCTGTGAAATTCTGCTCAGCGATCTCCAGAGAAAGACTTTCGAAAAAGTAACCTTTAAAGATAGGAGTTAGTTTTGAAAAATGTTGTTTAAAAATAAATAATTTACCTTGTAAATATTTGTCATTTTAGTTACCTTGAGCTCTCACAAATATACACCTATGTATAAATGGTTGAATGGATAGTTGAGTTTCATTAACTGGGGACTGCTGGTTGTACCACAAGATGGTGCTCTTTACACGAGTGGAGTTCACCAGATCAAAAGAAGGGAAAGCTGCAAGAGCAGTTTTGCCCATCAAACACATTTGCTTCTACAAGCTATGGACAGGTTTTGGTCGAAGCCATGGAGAAGTATTCCAATGGCTGGTAGTGGGAAAATGTGGTAATAATCCTTTCTCCTCCCTGGCATCTAATATTTTAAAAGTACCGTTCCAAATTCTTGTAATTTAGATGAATAAATCAGGTTTAAACTCTGACTGTTTGGGTCAGAAAACTTACTGCTCACTTCACTAGCTGAGAGTTAATTATCTGCAAGTCTCTGCAGCTCACATTTGATGTGTGTGTACCAACAGTGCCTTCCAGTTTGAACTAGAGGAATTACATCAAAATTACAACATGGAAACAGGCTGTTTGGCCCAACCAGTCCATGTTGATGTTTATCCTTCACATGAGCAGTAGTCCTAACCCTATGTGTTCTCATATCACTTTATTCCCCTTTCCTTCAGCCACCTATCTAACCTATTCTTGAATGTTGATATGGCCTCTGCTTCAATCACTAACTCAAGTACTGCATTCGACAACTTCACAAACCTCTGAAAAAAGGTTTCTTCTGCTCTCTGCCCTAAATCTCTTACATTTAATCTTACATCTATGTCCCTCTGTTCTGGACCCCTTGAGTCCATCCACTTCATCTATACCTTTCATCATTGACAGGCTTGGATCATGTCTTTCCTTGAGTGAAATTAAGTTTATTGGTTTGAGCTTTTCATCATAACTCAGTTATCTGGTGACTGGTTCCATCCTGGTCACTCATCCCTGAACTAAAGCATCTATCTCCTTTCTAAGGAAGCGTGTCCAAAACGGATGGCACACTCCAGAATTGACCTTACCATTGACCAGTACAATGCCATTATATCTTCCTCTAACTTGCAGTCGAGTGCTCTCCGGATGCCCCTCAGTATGCAATTTGCCTTATTGATAAATGCCTAAAATCGACCAGATACTTTCAGAGTATGATCAGTGGTCACTCCCTAACATTTTTCTGACAGTGGTCTTAAAATAGGATCATTTCCTGTTATACAACTTTACTGTTACCTGTTCTTAATTGTATGACTCCCCACTTATCCATATTAAAATCCATCTGCCATATCTCATTGTATCTACATCATTGGTCCAGTTCTCTCTAAAGACAATCAATTGCCTTCAAAGTGGTACATCCCCAGAGAGTTTGGTGTCACCAGCAAATTTAGAATTTCCACTGGGCTAATATCTAAGTGTTTCTGCTGTAGGTGATAGTTTTTACTCCCTTTGGCAGTGGAGTAAATGATGAGGTAGAGTACATAATAGATTGGAATTTTTTTGCTGGTTTAAAAAATGGATAGTAGCTATTGGTGATACAGGCATGCAAAACCTCAAGAAAGACCAGCTGTCTTCAAAATTTCTAGGTTTTGCATTACTTTTATGATCAGTGTTATTATGGGGGAAAAATTCGGTCGCGCCCCCTTTAGGGCGCTAACTTTGCCAGCGCCCTGAAAAAGTTAGCGCCCCCGCGCCGTAAATTGAGTGATAGCGCCACAAGCAGGAGGCGGGGCGCTACTGGAAGCGCTCCCCCTCCTTCCTGGGATGCTACCATTCAATATGGTGGCGCTACGTGCAACAGTGCCACGTGCATCGGCATGTAGCGCCACGGTATTGCAGGCCTCCCTCCTCTGATTAAAGGGGAGGGGCCTAGCGCAGCATGCACCGGGGCCCTGCTGGACCACCGGGGAGCGGGGTGCCAGGAAAACAGCCCGGAGGCGAGAGGGGGCAGGTGCTGGCAGGCGGCCCCCAATAAAATGGCCGCCCGGCACCTGCACTTTAATTAGCGCTGCCGCGGCCGCAAAAACACCACCCTGACCCTGTCGGACATATCGTCCGGTGGTAGGTCAAGGGGCGCGACCGAAGTTTGCGGCCAGGGTGTGAGCGGGAAGTTGCGCACGGCGATGTCATCATCGCCAGAGGCACAGCGCCGCAGGGTGCTACCGGCTACCGCCGCTACTAACCTCCCGCTGAATTTTGCGGGAGGTGTTAGTGGCACCGCGCCTGGGCGCTAGGGGCTTTGCGACCCATTAGCGCCCCCCCGGGAGGTGCAAAGCAACCCAATTTTTCCCCCATAGAGTTTATAAGCAAATGCAATATGTGACACGTGATGAGCTAAAAGAACGTTCCTCATATCACATTGATTACCCACTGTTCATGACAGTTATAGAAGTACCGCCGAAAATTACTGCTGTGCTCATCTTCAAAGCCACGCGTGCATCAGTCAGTTGGTGATGATGACCACACGTAAGAGCATGTAAACATATGCTTGAGGAAATACAAATGTGTCTGACAGCTCATCATTGTGATGTATTCTATCAGTTGACTTTAGTTTACCATGCTTTTTGAGTACAATTGCATTGTCATACTATATGTTATATATAATTTTGGTCCTGTACAAGGAGAAAACCTAATAAAGAAATGTGTTAAAAATAAAAGACCATAGTCATTTCTCAAGTTGCTGACAGAGGAAAGGGAAATAAGGATAAAAGCTAAAGACAGGAAGGAGAAAAACAAAAGTAGAAGGCAAAGAACTCAACAGTTTAAATCAAACATGGTCACAGTAAATAATAATTCATATAGGTCTGAGAGCGTTAAAAAAACAAGCCTGAAGGCTTTGTGTCTTAATGCAAGGAGCATTCGGAACAAGGTGGATGAATTAGCTGCGCAAATAGAGGTAAATGAATACGATTTGATTGGGATTACAGAAACATGGCTCCAGGGTGGCCAAGGCTGGGAACTCAACATCCAGGGTTATTCAATATTTAGGAAAGATAGGCAAAAAAGAAAGGGAGGTGGGGTAGCATTGCTGGTTAAAGAGGGGATTAACACAATTGAAAGGAAGGATATTAGCTCTGATGATGCGGAATCTGTATGGGTAGAACTGAGAAATAACAAGGGGCAGAAAATGTTAGTGGGAGTGGTATATAGACCTCCAAACAGTAATACGGAGATGGGGACAGCATTAAAAGGGAAATTAGAGAAGCATGCAGTAAGGGCACAGCAGTCATCATGGGTGACTTTAATTTACATATAGATTGGGCTAACCAAATTAGTAAAAATACTGTGGAGGAGGAATTCCTAGAATGTTTACGAGATGGTTTTCTGGAACAATATGTCGAGGAACCAACCAGAGATCAGGCCATCTTAGACTGGGTATTATGCAACGAGAAAGGATTAATTAGCAATCTTGTTGTACGAGGCCCCTTGGGTCAGAGTGATCATAATATGATAGAATTCTTCATTAGGATGGAGAGTGAAGTAGTTGAATCAGAGACTAGGGTCCTGAATTTAAATAAAGGAAACTACGATAGTATGAGGCGCGAATTGGGTAGGATTGATTGGGGAATGTCACTCAAGGGGTTGACGGTGGATAGGCAATGGCAAACATTCAAAGACTGCATGGATGAACTACAGAATTTGTACATCCCAGTGTGGCATAAGAATAAAACAAAAAGGGTGACTCAACCGTGGCTAACAAGGGAAATTAGGGATAGCATAAGATCCAAGCAGAGGGCATATAAATTGGCCAGAAAAAGCGGTAGCCCTGAGGATTGGGAGCAGTTTAGGATTCAACAAAGGAGGACAAAGGGATTAATTAAGAAGGGGAAAATAGAATATGAAAGTAAGCTTGCTGGGAACATAAAAACTGACTGTAAGAGCTTTTATAGATATGTGAAGAGAAAAAGATTAGTGAAATCAAGTGTAGGTCGCTTGCAGTCAGAAGCGGGGGAAGTTATAACGGGGAACAAAGAAATGGCAGCCCAATTAAATGCATATTTTGGTTCTGTCTTCACAAAGGAGGACACAAATAACCTCCCAGAGATGTTGGAGAACATACGGTCTGATGAAAGGGAGGAACTGAAAGAAATCAGTATTTGTAGGGAAATGGTGTTAGGGAAATTGACGGGATTGAAGGCCGATAAATCCCCAGGGTCTGATAATCTACATCCTAGGGTACTTAAGGAAGTGGCCCTAGAAATAGTAGATGCATTGCTGATCATCTTCCAACATTTGATGGAATCTGGAACTGTACCCATGGATTGGAGGGTAGCTAATGTTACCCCACTATTCAAAAAGGGTGGTAGAGAGAAAGCGGGGAATTACAGACCGGTAAGCCTGACATCGGTAGTGGGGAAAATGCTAGAGTCCATTATAAAGGATGTAATAGCTGAGCATTTGAAAAACAGTGACAGGATCGGACAAAGTCAACATGGATTTACAAAAGGTAAATCGTGCTTGACTAATCTACTGGAATTTTTTGAGGATGTAACTGGGAAAATAGATAAGGGAGAACCAGTAGATGTGATGTATTTGGATTTTCAAAAGGCTTTCGATAAGGTCCCGCATAAGAGATTAGCGGGTAAAGTTAAGGCACATGGGATTGGGGGCAAGGTATTGACTTGGATAGAGAACTAGTTGGCGGACAGAAAGCAGAGAGTAGGAATTAATGGGTCTTTTTCCGAGTGGCAAGCAGTGACTAGTGGGGTACCGCAGGGATCGGTCCTTGGACCCCAGCTATTCACAATATACATTAATGATCTAGATAAGGGAATTAAATGTAATATCTCCAAGTTTGCAGATGACACAAAGCTGGGTGGGAGTGTGTGCAGCGAGAAGGATAGCAAGAAACTCCAGGATGATCTGGACAGGTTGGGTGAGTGGGCAGAAGCGTGGCAGATGCAATATAACGTGGATAAGTGCGAGGTTATCCACTTTGGTGTCAAAAACAGAAAGGCAGACTATTATCTGAATGGCAATAGATTGGGAGAAGGGGAAGTGCAACGAGACCTGGGTGTCCTTGTGCACCAGTCGCTGAAAGTAAGCATGCAGGTGCAGCAGGCGGTGAAGAAGGCAATTGGTATGTTGGCCTTCTTAGCGAAAGGGTTTGAGTATAGGAACAGGGATGTCCTGCTGCAGTTGTACAGGGCCTTGGTGAGACCACACCTTGAGTACTGTGTGCAGTTTTGGTCGCCTTATCTGAGGAAGGATGTTCTTGCCATGGAAGGAGTTCAGCGAAGATTCACAAGGCTGATACCTGGGATGGCAGGAATGACATATGAGGAGAGATTGGGTCGATTGGGCTTATACTCACTGGAGTATAGAAGAATGAGAGGGGATCTCATCGAAACATATAAAATTCTGACAGGTCTGGACAAACTAGATGCAGGAAGAATGTTCCCGATGGTCGGAGAGTCCAGAACCAGGGGTCATAATCTACGGATAACGGGTAAACCATTTAGGACAGAAATGAGGAAGAATTTCTTCACCCAGAGAGTGGTGAACCTGTGGAATTCTCTACCACAGAAGGTAGTTGAGGCGAAGTCATTAAATATATTCAAGGATGAGTTAGATATATTTCTTAAAGCTAAAGGTATCAAGGGATATGGGGAGAAGGCAGGTACAGGGTACTGAGTTTAGATGATCAGCCATGATCTCATCGAATGGCGGAGCAGGCTCGAGGGGCCGAATGGCCTACTCCTGCTCCTATCTTCTATGTTTTGCTCAGGAGTATGTATGTCAGTATATCAGCTGCTCAGTATGCCGACAGCAGCAGCAGAGAACCAAAGATGCATTCTTTGCTATTACTGACTTTCCAGGGGGCATAGAAGGGGGCAGAAAGCTGCGGGCAGGGTCCTTGTGCTGGTTTTGCGGCAGTCCCGGATTTTCTGCGAGGCCAGCACTGGGGGCAGAAGAAGTTTGTGCTGCTCCATGGCTCAAGTCTCCTAAATGTATGTGTTTGGAGTGTTTTGGGGGCATGTCCTTTGAATCCAGGAAATTCCAATGTGTTGCGCCATTGGCACAATTTCATTGCTGTGCTTCATAAAAACCTGGAGCTCAGCCACCAGACAAAGTGAAAGGAGCACACCCTTAACTTGATTCTAAGTTTGTTGACATTTTTACTTGTTCTCTGTTTTGGCAGTTTATTTTTTCCTTCTGTGAGTCTGTGAAAGTAATTTACTTCTGTTTCATTTGGAAGTGGAGCATCGATTTGGGAGGCTTCAATTCTCTACTTTATTTCTCCACCCCAAACAACTCAACCACTTTACCAGGCTGTGGCAATTTCACCCACGCATTCAATTAGGTATTCAGCTGACTCTTCGTAAGATGTAGGGTGAGTAGGAATCCTACCAGTAGAAGAAAAGGCAGGCCAGCCTGCATTGTAGCAGTGCACACATTCCTATCCCAAAACACACGTTTACAGGCTAAGACAGAGTTTTGTAGGAATGTCAGCGGAGCTATGGATCACAAGATTGCAGTTCACTGGGGTGGAGGCAGGAATGGAATTGCGTTGCCACCAGGAAGAAATCCGCCACACTACCCCCAGGACTGGTGCCGCTCTGCTGTGATAGCAAAGGTGATTACTGCTTTATATTTTTATGCTACTGACCCCTTTCAAAGGACACTGTTGCATCCAGTGGGTTTCTATAGCATTGTTTTAAAGGAAAAACAAACATATCGGCCCAGAAATTGATCTCGCTCTGTTCCCGCGGGGGTAAGCCTTTCCCGCGATGTCTCACCTCGCTTATGCTTTTTCTGATCCAGCTCGCACGAAATTGATGTTCCAGACATCAGCTGTGCTGGGCTTGCGTATCCCAGCGGCGTAGTTAATTCGTGCGAGCTGTGGGATCACGTGACTCAGTTAGAGCCAATGGCAGCACACCATCTTCCATTCATAAGTCTCACAGCATGGCTGAGAGACTTATGAATCTTACACCCCCCCAAAATAACAGCTAAACCTCAATTAAATTTAAAAAAAAACCCATCACATTAATAAAATAAGTATAGTTAATTAAATTAACCATTTTAAATAAAAAATTAAATTTGTGAAAAAATTTAAAATCTTTTAAAAAGTTATAAAAATAAACTTACCTGTCTTTAAAGTCTATAAAAAAGATATACCTGTAAAAAAAAATTCAAAAAAATACTTAATTCACTACTTACCTTCTTAAAAGCGGGTCTTACTCCTCCTTTTTACATTTCCAAAATCTTCAGTACTTACCTGCGCGTCCAAAGCATGAAGTGCACAGCGTGCGCGCAGCCTGTAGCGCGCACGCGATGCACTCCGGCCCCGCCCCCTTTTCGGAAGAGCAATTGCCGGTTTTCAGCGCATGCGCAGGGCATGCAGAAAACCGGCAATTGGAGTGGGAATACGCGAGAGTATGCAGTGCGTACTCTCGCGTCCCGGGATCAAGTTTCGGCCCATCATCTTCTCTAAGGAACAGCAGTAGCAGGAGAGAGCCTAGCACTTTTACAGAGTGGTAGGAATGCTACAAGTTCAAGGTTCATTGATGCCACTTGTGGCCGTATGGGCTCTTTACAGCAATGCTACTGCACTCATCAACAGGAAGGGGTTCCACTCGCTAAACGTCATGATGATCTGGACCATTTGATGATGCAGGCAAATCCAAGCTACCCAGGCAGCAGCATAACTCCTTTATGCAATGACAGTCCACATTACCATCCATGTTTCAGGGATTGTCAGCCAACAATGAATGGTTTGTGGGATGCTTGCTGAAGCTGTGGCTACTGACATCTGTGTGCAGTCTATGAACACCAGCCAAAAGAAAATATATGAAGCCCATTCTACTACCTGGACCCAAATGAAGCACACAACAGTGTTCCTTAAACAATGGTTCAGTTTCCTGGATTGGTTTGGGGGGGGGGAAGTGGGGGTGGAGGAGGCATTTTGCTACACAGCTCCTCAAAGATCTCCAAAATTATCGTGTCTGTTTTATACCTTCTTAGTTTGGACAGGCCTAAGCTTGCAGCAGGGATAGGAGGAGGCTTAGAAAGAGGCCTTTGGATTTGTCACTACCCCTTGAACAGTTATACACTTGGGAAATCAGACAAAGATTAATCATAAACCACTTGAAATAGATGTCATAGCCTTCTGCGTAAGCATTCCTGGTTCCCCCTGGACTGGCAGATCAATACAATAAATGGTGAGTCCCCTCTATCCCTCAACAACCATTAATGCATAACCAGGCAAATACTGCAGCATAAAAGGCAGAGGTCCTCTAAGAAAACACCAGAACAACAGCAAATTAATTTTAGTGCAGACAACTGTAAAGTACTGCACATAGAAAGAAAAAAAGGGACACACACACTCCATGAATACTGTTAAAGTAGCTGAGGGTGAAGTTGAAAGAGACCTAGGAGTCTTAATGGACTTGATGCTTAACTAAGCAACAATCAACAAAACTGAGGAGATATTGAATTCAATAGCCAAAGCAGTAGAATATAAGTCAGAGGAAGTAGCGATCCAACTTTCAGTGTTGGGAGGGGACTGAAAGTTGGCAGTTCATCCTGATGGAGGCAATGTGTGATAGGTCCTTGGGGGAACAATGTGTGGGTTTTCATTGCAAAAACTAAGTTGGCCAATGGCAGAAGATGCCCATGACTGGAAGTAGTTCTCAATCACAGTGTTCTGCACCACTCTCCCTACCTATGCCTCATTTGCGTCATTGTCACCTCTGTCTTTTCCTTGTCCTATCACTGTGGACCTGCAGCCCAATGGTGCTCCTTCTTGTCCCAATTTTAGATGGCAAGAATGTGCAGCATGCAACAGACTGTGATGGTCTTGGAGACTTTGCCATGGTTGTAGAGTAGTACCCCACCCGAGTGCTCCAAATAACGGAATTGTCGCTTGAGCATTCCTAAGATGTGCTTCACAGTAACTCTGGTGATGGCATTGTAGAAGCATAGAAGCACAGAAGATAGGAGCAGGAGTAGGCCATTTGGTCCCTCGAGCCTGCTCTGCCATTTAATGAGATCATGGCTGATCATCCATATTCAGTACCCTGTCCCTGCTTTCTCCCCATATCCTTTGATCCCTTTAGCCTTAAGAAATATATCTATCTCCTTCTTGAATATATTTAATGAATTGACCTCAACTGCCTTCTGTGGTAGAGAATTCCACAGGTTCACCACTCTCTGGGTGAAGAAATTCCTCCTCATCTCAGTCCCAAATGGCTTACCCCTTATCCTTAGACTGTGACCCCTGGTTCTGGACTCCCCCGCCATCGGGAACATCCTTCCTGCATCTAGTCTGTCCAGTCCTGTTAGTGGCCATGATGTGGAGATGCCGGTGTTGGACTGGAGTGGACAAAAGTGAGAAGTCGCACAACACCAGGTTATAGTCCAACAGCTTTATTTGAAATCACAAGCTTTCAGAGCGTTGCTCCTTCGTCAGGTGAAGTGAAGAAATACAAATGGGCACAGCATATATAGACAGAGAACAATGCCTGTGCAGAGAACAATGCCAGATGACTACAGTTAATCTTTCTAACTGCCCTTTATCACACCTCGGCAGAGAGACAATCACGGCAATCAAATCCAACCAGGTCAGTCAGGAAGACATTACATCAAAGACAATAGCAAAATACAACAAAGACAATGAGGTGGGGTCACAAGGGGTCTAATGTGGCAGAGGCTGCAGTCTGTATGGAAAACCAAAAACTTTAAACTTTTTACTTTTTTTACTGGAAATCACAGCAGGTCCGGCCGCATCTGTGAACAAGCCAACGACGACTCGAGTCTGGATGACTCTACATCAGGTGGGGTTACATGTAGCGTGACATGAACCCAAGATCCCGGTTGAGGCCGTCCTCATGGGTGCGGAACTTGGCTATCAGTTTCTGCTCGATGATTTTGCATTGTCGTGTGTCTCGAAGGCCGCCTTGGAGAACGCTAATCCGCAGATTGGAGGCTGAATGTCCTTGACTGCTGAAGTGTTCCCCGACTGGGAGATAACACTCCTGCCTGGCGATTGTTGCGCGGTGTCCGTTCATACATTGTCGCAGTGTCTGCATGGTCTCGCCGATGTACCATGCTCCGGGGCATCCTTTCCTGCAACGTATGAGGTAGACAACGTTGGCCGAGTCACATGAGTATGTACCATGAACCTGGTGGGTAGTGTCCTCACGTGTGATGATGGTATCTGTGTTGATGATCTGGCATGTCTTGCAGAGGTTGCCGTGGCAGGGTTGTGTGGTGTCGTGGTCGCTGTTCTCCTGAAAGCTGGGTAATTTGCTGCGAACGATGGTACTTTTGAGGTTAGGCGGCTATTTGAAGGCGAGCAGTGGAGGTGTGGGGATGGCCTTAGCGAGGTGTTCGTCGTCATCGATGACATGTTGAAGGCTGCGAAGAACATGGCGTAGTTTCTCTGCTCTGGGGAAGTACTGGATGACGTAGGGTACTCTGTTGGTTGTGTCCCGTGTTCGTCTTCTGAGGAGGTCTATGCGATTTTTCGCTGTGGCCTGTCGGAACTGTCGATCGACGAGTCGAGCGTCATATCCCGTTCTTACGAGGGCGTCTTTCAGCGTCCGTAGGTGTCCATCGCGTTCCTCCTCGTCTGAGCAGATCCTGTGTATTCGCAGGGCTTGTCCATAGGGGATGGCTTCTTTAACGTGATTAGGATGGAAGCTGGAGAAGTGGAGCATTGTGAGGTTGTCCGTGGGCTTGCGGTAGAGTGAAGTGCTGAGGTGTCCGTCTTTGATGGAGATTCGTGTGTCCAGGAATGAAACCGATTCTGAGGAGTAGTCCATGGTGAGTTTGATGGTGGGATGGAACTTGTTGATGTTATCGCGTAGTCTTTTCAGTGATCCTTCGCCGTGTGTCCAAAGGAAGAAAATGTCGTTGATGTATCTGGTGTACAGCGTTGGTTGGAGGTCCTGTGCAGCGAAGCTCGAACTTGTGCATGAAGATGTTGGCGTATTGGGGTGCGAATTTGGTCCCCATGGCTGTTCCGTGTGTTTGGGTAAAAAACTGGTTGTCGAAGGTGAAGACATTGTGGTCAAGGATGAAGCGGATGAGTTGTAGGATGGCGTCTGGAGATTGGCTGTTGTTGGTGTTGAGTACTGAGGCTGTCGCAGCGATGCCGTCATCGTGGGAGATACTGATGTAGAGTGCCGATACGTCCATCATGGCGAGGAGTGTTCCTGGTTCAACTGGTACATGGGTGCTGAGTTTCTGTAAGAAGTCTGTAGTGTCGCGACAGAAGCTGGGGGTTCCCTGTACGATGGGTTTCAGGATGCCCTCAACGTATCCAGAGAGGTTCTCACACAGGGTTCCGTTGCCTGATACGATAGGACGTCCGGGTGTGTTGGCTTTGTGGATCTTTGGGAGGCAGTAGAAGTCTCCCACGCGGGGAGTACGTGGGATGAGAGCGCGTAGGATACTTTGAAGGTCTGGATCGAAGGTCTTGATCAGTCTATTGAGTTGGCGGGTGTGTTCTTTGGTCGGATCTGCGGGTAACTGTCTGTAGTGTTCATGGTTGTCCAGTTGTCGGTATGCTTCTTTGCAATAGTCCATTCTGTTCTGTATGACGATGGCTCTTCCTTTGTCCGCTGGTTTGATGACGATGTTGCGGTTGGTCTTGAGAGCATGGATGGCGTTGCGTTGTGCTCGGGTGACATTCTGGACTATCTTGTGAGTGCGGCTGATGAATCTGGCGTTGATGCATCTCCTGACAGCTTGAGCATACATGTCAAGCTTAGGGCAGCGACCCTCCGGAGGGGTCCAATTTGACTCTTTCTTCTTCGGTTGCTGCACTGCGGGTCCCTCTGTCTGCTGTTCCAGATCATTGATTGTCTCATTGGGTTCGTTGCTGACATCTTGGGATTTGTGGAAGAATTCCCGGAGCCTCATTCTCCTGATGAATTCCTCTGTGTCTGCCGTGAGACCGATGGGGTCCATTTTGGTGGTGGGGCGAGACCATGCAGACACTGCGACAACGTATGAACGGACACCGCACAACAATCGCCAGGCAGGAGTGTTACCTCCCAGTCGGGGAACACTTCAGCAGTCAAGGACATTCAGCCTCCGATCTTCGGGTAAGCGTTCTCCAAGGCAGCCTTCGAGACACACGACAATGCAAAATCATCGAGCAGAAACTGATAGCCAAGTTCCGCACCCATGAGGACGGCCTCAACCGGGATCTTGGGTTCATGTCACGCTACATGTAACCCCACCTGACGTAGAGTCATCCAGACTCGAGTCGTCATTGGCTTGTTCACAGATGCGGCCGGACCTGCTGTGATTTCCAGTAAAAAAAGTAAAAAGTTTAAAGTTTTTGGTTTTCCATACAGACTGCAGCCTCTGCTACATTAGACCCCTTGTGACCCCACCTCATTGTCTTTGTTGTATTTTGCTATCGTCTTTGATGTAATGTCTTCCTGACTGACCTGGTTGGATTTGATTGCCGTGATTGTCTCTCTGCCGAGGTGTGATACAGGGCAGTTAGAAAGATTAACTGTAGTCGTCTGGCATTGTTCTCTGCACAGGCATTGTTCTCTGTCTATATATGCTGTGCCCATTTGTATTTCTTCACTTCACCTGATGAAGGAGCAGCGCTCCGAAAGCTTGTGATTTCAAATAAAGCTGTTGGACTATAACCTGGTGTTGTGCGACTTCTCACTTTAGTCCTGTTAGAATTTTATAAGTTTCAATGAGATCCCCTCTCATTCTTCTAAATTCTAGCGAATATAAGCCTAATCGACCCAATCTCTCTTCATACGTCATTCCTGCCATCCCAGGTATCAGTCTGGTAAATCTTCGCTGCACTCCCTCCATGGCAAGAACATCCTTCCTCAGATAAGGCGACCAAAACTGCACACAATACTCAAGGTGTGGTCTCACCAAGGCCTTGTACAACTGCAGCAAGACATCCTTGCTCCTGTACTCAAATCCTCTCGCTATGAAGGCCAACATACCATTTGCCTTCTTAACCGCCTGCTGCACCTGCATGCTTACCTTCAGCGACTGGTGCACAAGGACTCCCAGATCTCGTTGCACTTCCCCTTTTCCCAATCTATTGCCATTCAGATAATAATCTGTCTTCCTGTTTTTGCCACCAAAGTGGATAACGTCGCATTTATCCACATTATACTGCATCTGCCATGCATCTGCCCAATCACCCAACCTGTCCAAATCATACTGGAGTTTCTCTGCATCCTCCTCACAGCACACACGCCCACCCAGCTTTGTGTCAACTGCAAACTTGGAGATATTACATCTAGTTCCCTCGTCTAGATCATTAATATATATTGTGAATAGCTGGGGTCCTAGCACCGATCCCTGCGGTACCCCACTAGTCACTGCCTGCCACTCGGAAAAAGACCCGTTTATTCCAACTCTTTGCTTCCTGTCTGCCAACCAGTTCTCTATCCAAATCAGTACCTCACCCCCAATCCCATGTGCTTTAACTTTGCACGCTAATCTCTTATGCAGGACCTTATCGAAAGCCTTCTGAAAGTCCAAATACACCACATCCACTGGTTCTCCCTTATCTATTCTACCAGTTACATCCTCAAAAAATTCCAGTAGATTAGTCAGGCATGATTTACCTTTTGTAAATCCATGTTGACTTTGTCCGATCCTGTCACTGTTTTCCAAGTGCTCTGCTATTACATCTTTTATAATGGACTCTAGCATTTTGCCCACTACCGATGTCAGGCTTACCGGTCTATAATTCACCATTTTTTCTCTACCACCTTTTTAAAATATCTGTAGCTGTGTGGGTAATCCTAATTGGGGTCATGGCTGCAAAGTTCAGTCACTGATTCTGCAGTTTCTGGAGGTGTCTCCTGTGCCGTATCGAGGTAGGAGTAGTGTGGTCTGTAAAACATGGGTCCTTGGGCATAAATGGCACTAAACATATCCCATGAGATGTCATTGGACCTGAAGGTATTGTGCACTCATGAATTGGTCCATCTCATCCAATTCATGCAATGATAATGGGACCAGCAAAAAGGAGACCCAACTTTTCAAATTTGTTGGCTGCAACTTGGACTGCAGCAGTTCCAGGACTCCAGGAACGTGCATCTTGGCAAACTAAAGGCTTCAAAACAAAAAAGAAACAATATGGAGGAAAATAAAAGTATGCAAGATGTTCAATGCCCAAGTAGAAAATATGCTCAATGACAAAAAACTAGACTTTAACATTCAAAGGAACAACAGCAACTTTGCTTTAAGAGATCCCACAATCAACGGATCAGATCAAAGCTCTGCAGTTCTATCACATCCAGTTGTGAATGGTGGTGAACAATTAAACGACTAACGGGGGGAGGAGGCTCCATGAACATCCCCATCTTCAATGATGGTGGAGCCCAAGCACGTGAGTGCAAAAGACAAAGCTGAAGTGCTTGCGACCATCTTCAGTCAGTCGTGCCGAGTGAATGATCCATCTGAGGATTCCACCATCACAGAAGCCAGCCTTCAGCCAATTCGATTCACTTCACTTCACTGGATACGGCAAAGTCTATGGGCCCCGGCAACATCCTGGCTGTAGTGCTGAAGATTTGCGCTCCAGAACTAGCTGCGCCTCTAGCCAAGCTGTTCGAGTACAGTTAAAACTACCTGACAATGTGGAAAATTGCCCAGGTATGTCCTGTTCATAAAAAGCAGGACAAATCCAATCCGGCCAATTACCGCCCCATCAGCCTACTCTCACTCAATGATGTCTCTAAGCTGCGCATGTGCGCGGCCCTGCAGCAATCGGGAAGGTTCCGCGCAGGCCGTTCACAAACTGTTCCCTGTAAGATACCACATGGCAGCAAATTTAGAGGGAACACATACAAAATTTTTTTTTAGAGGGAACACATACAAAAAAAAAATTTAGAGGGAACACTGCTCTCAATCATCAGCAAAGTGATGGAAGGGGTTGTTGACAGTGCTATCAAGCGACACTTATTCACCAATAACCTGTTCACCGATGCTGTTTGGGTTCCGCCAGGACCACTTGGCTCCAGACCTCATTAAAGCCTTGGTCCAAACATGGACAAAAGAGCTGAATTCCAGGTGAGGTGATCAAGGCAGCATTTGACCGAGTGTGGCATCAAGGAGCCCAAGTAAAACTGAAGTCAATGGGAATCGGGGGGAAAACTCTCCACTGGCTGGAGTCATACCTAGCACAAAGGAAGATGGCTGTGGTTGTTGGAGGCCAATCATCTCGGCTCCAGTACATCACTGCAGGGTTTCCTCAGGCCAGTGTCCTAGGCCCAACCATCTTCAGCTGCTTCATCAATGACCTTTCCACCAACATAAGGTCAGATGATGTTCGCTGATGACTGCACAGTGTTCAGTTCCAATTCACAATTCCTCAGAAAATGAAGCAGTCTGTGCCCGTATGCAGCAAGACCTAGACAACATTCAGGCTTGGGCTGATAAGTGGCAAGTAAAATTCGTGCCACACAAGTGCTAGGCAATGACCATCTCCAACAAGAAAGAGTCTAACCACTGCCTCTTGACATTCAACAGCATTACCATCGTCGAATCCCCCACCATCAACATCCTGGGGGTCACCATTGACCAGAAACTTGACTGGACCAGCCACATAAATACTGTGGCTAGAAGAACAGGTTCTGGCTGGGTATTCTGCGGCGAGTATCTCACCTCCTGGCTCCCCAAAGCCTTTCCAACATTGACAAGGTACAAGTCAGGATTGTGATGGAATACTCGCCATGTCCCTGGATGAGTGCAGCTCCAACAACACTCAAGAAGCTCGACACCATCCAGAACAAAGCAACCCACTTGATTGGCACCCCATCCACCACCTTAAGCATTCACTCCCTCCACCACTGGCGCACCGTGGCTGCAGTGTGTAACATCTACAAGATGCACTGCAGTAACTCGCCAAGGCTTCTTCGACAGCACCTCCCAAATCCACGACCTCTTCCACCTAGAAGGACAAGGGTAGCAAGCGCATGGGAACACCACCACCTTCAAGTCACACACCATCCTGACTTGGAAATATATCGCCGTTCATTTATCGTCGCTGGGTCAAAATCCTGGAACTCCCTATCTAACAGCACTATGGGAGTACCTTCACCATCATCTTCTCAAGGGCAATTAGGGATGGGCAATAAATGCTGGCCTTGCCAGCGACGGCCACATCCCGTAAATGAATAAAAAAACTTCAAAGCAGGCAAATCCCTTTTCCCTGTCACATGCCCATTTTATATAACCAAGGTGGCTCCTATGTCAAACCAAATCATCTATGTATCAAGAACAAAAGTGGACCCAGCACAGACACCTGTGGTATACCACTTCCAAACCTTCCCCAATCTCAGTAACACCAGGTAGCCCTAACGTTTCATTCCTTTCTGCCAACCAACTTTCTATCCATGCTGCTACATTTCCTCTTATACCTTATACCTTCTGAAAATCCAGGCAGACTACACCTACTGCATTCATTTTATATACAAGGTTAGTCACTTCTTCAAAAAACTCTAGTGAATTGGTCAAACACGACTTGCCTTTAACACATTTCTGCTGCCTGACTTTGATTATCCCATGAATCACTAAATGCTCAGTAGTTAGATAGCAAATTATATGATTTCCAAGATTTTGCCCAGCAACAGGCAGTTGGACAACTTGTGTCCAGAACTTTGATGATGGTGCAGTATACCCAGGTTCTAGATGTGCAAAAGTGACCTTGGTATGATGCCCTCTGATTTTCACACTCTCCCTGTACTCACTAATCATTTACTGTATAGTCTGCACTTTCCACTGATGGCAATTGGGAATTACACATGTGGAAAATTGTTTGGTCTAAGCTGAAAGATAACAGTACAGTGAATAATTTGTATCTGAACAAATGCTGATCTGTTTCTGTTTTATACATTTTATATACACTCTGTTCTCCATCATTTTACAAATCAAAATAAGGAGCTGTGTGCGTTGATGATTTTACCAGAACAGAGGTAATGTATTTTGAAAATGTTCAGTGCCAAGTTCTTGTAGCCAAATAACTAATGTTATATATAGCTTGCAGTGGAGGAAGTAGGTTGAGACTTTAAATTTATATTAACTTTCCTAACTCGCACTAAGACCTGTTCATCCAGTACCCCAGTGCTCGCTCACCTACATTGGTGCCCAACACCTCCAGCAACGCCTCGATTTTAAGATTCTCATCCTTGTGTTCAAATCCCTCCATGGCCTCGCCCCTCCCTATCTCTGTAACCTCCTCCAGCCCTACAAACCTCCGGGATACCTGCATTCCTCTAATTCTGGCCTCTCGCGCATCTCCGATTTTCATCAGTCCACCATTGGCAGCTGTGCCTTCAGCTGCCTGGGCTCTAAGCTCTGGAATTCCCTCCCTAAACCTCTTTACCTCTCTCCTCCTTTAAGTTGCTCCTTAAAACCTACCTCTTTGACCAAGCTTTGGTCACCTGTCTAAATAAATGGATGGAAAATCGAGCAGGATTCCTTACGGGCATGTGATCTTAACTACTAGATTTTCCTCAATGCACTGTCACTAGGTGATCTCAGATGCCCAGACGCAGAACAAGAAAATATGCCCCAACATCTTTCTCTGGAATCCCTATTTCATTTCTTCACTAACCTAAATTTTAACACAGGGAATCATCACTTTTTAGCATGGGGAAAGAGTTCCAGGTTGACGTTGTACACGATCAATGTGATTTTATTTCTGCCAAGTTTCTTCCCGCTCTCCTTGCCGGGATACTGTTCCATGGATGCTCTTTAATCTCTCATACTTTGCCCAAGTGGCCATTATTTATGTGTGAACCTAGACAGTCAGAATCCACAGATGATTCAACAGCAGGGGGCATCAGAGCCAAGCCCAGTCTTATCCTTGGCTTACATCTCACACACCCCCAGCAGGGGTCTCTGGAAAACAATCAGGAGAAGGAATCCAAATTTCCCCCTCCCTGATCCAGACGTATTGAAGTGCTCCTACAGCTGCTAACTCAGCAAAGTCTGAGGACTGAAGCTGGGACCTTCTTGAGCTGTATGGCTCAGCTACTCACGTTAAGACCTGTTAAGACATCGGGACAACTTGTGATAATATTTCTGCAATGTTAATGTATATTTGCAATGCAAAATACAACTTTGTGTTACGTAGTCATAAATGCAGGAGAAGATATTCAGCTTTACAGTGGCAACAAAGTTAATTGAAAAGAAAACCAACAATTTTTTTGATTCATGATATTATCTAATTAGAAACATAATTAGTACCAAAATGTTTAATGAATACGTTACTGTGTCCTGGAAAATTGATTTCAAATGACCATATATGCAAGTGCTATTGTTTCTACCTACTTATCACTGACAGTCAATCACATCACTTTCGGCATAATTACTGCCAAACTACATTTTTTACACAATTAAAGGTGAGTTCAAGGTGAGTTACTTTCATAAAAAAATGTTTGCGAAGTCTTTTGTTTTACTTGGAGATAAGAAAGATGCAGAAATGCCACATGCAAATAGCCCAATATCAAATTTCAACACCATCGATGGAACCAGTTGTTTGGGTGAAGACCTGTTTGCAGTAAGTATTCTTCCATTTTCTGAATTTTTGAAAGCTTGTTTAGAAAATCTGTGAAGAAACACATAAGGCTGGATTTTCAATGACCTGTGGAGTCGGGTTTGGAGGCGTGTGGGGGGTTAAAGTTGCAGATTCGGGGGTCCCGACCCCATCCCGACTCCATCCCGCCTCCACGCAATTTTGACAAAATCAGTCGCGGGGTTCCCGACTCCGTCCCGCCTCCAAGAGGCGGGAGAGGCCATTAAAGCCCTTAACAAGCCCTAAATTGGCTCTGTAATGCCATTTTGAAATGTTTTAGCTAGTTTAACCCTTTTCCGACGTGAAGTACGCCTGATGTGAAACACTCCAGTGAAACCTGGCGGGAGCACAAGTGGATAGCTGACTATCAGCTGCAGGTCCACTATTACAACAGCGATGTGATGAAGGTAGTAGTAGTATTAGGTCTGAAAGTCACCTCTGATGCTGCTGCATTGAATGTCTTCAGAGACTGCCTGGCCTTGCTCTGAGAGGACTTGGATGGAAAAAAAATTCTCTCTCTCTCTCTCTCTCTCTCTCTCTCTTCTCTCTCTCTTCTCTCTCTCTCTCTCTCTCTCTGCTACTGCTCATTGTGCATCCAGGTCCACTCACAGCAAAGGCCAGGCAGTCAGTCTCTGACCTGCAATGATGACATCATCAGAGGCGACTTTCAGACTAAAACCACTAATTGGTTCATGGGTTCCCACATGCTGGAACTCAATTGCCCAATTAAGTGAAAATCTGGAGTCGGGGGGGGCAACACGAAATGCGGATGACACGACCCCAACCCGACCCCAAGACAAAATCCAGCCCATAGTTCCACAATTATAGTTTTACTCCATTGCTATATATTTTGGACTGAAATAAAAAAAACAGTAAATGCTGAAGTACACAGCATCTAAAAAGAGAAAAGATAGCTTAACAGTTCAGGTGTAGAGTTTTCATCAGAAATGGCTCTGATGAAAGGTCCACCCTTAAAACATTTTTATTTCAGATTTCTAGCATTTGCAGTTTCTGTTTTTTAGCTCTTCTGAGAGTCACTGACTCCCCCACCATCATACAGATACCTACAATCCACCGGCCTACATTAACTACAGGGGCCCTAAATATCCTTGGGGCCTATGGAGAGATTAGAATGCCGGCAGGGCAGGACTTTTGCACATCGCTGATGTGCGTTGCTGACCCCAGTGGAGTTGAGAAGGAACTGTGAGACCAAAATATTAATCTTGAAAACTGTACTTAGAAAAACTGCTGACTAAAACAGGGAGCCATAATGTGGTTTTTGTTCTTTGACTTATGTGACATAGGTCAGATTTTTATTTCCTGAGAAATGCCTATTTTCTAACAGCCTGTTTATTTGATTTTTATTTTCCAGGAGCCAATCAAAAACAAATACTTCAGTGACTTTGAGCGCACCTCTTACAAGCTTTCAGTCACCGTGTGAACCCTTTGCCCACTCCGATTCCCCAACCTCCATGAAGCTGTGCAACCTCCAACTCACCATGAGCAATGCCATCTTCTAGTGCTTTAGATTATTATGGCCATGTACCAGTTTGTATGTTATAGTGAGCTGTGTGCATTGGTGAATGCTCCAAATTATATATTACATGTAATACAAAAACATGTGAGTCAAGGACCTGGAGCCACATAACAGAGATTTCAATCTGGACAATGTATGCATTTATCACCATCAGTGAGTGATCTTACAGTCACGGGTGCTTTCCAATTATAAAACTAAACCCATATTTTATGCAAATTCTTGACCTGAGATAAACAAATGTTTTATGGTGCTGGAAAATTTTGATAGAAAGTGAGGCTGGGGATTGTGTGGCCAAACAGCACTATAGATAAACTGGGCATCTACTATTTGTATTACCTCTGTATTTTTCTTTCATTCATTCAATCATACATACTTTCTCCCTTTTCTAATCTCACCCTATATCACACACTACTTCTCAGTCAAGGTGGTTGATACACAACTTGTTCTTTGGATTTTGCCAAATCTGACCTGTGACCATTTTCTAAAGAGTATATGAGAGCAACTCGGGTGGCTCATGGGTTGGTGGGGGGGTCTTAATTGGTTTGTGTGATAATAAAGGTTGTTAATATTTGAGTTTATTATTGTTATTTCCAAAAAAGATTAAAAATCAGCAGCAGGGCAGTAATTTTGTGTCTACCACTCCTTGGTTGGAGGGAATGTAGGGAAACACAACAGCCAATTTGCACACAGCAAAATCCCACAAACAGCAATCAGATAAATGACTAGAGAATCTGCTTTTAGGTGTTGGTTAAGGGAAAAATAGTGGCCAGGACACCAGCAGAACTCTCCTACTTTTCTTCGAATAGTGCCATGGGATCTTTTACTTCCAACTGAGAGGACAGACTGGGCACCGATTTAATGTTTCATCCATTTATGTTTGATTATTAAAAAATAATGGCCCAGAAATTTGACTCGGAGGCTTGCCGCGGGGGTAAGGATCGTGCGCGATATCACCTACCGCGCCTGCCGTTCTTGTTTGCCCCCGCAGGAACTTCTGGTCCTGGGCCTCTCCCTAGTGCCGGCGCGCAGTGTGTGCGTGTCCCAGGGGCGCAGTTAGTGCGATGCGACCCCTGGGATCACGTGGGCCATGGAGAGCCAATGGCAGCAGACCATCTTTCATTCATAGATTTGACAGGAGACCTGTCAAATCTGTGAATTGAAATCGGCCCCAAAAGAACAGCTAAACCTCAAATAAATTTTTAAAAAAACCATCACATTAATAAAATAACTATAGTTAAATAAATTAACCACTTTAAACAAAAATTTTAATTTTTGAAAAAATTAAAAAATTTTTTTAAAGTTATAAAAATAAACTTACCTTTCTTTAAAGTCTCTAAAAAAGATAAACCTGTTGAAAAAATTTAAAATTATACTTAATTAACTACTTACCTTGTTCAAAAGGGGTCTTACGCCTCCTTTTTACTTGTGTAGAATCTTCCATACTTACCCTCGCGTTGAAACCTGAAAAAAAACCTAAGTGTGCTGCGTGCGCGCAGCCTCTAGCGCGCACGCGGTTCACCTAGGAACCGCCCCCTTCGCCATACCGGAAGTGCCGGTTTCCCGCGCATGCACAGTGCATGCAGGAAACCGGCACTTCGGGAATGAATACGGGTGAGTACGCACTGAGTACTCACCCGAGAACGGCCGAATTTTTGGGCCATTGTTATTGAATAAAATTGTATGAGTTATAGCATCAGTTACCAAACAATAATATACCATATATCAATCGAATGACAATTTTGTTTTTAAATTGTTAGCCACATGCACAGTAAATAGATTGTGATAGATGCATGCATAAATTAAATTAAATACCTTTGGTTCAGAAAAGCATTTTTTGAAAGGAAGAATGCTGCTTCCTGGCACACATTGGGGAATCTCTCAGGCAACAGATGGAGAAGCATGTGCACTGACTTTTGACCAGGTTAGAGAAAAGAAATCTGCACATCAATCTCCGCTGTATCATCAAACAGACAAAACAAAATACTGTGCCAGTAAGCTAATGTTTCCGCCTGTGAAAAAATAAAGCATCCAGTCAGAATTCACATGTAATAAGTGAAATCAACAGGCGGTGAGATTCTCAAAAGGTACAGATGAGTTTATCCTTCACTCCAGACAAACAGAAAACAGTGGGAAATGGGAAATATGTTGGAAACGGAAGTTTCCTGATATTCGACCCTGAGATGAGCTTCCGATCCCATATCCTCTCCATCAACAAGACAGCCTACTTCCATTCAATACGATCATGGCTGATCATCCAAATCCAGTACCCTGTCCCTGCTTTAATCCCCACAGTACACATATCCCACCCTACCCCCGTAACCCCACGTATTTAATTCCCCCTAACATATCCCATCCTATCCCCATAATGGGCAACACGGTGGCATAGTGGTTAGCACTGGTGCCTCACAGCGCCAGGGACCCGGGTTCGAATCTGACCTCGGGTGACTGTCTGTGTGGAGTTTGCACATTCTCCCCGTGTCTGCGTGGGTTTCCTCCGGGTGCTCCGGTTTCCTCCCACAGTCCAAAAATGTGCGGGTTAGGTTGATTTGGCTATGATAAATTGACCCTTAGTGTTAGGGGGGGATTAAATATGTGGGGTTATGGGGATAGGATGGGATAGAAACATAGAAACATAGAATCTAGGAGCAGGAGTAGGCCATTCGGCCCGTCGAGCCTGCTCCGCCATTCAATACGATCATGGCTGATCATCCAAATCCAGTACCCTGTCCCTGCTTTAATCCCCACAGTACACATATCCCACCCTACCCCCGTAACCCCACATATTTAATTCCCCCTAACATATCCCATCCCCATAACCCCACATATTTAATCCCCCTAACACTAAGGGTCAATTTATCATAGCCAAATCAACCTAACCCACACATTTTTGGACTGTGGGAGGAAACCGGATATGTTAGGGGGAATTAAATACGTGGGGTTACGGGGGTAGGGTGGGATATGTGTACTGTGGGGATTAAAGCAGGGACAGGGTACTGGATTTGGATGATCAGCCATGATCGTATTGAATGGTGGAGCAGGCTCGACGGGCCGAATGGCCTACTCCTGCTCCTAGATTCTATGTTTCTATGTTTCACCACTGTAACATCGCCCGTTTCCACCCCTGCCTCAGTTCATCTACTCCTGAAACCCTCACCCATGCCTTTTTTACCTCTAGACTTGACTATTCCAATGCTCTCCTGGCCAGTCTCCCACCTGTACCCTCTGTAAATTTGAGTTCATCCAAAACTCTGCTTCTTGTATCCTAACTTGCACCAAGTCCAGTTCACCCATCACCCCTGTGCTCACTGACCTACATTGTCTAGCAAAACTTCGATTTAAAAATTCTCATCCTCATTTTCAAATCCCTCTGTGGCCTCACCCCTCTCTATCTCTATTCTCCTCCAATTCTGACCTCTTGCGCATCACTGATTTTCATCGCTCCACCATTGACAGCCATGCCTTCAACTGCCTAGGTGCTAAGCTCTGGAATTCCCTCCCTAAAATTCTCCACCTTCTACCTTTCTTTCCTCCTTTAAGACGCTCCTTAAAACCTACCTCTTTGATCAAACTTTTGGTCACCTGTTAAAAGGTAATTGGCAAAAGAAGCAGAGGTGACCTGAGGGAAAAAATGTTTACGCAGCGAGTTGTTACAATCTGGCTGAATCAGTGGTGGAAGCTGATTCAATAGTAACTTTCAAAAGGGAGTTGGAAAAATACTTGAAGGAGAAAAATTTGCATGGTTATGGGGAAAGAGGCGGCACAGGCACAATGGCCCGAATGGCCTCCTTCTGTGCTGTATCATTCTATGATTCTACCTGTCCTTATGTGCTCGGTGTCAAATTTTATTTGAAAACAATTCTGTAAGGCACCTTCAGACCTTTTACTACATTAAAGGCGCTATATTAAATGCAAGTTGTTTTGTTGTTTAATCTCTCAAAGTCATTAAGTCAAGCCTAACAAAATCATGGGAATGGGTGGTTTTGAAATGTGTGCTTCCTGGGAATGTGATTTTTTTAGTTGGAATGAAAATCACAAAAGTGGAAATCTGGAACTCACTCCCCCAAAAGGCTGTGGATGTTGGGCCAATTATTATCGAGCCAAGAAATTGGCCGTGGTTCGGCTTTGCTGGTTCCCTACTGGTTTAGCATAGCACATAAAGTTCCACATAGCCTTCTAGGCTCTCACTCAGAATATTATTTAAATTGTTAATGTTATGCAAATTAGACTTAAAGCAGGCTTAGCACAAAATCCTCTTCTTCCCATATATAATAGGCATTAAAGGTCAGAAATGTCCAGCTTTACAGGAATAAAAACAGAAAATGTTGGAAATACCCAGCAGGTCAGGCAGTATCTGTGGAGAGAGAAACAAAGTTAATGTTTCCGGTCGATGACCTTTCATCAGAACTGAAAAAAGTTTGAGATGTAACAGGTTTTAAGCAAGTACAGAGGCAGAGAAAGGGTGGAAGGGAGGAAAAAACCAAAGGGAAGGTCTGTGATAGGGTGGAAGGCAGGAGAGATTAAATGGCAAAAGGGATGATGGTGCAATACAAAAGTGGATGGTAATGGGAAAAGTAAAGCAACAAAAGATGGGCCTAGAGGAGCTGTAAATGGCAATAGCAGAATCATTACCAACAGCTGCTGTCCAAAAAAATGGGAGCGGTGGTTATGATCTGAAATTGTTGAACTCAATGTTGAGTCCGGAAGGCTGTAAAATGCCTAATCAAAAGATGAGCTGCTGTTCCTCGAGCTTCTGTTGAGCTTCATTAGAACAGTGTAGGAGGCCAAGGACAGAGAGGTCAGAGTGAGAGTGGAGCGGAGAATTAAAGTGACGGGCGACTGGAAGCTCAGGGTTATACTTGTGGACTGAATAGAGGTGTTCCGCAAAGTGATCACCCAATCTGCGTTTGGTCTCCCCAATGTAGAGGAGACCGCATCGTGAGCAGCGAATACAGTATACTAAATTGCATGAAGGATAAGTAAATCGCTGTTTCATCTGGAAGGAGTGTTTGGCCCAGGATGGTGGGAAGGGAGGAGGTAAAAGGGCAGGTGTTGCATCTCCTGCGCTTGCATGGGAAGGTGCCATGGGAAGGGGAGCAGGTGTTGGGGGTGATTGAGGAGTGGACCAGGGTGTCGTGGAGGGAGCTGTCCCTTCGGGATGCTGAAAGGGGATGCAGCAGTCTGGGCTGGCTGGCTGACATCAGCAAGGGCACTGGCAGAGTGGCAGTGGCAGTGGTGAGAGAGGACAGCAGGTTCTTGCTCCATGGAGCCACTGCCACTCCCCCGGGGCGACGCCTCAGTATTCCTCACCTTCTGTTGGAGGACAGATTGCTGGACTGCGGTGACACCCTGCAAGCCCCTTTCCGCACTGGTAAACCCAGCCACGATGGCAGCAGTCTGAGCTTGCGTAGCAGCAAGCTGAGCCTGCATGAGAGCAGTTTGAGTTTCCACAGCAGCACTCAGAAATAGGGTGGCTTGTGCTTGTGCTGCAATGGAAGCTGAGACATCAGACATCAGACACTGCATAATAGTTGGCTCCACAAGTGCGTTAATGGATCTGCTCACCCCTTCCATGCTGGAAAGGATGGGCTCCAAGCTCTGCACAAAGTCCTGTGCAAGGTTGGTGGTGGACTCCTCCATGCTCCTTGACATTGCACTCCGGCTTTCTGGCAGACCTGCCAATACACCATGCATTTCATTGTGCTTACCCATCAGCGTTCTTCTGTAGGCCACCTCATCAAAGTCCTCATCTGAGCCCTCTGCAGTAGAACACGTGTGCGACCTCACCCTCTGGGGAGCTGGTACCTGTGCTACCCTTTCCACATGCCCTGGCTGCAGCCCACTCCTGCCCAGTGACTCACCACGTGCAAATACTGCCTCTAAGCTACCCTGTAAACTCCACGCAGCGCCAGTATCTGAGCTGGTGCCTGGGAGTGTCAGATCGCGTGATGGTGTATCTTCGTCTTCATCACTCTCCTCTCCCTCGTCTTCTTGAACCACTGGCTGGGCAGGTTGGATTTCTTGGGTTTCTGAAATGAGAAGGGCACAATGGTAGCGTTGTGGTGAGGGGAGCGGGGGGGGGGGAAGCAAGAGGTGCATACTTACACCTTGTGTAGATTGTAAATCAGAAGAGATTGTGGGATGAGGGGGAAGTAGGATGTGAGAAGCAGGATAATGTATGAGGATTTCAGCCCTAACGCTGGCCAAAGGCTCAGCCATGCCCCTCTCGAGAATGGCCAGCATCGTCTTCTCCATGGGGGTGACGTGATGCAGGCGAGGCTGTCCGCCGCCGCCGGTTAGGTGCTACTGGCGCCGGTTATGTGACACCTTTTCCTGCAAGAGAAAGGGAAGTGTGTCAGTGAGTGTGATGTAATGTGTTCAGGTGATATGTCTGACATGGTTGAATAGCTGACAATGTGTGCAAGCTGTGAGATGTGGGTGTGAGGCTTGCAGCAGTGGTAAGTATATGAGGGTGAGATGGAGCATATGAATGTGAGGTATGAGTCGTGATTGATAGAGATTGTTGGTAGGTGAGTGATGGGGGTGTGGTGAATTGAGCAGTTTGTGAGGCTAGTGGTGCAGTTTGTGTGAAATGGTATTTGAAGATGAATTCACTGACCATAACCACTCATGTGAGGTCATTAAACTTCTTCCAGCACTGCGTTCAGGTCGTCTGGGCAACACTGCTGGCATTCACCACAGTGGCTATCTGTTCCCACTGCACTTTGCACTGTTGCCTCCTGGCCCCCTGTGGAAAGAGGACCTCTTTCTTCCTATTTACCTCCTGCACCAAGGCCTCCAGTGCTGCATCGGAGAATCTTGGTGCACACTCTCTCCCCTGTTGTGCCATCATTAATAGTTCCTTTCCACTGGCTTCCTCAGCCATTTCAATGATCTGCTGCAGGCAGAATGCACCTCCCCTTTTAGAGGTGCAGACTGTCAAAAGTAGTGCAGGATAGCTTTAATTGGGGCTAGCCTCGCAGGAACTTGGACCCCCTGCTGAGCATTCAGCCACTCAGCAGCGCATGTAGCGCTGGGCTGAACGCCACAATCATGGAAATGAGCTGGCAGCACGAAGTTCATCTGCTGCCTACAGTCCTCTGAAAGGGCGTGTATTGCTAGCGCATCGTGATCCCCCTGCCCATTTTTGGGGGCAAACGAATTTCTAGGCCTGTGAGTGATGATTTTGCCATTGAATGTATACATAAGTGAGAGATAGTAGGTGGAGGGGTCATAACAAGAGCAGATGATTTTGGCCCTGAGCTTGGCAGAGGCCTCTAGCTTTACCTTCCCCCGCGTTCTCTGTGCCCTCATAGCCATTCAGATTCAGTGCGGCATCTTCAGACACAGTCAAAGTCGGGAAATTTCTGGGCAACACGGTGGCATAGTGGTTAGCACTGGTGCCTCACAGCGCCAGGGACCCGGGTTCGAATCTGACCTCGGGTGACTGTCTGTGTGGAGTTTGCACATTCTCCCCGTGTCTGCGTGGGTTTCCTCCGGGTGCTCCGGTTTCCTCCCACAGTCCAAAAATGTGCGGGTTAGGTTGATTTGGCTATGATAAATTGACCCTTAGTGTTAGGGGGGTATTAAATATGTGGGGTTATGGGGATAGGATGGGATATGTTAGGGGGGAATTAAATACGTGGGGTTACGGGGGTAGGGTGGGATATGTGCACTGTGGGGATTAAAGCAGGGACAGGGTACTGGATTTGAATGATCAGCCATGATCGTATTGAATGGTGGAGCAGGCTCGACGGGCCGAATGGCCTACTCCTGCTCCTAGATTCTATGTTTCTATGTTTCTATGTTTCTCCAGTTGAGGTCTGTTCCCTTCTTCTCCTGCAAGCAGAGAAGTAATCTTGAGATGTTGTAAGTTTAAAGAACACATAAAGTAAGGTTATGATAGCCTTGTGGTTATGGCAGTAGACTAGCAATCCAGTGGTTATAAATTTACATCCCACCATGGCAAGTTGTGAAATTAAATTCTCTAAATCCCTGTTTATGCATGTGTTTGTATGAGAAACAAAATGACAATATTATAAAAACCTAACTGGTTCACTAATGTCCTTCGGGGCTGGGGACCTGGCACCCCTACCTGGTCTAGCCTACATGTGGCTCTATTCTCACACTAGCTGTTTGACTCTTCAGGGCAACTGGGGATGTGCAATAAATTCCATGGTGGGAGACTGGTGAAAACCTGTGGAATTTCAGCTTCAAACTGTTTCATTTTTTTTTGATAGTATGGAATGAAAATTGGATGGGGTCTATAATGGGCGGCGATTGTTCAGCCAAATTACTACCCATGTGATGAAGGCAAAAATTTACGGTATTCATTTTTACCCTTTTGTAAAATGGCTCTGCACGTACCGATTTACTCCCGAGTTCCTAATTTTTAAAATTATGTCTGGTAACTTTGCATCCGTTGTCAGTATAAATAATTAGACTGGATCAGCTTCATCAATCTACTTTGTAATTTTGGAAATTATGCTGGTCAGCTTGAAGTTTCTTCTTTTTGACTAAGAACCAACTGAACTTCCTTAATCTGTCCTTATTACATAAGATTCCTTTGCTATCCAATGCTTCACCCTCAAGTATAATAGCATCTTTCCTGTGGAATGGTAACAGTAATCCAGCTGGAGTCTAACCACTGTTTTATACTGCAACAGCACAAATATTTTGGGATGAGCATTTGCTCTGTGTATTGGGTGTAAATAAATTAAAAACCCATTCTTTATAAATATGTTTGCAATTTTGCAAAAACGGAAACACATACCCCTTATTTTGGTTCCTTGCCCCTGTACTAATTGTTTCATATTTATCGACACTCACAACTTCCTGACTGAAAAAGGTGGCAGTCACAAGTATTCAGTGAAAGGCGCTTTCAATAACATTGGAAGTCATAATGGCTTTTGCAGAGTTATAAATCTTGAAAACTGATTTCACAGTAGGTAATCATATGTTAAATGTATAATGCCTCGATTTAAATGATTTTTGCCAAACAATTTATGGAAGGAGAAAAACGAATCTCAAGAGAAGCATTTTCTGCTACAGGAAAATGTACTTCATCACTCCTATGCAGAAGCAAATGAATTAATCCAACAGGTACTGAATGTTTTTGTAGCTTTTAAAGTATGCATATTGTCTGTCATATAACATCTGCAAAAGCAATTTACTGTAAATTGCTGAGTTACCCCCTCTGCATCTTGAATTATAGTGCAAATTAAAATTATAATGTGAACTCGGAAGTATGTTCTTTAAAAAGAAAGATTTGGCACAGACAGCACGCTCAAATGTTAAATAACAACAGAAAATGCTATAGTGATAGGGGATTCTATTGTAAGGGGAATAGATAAGTGTTTCTGCGGCCGCAAACGAGACTCCAGGATGGTATGTTGCCTCCCTGGTGCAAGGGTCAAGGATGTCTCAGAGCGGCTGCAGGGCATTCTGGAGGGGGAGGGTGAACAGCCAGTTGTCGTGGTGCATATAGGTACCAACGATATAGCTAAAAAACGGGATGAGGTCCTAAAAGCTGAATACAGGGAGTCAGGAGGTAAATTTAAAAATAGGACCTCAAAGGTAATAATCTCAAGATTGCTACCGGTGCCACGTGCTAGTCAGAGTAGAAATAGAAGGATATTTCAGATGAATACGTGGCTAGAGGAATGGTGCAAGGGGGAGGGATTCAAATTCCTGGGACAGTGGAACCGGTTCTGGGGGAGGTGGAACCAGTACAAACTGGACGGTTTGTACCTGGGCAGGACTGGGACCGATGTCCTAGGGGGAGTGTTTGCTAGTGCTATTGGGGAGGGTTTAAACTAAAATGGCAGGGGGTTGGGAACCTGTGCAGGGAAACAGAGGAAAGGGAAGCAAGGATAGAAGCAAAAGACAGGAAGGAGAAAAACAAAAGTAGAAGGCAGAGAAATCAAGGGTGTAAATCAAACAGGGCTACAGTAAATAATAATTCTAAAAGGACTAAGAGTGCTAAAAAAATAAGCCTGAAGGCTTTGTGTCTTAATGCGAGGAGCATTCGTAATAAGGTGGATGAATTAGCTATGCAAATAGATGTAAACGGATATGATATAATTGGGATTACGGAGACATGGCTCCAGGGTGACCAAGGCTAGGAATTCAACATCCAGGGGTATTCAATATTCAGGAAGGACAGACAAAAAGGAAAAGGAGGTGGGGTAGCATTGCTGGTAAAAGAGGAGATTAACACAATAGTAAGGAAGGATATTAGTTCTGATGATGTGGAATCTGTATGGGTAGAGCTGAGAAATACCAAGGGGCAGAAAAAGTTAGTGGGAGTTGTATACAGACCCCCAAACAGTTATGCTGAGGTTGGGGATGGCATTAAATGGAAATTAGAGACGTGTGCAATAAGGGCACAGCAGTTATCATGGGTGACTTTAATCTACATATAGATTGGGCTAACCAAATTAGTAACAATACTGTGGAGGAGGAATTCCTAGAGTGTATACGGGATGGTTTCCTGGACCAATATGTCGAGGAACCAACTAGAGATCAGGCCATCTTAGACTGGGTATTATGTAATGAGAAAGGATTAATTAGCAATCTTGTTGTGCGAGGCCCCTTGGGGAGGAGCGATCATAATATGATAGAATTCTTCATTAAGATGGAGAATGACGTAGTTGACTCAGAGACTAGGGTCCTGAATTTAAATAAAGGAAACTACGATGGTATGAGGCGCGAGTTGGCTAGGGTGGATTGGGGAGCGTTACTTAAAGGGTTGACGGTGGATAGGCAATGGAAAACATTTAAAGATCGCATGGATGAACTACAGAATTTGTTCATCCCTGTTTGGCATAAAAATAAAACAAAAAAGGTGACTCAACCGTGGCTAACAAGGGAAATTAGGGACAGCATAAGATCCAAGGAGAGGACATATAAATTGGCCAGAAAAAGCAGCAAACCTGAGGATTAGGAGCAGTTTAGGATTCAGCAAAGGAGGACAAAGGGATTAATTAAGAGGGGGGAAATAGAATATGAGAGTAAGCTTTCAGGGAACATAAAAACTGACTGTAAAAGCTTCTATAGATATGTGAAGAGAAAAAGATTGGTGAAGTCAAGCGTAGGTCCCTTGCAGTCAGAATCAGGGGAATTTATAATGGGGAACAAAGAAATGGCAGACAAATTAAATACATACTTTGGTTCTGTCTTCACAAAGGAGGACACAAATAAACTCCCAGAGATGTCGGGGAACATAGGGTCTGATGAGAGGGAGGAATTGAATGAAATCAGTATTTGTAGGGAAATGGTGTTAGGGAAATTGACGGGATTGAAGGCCGATAAATCCCCAGGGCCTGATAATCTATATCCTAGGGTACTTAAGGAAGTGGCCCTAGAAATAGTAGATGCATTGCTGGTCATCTTTCAAAATTCTATAGACTCTGGAACAGTTCCCATGGATTGGAGGGTAGCTAATGTAACCCCACTATTTAAAAAAGGTGGTAGAGAAAAAACGGGCAATTATAGACCGGTAAGCCTGACATCGGTAGTGGGCAAAATGCTGGAGTCCATTATAAAAGATGTAATAGCAGAGCACTTGGAAAACAGTAACAGGATCGGACAAAGTCAACATGGATTTACAAAAGGGAAATCATGCCTGACTAATCTACTGGAATTTTTTGAGGATGTAACTGGTAGAATAGATAAAGGAGAAACAGTGGATGTGGTATATTTGGACTTTCAGAAGGCTTTCGATAAGGCCCCGCATAAGAGATTAGCGTGCAAAGTTAAAGCACATGGGATTGGGGGTGAGGTACTGATTTGGATAGAGAACTGGTTGGCAGACAGGAAGCAAAGAGTTGGAATAAACAGGTCTTTTTCCGAGTGGCAGGCAGTGACTAGTGGGGTACCACAGGGATCGGTGCTAGGACCCCAGCTATTCACAATATATATTAATGATCTAGATGAGGGAACTAGATGTAATATCTCTAAGTTTGCAGACGACACAAAGCTGGGTGGGTGTGTGTGCTGCGAGGAGGATGCAGAGAAACTCCAGTATGATTTGGACAGGTTGGGTGATTGGGCAGATGCATGGCAGATGCAGTATAATGTGGATAAATGTGAGGTTATCCACTTTGGTGGCAAAAACAGGAAGACAAATTATTATCTGAACGGCAATAGATTGGGAAAAGGGGACGTGCAACGAGATCTGGGAGTCCTTGTGCACCAGTCGCTGAAGGTAAGCATGCAGGTGCAGCAGGCGGTTAAGAAGGCAAATAGTATGTTGGCCTTCATAGCGAGAGGATTCGAGTACAGGATAAGGATGTCTTGCTGCAGTTGTACAAGGCCTTGGTGAGACCACACCTTGAGTATTGTGTGCAGTTTTGGTCGCTTTATCTGAGGAAGGATGTTCTTGCCATGGAGGGAGTGCAGCGAAGATTTACCAGACTGATACCTGGGATGGCAGGAATGACGTATGAAGAGAGATTGGGTCGATTAGGCTTATATTCGCTTGAGTTTAGAAGAATGAGAGGGGATCTCATTGAAACTTATAAAATTCTAACAGGACTAGACAGACTAGATGCAGGAAGGATGTTCCCGATGGCGGGGGAGTCCAGAACCAGAGGTCACAGTCTAAGGATAAGGAGTAAGCCATTTAGGACTGAGATGAGGAGGAATTTCTTCACCCAGAGAGTGGTGAACCTGTGGAATTCTCTACCACAGAAGGCAGTTGAGGCCAATTCATTAAATATATTCAAGAAGGAGATAGATATATTTCTTAAGGCTAAAGGGATCAAGGGATATGGGGAGAAAGCAGGGACAGGGTACTGAATTTGGATGATCAGCCATGATCTCATTAAATGGCGGAGCAGGCTCGAGGGGCCGAATGGCCTGCTCCTGCTCCTATCTTCTATGCTTCTAAACACTCAGCAGGTCAGGCAGCATCGAGGAGAGGGGAACAGAGTCAACGTTTCGAGTTGGGGACCCATCGTCAGTTCTATTTCATTAGCTTCAGGTAAAAGTAATAATTGGCGAAGATTTCCTCTGTGCTATCCACTTACAAGAAAGGGTTTACATTTAAATTGCATGCAGAGGAAATCTTCCCCTAAACTGAGAAATGCACAAGTTATATGAAAATGATGGGGCCAAAAATCCACGGACCTTCCTATATGAACAGGCAAGTTTAAAAAAATGATTTAGTAAATGTGTCTGATGGGTATAATCTATAATTCTTTGTGGGAGGGGCAGGAGGAGGTGCAACATCCCCATCACCACCAGTCATCGTTGCGCTATTTTGAATGTCGGTGCCCTAGATTTTCCCCTTGTGGCATGGGCCTCTTCCAGTGGTAGGCAAATTAAGAGTCCTCCTCGTGATCCTGTGAATTTTGATGGATTCGTTGGTGGAGGTCCTGGACAAGTGCATCCCATCACTTACACCGAGGTGCACTTTCCAGCAGATTTTTATTCCCAATATATTTTGTATTTGGGAATGAGACCTCCTGCAATGCATGGGCTAGCTCAGATTTTGCTGCTAATAACAAAAAGTTGCATCTTCCTCACATGGAGAACACCGATGAGCTCTCCCATGCCTCTTGGCACATACTCCTCATTATCTAGCCTTCCCTTCATTGTATCAATCTTGTTGCAGGAGAAAATAGTGCACAATGCCCACAAGAGGCAGGCCACTGGAGGATAAGGCCATGGAATTCACGGGGAGGCACTCAGCTCTAGCTGTGGGAGATGGAGAGGTCGGGGGCATATTGTCAGTGCCAGGTTAGTGACTGAACACCAACACTGTCGTCTTGGCATCCCTGTGAAGCACCACACAGCCACAAGCTTATTCCCTCTTCCCTGTCCGCTTAATACCAAGGGTATAATGCTCACCCATCTTAACTTCTACCTTCCTTTTCTGCAGATCCACCATAGAAATGGGAGGTACAGGAGGAGGAAGATGATGATAATGATGAGAAAGAGGAAGAAAAAGGACACAACTACCTCCTTGTGAACTATGATGATGAAGATGAGATGGAGCGTGGCTGGAGATATGGTGCAGGAGGGAGGGCTTTAGATTCCTGAGGCATTGGGGCCATTTCTGGGGAAGGTGGGATCTGCATAAGCCGGACGGGTTACACCTCAACAGAGCCGGGACCAATATTCTCGCGGGGAGGTTTGTTAGTGCTGTTGGGGAGGGTTTAAACTAGCTCGACTGGGGGGTGGGCACCAGCATAGAGAGGAGAAAAGAGGAATAAGGTGCATAAAAGAGTGAGTGTGTTGGATAGTGCTAGAGAAGATAGTACTAGAGGTGGTAGTAATTCCATATTAGATAGGAGCAGACTAAGAAAGACTACAAAAAATTCAAAAATGGGTTTAGAATGCATGTACGTAAACGTACAAAGTGCGGTGAATAAGGTTGGTGAGCTACAAGCAAAATTAGCTGTGTGACAATATGATGTGGCAATAACAGAAAAGTGGCTTAAAAACGGTGAGGACTGGGCACTTAGTATTCAAGGGTACAAGGTGTTCAGAAAAGATAGGGAAGGAAAAAAGGGAGGTGGGGTGGCTGTGCTGATTAAGGAAGACATTGTCGTGTTGGAAAGGGAGGATGTTCTTTAGGGGACAAGGACAGAATCCACTTGGTTAGAGTTCAGGAGCAAAAAGGGTATGATCACGATATTGGGGGTATTCTATTGGCCTCCAAATAGTGAGAGGGAGGTAGAGGAGCAAATCTGCAGGGAAATTGCAGAGATGTGCAAGAGCTATAAAGTGGTGATATTGGGGGACTTTAATTACCCAAATATCGATTGGGATAATGCTAGGGTAAAGGGAAAGGAAGGGAAGGAATTTCTGAAATGTGTTCAGGAGAATTTCCTTGACCAATATGTTCTTGGCCCAACTAGGAAGGAGGCATTGCTGGATCTGGTGCTGGGGAATGAGGTGGGCCAGGTCGACCAAGTGTCTGTGGGAGTGATCATCGTATCATACGATTTAGATTAGCAATGGAGAGGAGCAAGGAACAATCTAGAGTGGAACTTCTAAACTGGAATAGGGCTAACTTCAATGGGATGCGAAAGGATCTAGCCAGGGTAAAATGGAAACAAAGACTGACAGGAAAAGCTGTAACAGAACAATGGGTGAACTTGGAGCAGATGTTCCAAGTACAGGCTAGTTACATTCCAACAAGAGAGAAGGGTAAAGGAACCAAAGCAAGGGCTCCTTGGATGACAAGGGAGATAGAGAAGATGATGAAACAAAAAGAGGGTGTATGATGCATGTCAGGTGAATTCTTCAAGGGAGAACCACACCAAATACAATAAGTTGAGAGGGGATGTGAAAATGATAAGATTGGCAAAGAGAGAATATGAGGGTAGAATGGCAGTTAACATAAAAGGGAACTCAAAAATCTTCTACTGGCATGTAAACAGTAAGCGGGTAGTAAGAGGCGGGGTGGGGCCCATTAGAGACAAAGAAGGTGATATATGCTTAGAGGCGCAGGACAAGGCTACAATACTCAATGAGTATTTTGTGCATAGCGCCTGATTTAGCGCTCCAATCATCTCCAGGGGCGATAGAAGCCAGGTTTGCAGTCGGAGGCGAGAATTAGCACCAGGCGCTAAACTTTGTGCCTGGCCGATAATTGCGCCCCAAACGGGGCGATACCGAATTTCTCCCCCTATGACTCTATGAAGGAGATAAAGTCAGACTCAAGCCCACCCATAAGTTCCTGCAGAGACCATCTGCTCGTGTTCCTCTTCCCCAACCCCCTCCAACTCACTCCCTGCATCACTTGCTTCTTTACTCCCAGCTCAGATACTTTCACTTGAGGGCAATTAGTGTTAGCAAGGATATGGAATCAGGTGATTGACAGAGCATGAGGGAACCTGAGGACTGGAAAAGGGTTGAGGATGTGCCACCTTCTCAGTGGAGTCTGAGGAGAAAGGCTACCTATGGCTTCGGAATCATGGAACCCAGAACTCATGGGTACTCACCTGAATAGAAAGATGTTCAAAGAACATCATGCCTACACGCAGGCTCTGAGGTCAGTATTCAAGGATGCGCGGCAACTGACAGGTGGGACTCTTGAGTTTACAGCTCTCCTTTGTGGCAACATTAGAGAAGTTTTTTTTTCATTGCATATATCAATGAAATGTATGGCAGCTTCATTGATATCTTCAGCAGACCCACAGCTAAGAAGCAGCCTGGGAAGAGTCAGTGCCTCCACTATAGCTCAGGTGGCAACAGGGGAGAGAATAGGCAGCACCCTGCATACCAACTTACAAACCATGCTGACGCTGGTGCAGGCTGCTGTCTCTCAAGGCTTTCAAGCTCTGATAGCTACCATTAGCCCAGCCATCCCGCTGACCAGTGGGGACACAGATCCAGGGCCCAGTGGAATGGTGATGGTCTCTCAGCAGAGCAGCATATGCCATGCCTCTGGCCTTCCCCCTCAGAGCACCACACCAGTGGAATGTGGGAGATAACACCAGGCTACACAAGAACAAGCTCCAGTGATGAAGCCAGCAGCGGTTCCCTGCCAGGCACCAGCTGCCATGAGAGGAGGTCACCTCAGTCCCATGAGCTTTTTATAGAGCAGGAGCAGCCAACTACCTCTCACGATACTGGCCTTCAGGTTGCAACTACAAGAAACACTAGAATAGCTGAAAGAAAGCCCCCAGGGGAAACACACTGTTAGCAAAGTGTAGGTTGGCTTGTGCTCACTTTGGACTTTATAGTAATAAAATAGAATGTGCAATGATGTTGTGTTTTGTTATTCATGGGTGTTAGAGTCATACAGAAAGGATGCGCTTACTTATTTACTCATGTGATGATTATTGGCACAATCACGTAGGGACAAAGACAGCTGATGCATTGTTATGTTGTAGGATGGGTATGGATTAAGGGAATGTTCCTTTATTTGAAAGCAGAGGTGAAGATAAGGCTTTGGTGTCAAAGGTAGACTGTGTTACACAGAAGTGACATCTTCAGTGATGAGATGTCCTCTGTTACCCCTTGCAGTCATCACTGAGGAGTTGTCCTCTGAGCACATGATGCTCTCCTCCATGTAATTCTGCCTCCAACAAATCTAAGGCTGTCTCTCCAGCAATGTCAAAGTCTAGCCTTTTGTGTATGGAGAAATTGTGCAGGACACAGCAGATTAAAACTATGTGTGATACATGATCTGGAGCATACTGCAGAGCCCTTCCCGACCTGTCCAGCCAATGAAAGCGTCCCTTTAAGACCCTGATGGTCCTCTCGATGACCAATCTGGTAGATGCATGTTCCTCACTGTAGCGCTCCTCTGCTGCTGTTCGACACACTCTTACTGGGATCATTACCCATAGAAGCAGGGGCTAGGCTTTGTTGCCCAGAAGCCCTCTGTTGACAGGGAGAGCCGAACTGGAAAAGATGAAAACATTCTGACAACTTCTAACAAGACTGGCATTGACATGTCGGATTCTTTGAATGCTGTCACAGACAATCTGTACAATGAGGGAGTGGAAGCCATTCCTGTTGAGGTAATTAAGGAGGTTTTCTGAAGGAGCTGACAAAATAATGTGGGTGCCATCAATTGCACCCTGGACATTGGGAAAGCCCATGAAACTGGATGACCCTATCTTGCTGCTGCCTTGTGAAGCCAAAGTAGATGAATTTCCCAGCTCTCATGTAAAGTGCGTCAGTCGCCTGATGAATGTATGCCTGTACTGCAGTCTGCTATTAGAGATCCCTGTAGCTGCCTGAAATGAGTCTGTGCCATAAAGGTTTAGTGTGGTGGTTGCCTTCCTCGCCACAAAGAGAGTAGTGCTGGCCAATGACCGTGGCTGCAGGTCCTCATACAGTAGGTGGCATAGCTGCCTGATTGCCTTTTTGGTGAAGTGCACTCTTCTTATACACATCTCATCACTAAGGCCTTATAGAACTTGTGATGCCTTAATATTCTATGGAGTGGGGAGTAATATCTGCTGTGGTGCATCCTCCTTAACAGTTGCCTGATTTTCCATTGCTCCATCCTGTGCTGCTCCTCCTCCCCCATGATAATGGCATAAAGGGTGCACCCATAGGGAATACCATACCTGAGTCTGAGAAGCCCTCACTGCAGAATTCGCTACCGAAACTCTCCACAATCTTCAGGCTCAGAAACATCTCACTTTCTCCCGTCTTAGATGATCCTGGCAACAGCTGTGCTTTATTACTCTCAGTCTAACAGACCCTGAGTGATTTGTGAGTATAAAAGCAGGAAAGTCTGAGCTGCAGTAGCACTATCCCTCATTATGATATATTTAAATGAGCTCACTCATGACACAGCAGGTGGGTAGCAGGAAGGGCCAAAAAGAACAAGGGAATTCAGGGGAATAGACTTTTATACAGAAATCTGGCGTAAATCTTTCTCCCCTGTCATGACTGCCGGCAGGGAAGTGGGCATTCACCCACATTATCCTGCACTAATGGTCAGAGATGAGCTGGACTTTGATTGAGTAGGTCGATTTTGCATTCCATGCAGGAGAACATAGGGCTACATGTGTGCAATCAATTACACGCTGATTTTGGGAAATCCAGCTATGTGGAAGAAACCTACTGTTGGCTTTTGCCCATGCGAAATATGATGTAATTCTTGCTCTTGCAAATAATGGCCTAGAAATTCGCGTGGCCGGCTTGCCGCGGGGGTAAGGATCGCGCGTGCTCTTACTTACCGCGCCTGCCGTTGTGTTTTGGGCCCACAGGAACTTCGGGTCCTGGGCCTCTCCCAAGAGCCGGCGCGCAGTGCTTGCGTGTTCCAGGGGCGCAGTTAGTGCGATGCGACCCCTGGGATCACGTGGGCCATGGAGAGCCAATGGCAGCAGACCATCTTTCATTCATAGATTTGACAGGAGACCTGCCAAATCTATGAATTGAAATCGGCCCCAAAAGAACAGCTAAACTTAAAATAAATTTTTTTTAAAACCCATCACATTTATAAAATAACTATAGTTAAATAAATTAACCACTTTAAACAAAAATTTAAATTTTTGAAAAAATTAAAATACTTTTTAAAAGTTATAAAAATAAACTTACCTTTCTTTAAAGTATCTAAAAAAGATAAACCTGTTGAAATTTTTTTTAAATTATACTTAATTAACCACTTACCTTGTTCAAAAGGGGTCTTACGCCTCCTTTTTATTAGCGTAGAATCTTCAATACTTACCCTCGCGTAGAAACCTGAAAAAAGATCTAAGTGTGCTGCGTGCGTGCAGCCTCTAGCGCGCACGCGGTTCACCTAGGAACCACCCCCTTCACCATACCGGAAGTTCCGGTTTCCCGTGCATGCGCAGTGCATGCAGGAAACCGGCACTTCGGAAAGCAATACGGGTGAGTACACACTGAGTACTCACCCGGGAACGGCCGAATTTTTGGGCCATTGTATCAGTGTGGACTGCAGACTGACTGATATTGATGATGTCCTCGCTGGCAGACTGGAACAGAACCAGAAGTGAAAATGTTCAGGGTTGAAGTGTTGTTGATAGCCACTGTCATCCTCGCCCTGGAGTTTGGCTGAAGGTCATTCATCTTTTACATGTGACACAACTCTGTCAACACCTCTCTGGTGAATCTGAGACTGTGCATGTATTGCTCCTCCATCAAGTCCAGATACGTGGCTGACAGATGTGATTTGCAGGGTAAGGATGGTTAGGAGCTCTCCTCCTTCAAAGTAAACTTGCTTTCCTAGCATTCATGTATTCTTCCTCATCCCTTCTTTTTCCTCCAAGTTACACATATTAAAGGGGAATTCCGATGAGGATTCTCATAGGGATACTTATTGTGTGAAAAGGGACAGTGAGAGTACCAATGAGTAACCCCAAAACAACTCACAAAGTACTTTGACCCACACAGTTGAGCAGATATCAAATAAATGCTGAGAAACACTCAACAATACTTAAAAAAACTAAGGCCGGAATTTTGCGGAGAGTCAATGGGCGCGATCGGTGATGGGTCAGGTGGGAAAGTGTTTTTTTTGACAGCAGGTTGGGACCCTGCTGTCATCCCGCCGCCATGTGTCTTTCCCAATGTCGGGTCTGTCAGCTCTGAGTAGACCTGACAGGCAGCAGCAGGGGACCCAAGTAATCTCATTATTATTGCCTTGTTGACAGATCATTAACAGACTTTTTTAATTTACCTTTTCACTTTAACTTCATGGCCACGGGAACCACGCTGTTCGGGGACCACGGCTGTGAACCTGAGGCGGAAGCTCAGTGGCCATTGCTCCAGCTGATTCCTTGACAGCTTCAAATGTACAGTAAAAGCTCCCACCTGACAGATTTTCACTTTCCTCAGCCACAAGCTGTTTCTCAGTCTATTTCCAGCACAGATTCTGCAGGCTTTCCACCCGCCATCCAGTATCACCTCTTTGGAAGAACTCTCTTACCATTGACAGAATGCTTCTGTCATCTGTACTTCACCTGCCATCTATTCCATCAACATGGGTGCTGACGTAATAAAGACTCACTACGCACTTGAACATAAAGCAAGGCTTTAATCAACTTGTAACAAAACATGGCGGTCTAGTTAGCAGTCACTAGCTTCCTGTTTCCAGATTGTCTCTGCCCAAGGTGGGCCTATGCCTGAGTATTTATACTCCCTGGACGGCGCCCCAGCTGGCCGCCCAGTAGTACTTCCTGAGTTGTTACTTGCGATTTATGACATTCTTCCTCCCTAAAAGGTTTGGAAGTCCAGTCTTCCTTTAACGGACTAGGCGGACCAGAAATAGCCGCAGACGTTTAGCTCTCTGCTTGTGACTGGAAGGCACGTCTCCCCGGACCGTGTCCTGGTCCCTGGGTCGCTTGGCCCGTACCGGTAAGTCAGTAGAGTCCGCGTCATCTTGATCATCCTGTGGAGGACTGGGAATATCATGACTCCGGGTGCGGGTCCCCACAGGTGCTGAGCTGGCCTCATCCCGGGTCGTGGCTGGAGATTGTCCGGCGTCCTGGTTTCGGGTGGCCATCCTACGGGGAGCGTCCAGCTCCCTGAGTTGATCCGGTAGCGTTGCCGGCAGATCCCCCGATGTCCCAGGCGGGGCGTCATTTTCATAGGGGTGCGGAGTGTTGATATCATTGTCGGGGGATCCTTCATCATTCGGGCCCGTGCGACCGGTTGGGCAGGGAGCCAGATCTCGGAGCGAGACGGTGGTCTCCCGGCCATCAGGGTACCGTACGTGCGCATACGTGGGGTTTACCTCCGTTAACTCCACCTCGTCAACGAGAGGGTCGTTTTTGGCAGACCGGATGAACCTCCGGAGTAGCACTGGGCCTGGAGCCACCAACCATGACGGTAGAGACGTCCCATGTGTAGAGCGACGCCGGAATTTGAAGAATCGCTCATGAGGCGTGACATTAGTAGATGTGGAGAGAAGAGACCTGATAGAGTGTAACGCGTCGGGGAGCACCGTTTCCCACTGCTGGTCCGGCAGGTTGCGTGACCTTAGTGCCAGACGGACAGCGTTCCAGATGATGGCATTGTATCGTTCAACCTGTCCGTTACCGATTGGGTGATATGGTGTCGTCCTACTTGAGGCGATTCCCCGTTGGGAGAGATAACTTTTAAGTTCACTCGACATAAAGGAGGGACCCCGATCAGTGTGGATAAAATTGGCCGTCCCGCAAAGGGAAAAGACCTGATCGAGGCATTTAATTACCGTAGAGGTAAGCATATTAGGGCAGGGGAAGGCGAAGGGAAAGCGTGAATACTCGTCCACCATCGTAAGTAGGTAGGTGTTCCTTGTCGACGAAGGCAATGGCCCTTTAAAGTCTATGCTGAGCCTCTGCATAGGCTGCATTGCATGTATGAGTAAGCCATCTGATGGGCGAAAGTATTGTGGTTTCAATTCTGCACAAATCCTACAGGAGGAGCATGTTTTCTTTACGTCCTCGGTTGAAAATGGTAGATTTTTGGAGCGCACAAAGTGCAACATGCAGGTCACACCAGGATGGCATAAGTCCATATGCAAATCCGCCAGAGTCGACGTTGACATTGAGGAGCAAAATGCCCGTGTGAAGGTATCTGGGGCCACGTTCTGTTTGCCGGGTCGGTAACAGATAGTATATCCAAAGGCAGCCAGCTCCATCCTCCAGAGTTGAATTTTATTATTTTTGATTTTCGTGCGCCTCCGGTTATCCAACATGAAGGCCACAGAGCGCTGGTCAGTTATAAGCGTAAAATGACGCCGAGCAAGAAAATGACCCCATTGGCGTACAGCCTCGATGATGGCCGTAGCCTCCTTCTCGACGGGGGGGTAATGGAGCTCGCTACCCTGCAAGGTTCTGGATAGGAATGCCACGGGTCGGCCACCTTGATTCAAGGTAGCGGAGATCGCCACCTCCGATGCATCGCATTCGACCACAAAAGGAAGATTTTCGTCAATGGAGCGAAGCGTGGCTTTCTCCAGCTGTCGTTTGAGGAGGTTGAAGGCAGAAATAGCCGTAGCTTCCAATGGAAAAGACTTCGCATGGAGCAGGGGCTGTATTTTATCGGAGAAGTGTGGTATCCATTTTGCGTAATAAGCAAACATGCCAAGTGCCCGACGAAGAGAGCCGAGGTTCGTCGGGGGAGGGAGCTCCTGAAGTGGACGAAGTCGCTCTGGGTCCGGTTTAATAACACCGTTGCCCACCCAGTAGCCAAGAATGTTCACCGATGGCACCGACTTCACCGATTTGGATTCGTTTAACGTTAAGTGGCGACGGCGGAGTACGTCAAAAAATCTCTGAAGATTGGCGTCATGCTCCTTTTGATCATGGCCGGCAATAGTGATATTGTCTAAATACGGAAAGGTATCCGTCAAGTTCTCTTGCCGGACTAGGCCATCCATGGCCCGTTGGAAGACGGCCACCCCATTGGTGACCCCGAATGGAAGGCGGCGAAACTGGAAAAGCCGACCATTGGCCTCAAAGGCCGTATACTTCTTGTCGGAGTCTTGCAGTGGCACCTGATGGTACGCGCTTTTTAAATCGAAGGTCGAGAATACCTTGTATTTGGCAAGGTTGTTGACCATGTCATCTATGCGTGGCAGCGGGTAGGCATCCAGATCGGTATATAGATTAATAGTCTGCGAATAATCGATACACAGACGTTTTTTATGTTGTTTTAAGGGATTCCTCACGATGACGACCTGAGCCCGCCAGGGAGATGAACATGGCTCGATAATACCGTCGACTAAAAGGCGAGAGATTTCCGCCTCAATAAACGCTCGATCATCTTGGCTAAAGCGCCGCGATTTGGTGGCTATGGGTTTACAGCGGGGGGGAAGATTGGCAAACAGGGAGGGTTCACCGAGTAAGGCCGCCGAGAGTGCACAAAACGGCACCTTCGAAATGGTAAGCTCCGGCCTTGACCCTCCAAACTCAAAAGTGATCTTCTTGTGCTGCTTCTGGAAGTCCTGTCCCAGAAGCACATCGCTGCATAAGTTTGCGAGTACTCCGAGCCGGGTGGAGAGATACGTGCGGCCGTTGAGGATGAGGTTGACCAGACAGAAGCCAGAAGAATTGGTGGTCAGAGTCGTCAGAGCCATTGCAATCTCCCTGTCCGAGGGATAAATGTGCAGTTTTAACCTGTTGACAGCCCGCTTACTAATGAAGCTGTCAGAGCTGCAGGAGTCGATTAGCGCGCTTAGAGTGTGCCCATTTACTGAAACCTTCGTGGCTGCATGGGACAAACTTTGGGGAAAAACAGCCGTGATGGGAGGAGGGGCAATTTTCCCTTCGGCAACTGTAGCCTTAACAGTAGTTCTTGGGGGAGGAGCAGCTCCATAGATAGCAGCTGTGAAGCTAACGGGAGCTCTCGACCGGTATACTTTAGAGGAGCGGCCTTTCTTGTTAGCAAAGGCCCGTGACTGGCATACCTTGGAAAAGTGTCCTTTCTTGCTGCAATGATTGCAGGTCACATTACGAGCCGGGCAAAATTTTCTGTGATGGCACGCCCCTCCACAAAAGAAACACTTTCTTCCTGATTGCCAGGATGCTGCTAGGGCGGGGTCATCATCAGCGAAGGCCTCTAGGGTAGGGTCGTCGTCCGTTAGAGTAGAGTCAACATCAGTGGGGGCATCCGCCCGAGACCTACCGAAAGACTCATTAAAGGAGATAGCCGCCGCCCGTGCACGTGGTGGGAGATAAGTGTCTGCATTTTTCTTGGCCAAGTCCAAGGAACACGCCTGGTCATAAGCAGCCCGTAAATTGAGGGTTTTATTTTCCAGCAGGCGCTGACGTATAAAAGGGGACGCGATTCCATTGATAAAGGAATCGCGGATTAGTTCCTCTTGATACTGTTCAGCTGAAACTGCTTTAAGGTTACAATCTTTGCTGAGCCTGCGAAGTTTCTGGAGAAATTCATCGAGTGATTCCCCAGGCTGCTGCCGAGTTGTGGCCAGTAGGTGTCGAGCAAAGATTTCATTTGGGGACTTGACATATAGCTGCTGTAAGATTTCGATAGCAGTGTCATAGTCTATACAGTCCTCAATATAATCATACACATGAGGAGACACGTAGTTGATAAGCATTCGTAACTTATTATTAGGGACATCCGCCCCACATTCTTCAAGAAAGTTGCTAAAGGTACGAAACCAATGCTTCCATACCTTTGCTGCCGCAGGTGCATTCGGGTCCAGGTCGAGACGAGCGGGTCTAAGGAGTTTTTCCATGATGGATCAGTTTCTTGCCCAAGTTCCCTTCTGTGGTTCGAGTTGCAGCTGGTTGTTCCGAATCACCCAAAGCGTGGAGACGATATCAAGTTGATTAAATTGACGTAATAAAGACTCACTACGCACTTGAACATAAAGCAAGGCTTTAATCAACTTGTAACAAAACATGGAGGTCTAGTTAGCAGTCACTAGCTTCCTGTTTCCAGATTGTCTCTGCCCAAGGTGGGCCTATGCCTGAGTATTTATACTCCCTGGACGGCGCCCCAGCTGGCCGCCCAGTAGTACTTCCTGAGTTGTTACTTGCGATTTATGACAGGTGCCTTTTATACTGTCTCACTTTGGTCCTCAGAATCCGACCACGATCAGCCCCAACACTAGCAGCACCAGGCACACTGCCTGCACCAACAACAACACCAACCTTCTCCGCAATCACCTGATGCTGCACAGGGCATTAGCACCCGAGCACGTTGCTGCCCGGGATGCCAGCAATGGCCTCACCATGGCCAGATTTACTTCACTTGACACTGTACACCCTGACGCCACATGATGCGCCAGGTTGGCACCACCCCACACCAACACCATAAAGCATCCCTACAATGCCCAAGTCATTCCTTTCACACTCATCACCATTGCGGGGGGCACCGTTATGTCTCACCATTCACTGCAACTCACTAAGCCACTTCCAAAGGTGCACATAAATCTGTCGAAGAATGCAAAGTGTTGAAAATAAAGGTTTCAATATTTATAGAAACATAGAAACATAGAATCTAGGAGCAGGAGTAGGCCATTCGGCCCGTCGAGCCTGCTCCACCATTCAATACGATCATGGCTGATCATCCAAATCCAGTACCCTGTCCCTGCTTTTAATCCCCACAGTACACATATCCCACCCTACCCCCGTAACCCCACGTATTTAATTCCCCCTAACATATCCCAACCTATCCCCATATTTGGCAGCAGATTAACAGAAACTTTACATAAACATTGGATAAAACACCCAAGTGGCTACCCTTGTGTGTTGTTAGTTGGTATGATTGCACTAGGAGGAGGGTGAGTGTGAGGGGTGGCTCGTGAGATGTGGATATGATAATGTAGCTAGAGAGAGAGGGATGGGTGGACGTGCAAGGTAAGTTGGTGCGAGTAAGGATGTGCAGGAGTAGGGTAGGGAAGGCAGAGTGATGGGGATGTGATGAGAGGCACAGCAGGATGAAGGTGAGTGTGGCTTTTTACTAACATTACCTGATCGAATGAGATAATTGAAAGGTTTGCGCCACTGCACCCAGGTCTGCCTGACGACATCCCTGCTTGTGACCTCCTGTGCAATGTGCAACCAGGCTGTGTTGGTGTCTGGGGAGGTCTCTTCCGCCCATGGGAAGGGAAGAGGACCTCCCTGCATGCTGTGACTCCCTCCATAAGCATATGGAGGGAGTCATGGGAGAGCCTGGGTGCAGCCCTGCACCTCTGTGCAGTGCTTGTCAGTGTTTGCAGCACTTCAATGCTGTAGAATACCGACAGTACAAATGTCAGAATAAAGTTGGCCAGGGTCCCTTTAAGGAAACCGGCTGATGACACGTCATGAAATGACGTCATCAGACCCGCTTCCTCTAATTGGGCCGGGAAACGTGCTGGGCGGGGTCAACAAGCCCTATTAACAGAAAGTCATTTCACAGAGTGGGATGGAGTCAGCAGTGGAGTCGGGACCCGCCACCGATGTCGCCTGCCATCGACCCGCTGAGGTGAGCAAAAACTCCCGGCCTAAATTTAATTTGCAACTGGACGTTGCTGGCTGTCCCTTTAACCAACTATCGAGATAAAGGTGCAGCCTAACAACTGTGAGCATCTCATTTTCTGGACAAGATTAAGAAATAGAATGGCCTGAAAAAGGTGCAGAAGGCAGAATTCACTGCGCACACATTATTATATTATAATGAAGCTCCCACCTGAAACAAGTGCATCAGCCCCCCGTCGCCCTTCCGCCCCCTCCTGCAACAGCCCCCCACCCCACCACCACCAAGCCAGTGGAAATGCTCATCAGGTGCCAAAGGAGTGCAGATCTGTGTTACGGGTCTCTGCCCCTTTTTCTGTGCCATTATGGTTCCTGAAATGGCGTACATGGGGTGCAACCCACTCAAAAATATGCCCCCTTGTTTCAATGTTTATTACTTCAAACTCCACACAAGTAAAATTTAGATTAAGTATAGCAATACATTAAACAATGTAACATTCTGAATCAAAAGTTGGAAAATAGAAAATTAAATGGAAAAGAAATATGTCCTGAAATTAGTTTTGCAGTTTTTTCTGGTTATTCTCTTGAAGATTTAGTTATTTTTTTGCAGGAATGTATGTAGCACCATTACACATTTGCTAGGCCTGCTCGGTCAATATGGCATTATACAACACATTATGAACTGAGTGCTTTGGATCACATGATGAAAACAGGTGTAACAGAGAAAATATATTCATTCAGAGCTTTTTTCTCTTGTAATTAGTTATCATATTTGATTTATTGTTTTATATATTTTGTGTTCTTTCCCCTGTTTACCTCTGTTCTTCCTCTAGACCACCATGTAACCTTTTCTGCTAAGCAGGTAAGCAAAATTGTCTTTGACGTCCATTAGCAAATGGCAAGAACATTAACATTTCAAATATCAGTATCCCAGGAGCACATCGTCGCCATCGCCTGCGACATGGTGGTGCTCATGTTGGAGATGGACTCCTCCACTCTCTGCACATTTGCAGACATCACGGCTGCAAAAAATGCCAGAGCCTCATGCAGTTGTTGCTGCCCCTCCAAGATCACCCTCTTTCTCGATGGCCCCCGAGGCTCAGCGTCTGCATGTAGCTCAGCAGAGCTTGAAGCCTCCTGCGCCCTCCGGTGAGGAGTTTCCACTGCTGTCCCTGTCAACACCATCTGCTCTTGCTCACTTGTGAATTGTGAGACACCAGGTGACAACTCTATCTCGCATAGGACCCACTGAGGTGTGCATATCTGCGCTGGTGCTGGCTGCGCTTGTGTCTGCTGATGTTGCACGCTCAGAGTCTGGAGGCTCCTCTGAGGCGTTGTCTTCCTCCTCCGGCTGGACAGTAGGGGGGTGGGGGGCGCGGGGAGGGGTTTGCAGGGGCAGTTGATGGACCTGTGAGAGAGTAAAGAGATGAATTAAAAGTGTTATAATAAGAATGTGTAACATTACCATTATGCACACAATGGCATTTCACTGGCTGCAGACATCAGTCACCATATGAATGACTGTTGTATGCCATGTAGCTTTATGAGATGTGATTCTGTCACCAGGTTGCTGGGACCTCTCTCCATCTCCCACTACCAGCGTCTCTCGAAGTCCGAGATCTCCAGAGCCTCCTCCTCTGCTGCTGTTAGGTGTGCGAAGACCAGAGGACCACCTCTGGTTCTCTCCCTCTCTCTGTTGTTCTGGGCTCTTTTCTCCTGCAAGGAGGGCAAGAAGAGAAGTTTGAGTGAGAGTGATGGAATGAGTGGGTTACATCTGTAGAGGGTGACTATGAGGGAGTGGGGTGACAATGCCAAATGACCTCCTTCTGTGGTGTTACTTGCTATGATTGCATTAGGATGAGGGTAAGTGTGAGGGGTGGTTAGTCAGATGGGGATACGAGTATGTATGTAGAGAGGGATGGGTGGACCTGGGAAGTAGGTTGGTGTGAGGAATGATGTGCAGGAGTGGGCTTGGGAAGGCAGAGTGATGGGGATGTGTTGATAGGCACATCAGGATGAAGGTGAGTGTGGCATTGCACTCACCTTTCCTGACCTCATGAGATCATTGAAGCGTTTCCTGCACTGGATCCACATCTTCCTGACCACATCCCTGCTGCTGACCTCCTCAGGTATATCCAGCCAGGCTCTTTTTGTTTCTTGTGGAGGTCTCCTTTGCCTATCAGCAGGGAAGACGACCTCCCTGCGTGTTCTGACAGCCTCCACCAGAGTATGCAGCGAGGAGTTTGAGAAGCCTGGTGGAGCCCTCTGCCTTTGGCTATCCATCCTTACAAATTGATGAGTACTGTGGCATTTCTTTGTCAGGTTCTACCCTCCTCTAGCAACCTTCAAATGAGTTGAGTGCAAGGCTGCTTTAAATATGGGCGCTGGAAATGAGTCATCAATGACATCATCAGACCCACACCATTTACTAGGGCCGGAAAACGTGCATGTGTCTTTCAATTGGGGCCATTAAGTGAAAGTCGCTCTGAGCAACATGCTGCTCAGAACATCGCGTCCCGACCCGTTACGTGGCCTGCACGCACCCGACCCAACTCAAAGGTGAAAATTCCGGCCATTGTACTTTACAAATTGTAGAAATCCTGTACCATTAAAGTTACTTTATAAAATAAAAATGAGAAGTCGCACAACACCAGGTTATAGTCCAACAGTTTTATTTGAAATTACGAGCTTTCGGAGCTCTGCTCCTTCTTCAGGTACAGTGAGGGAATATAAATCGATTACACAGTATATATAGACAGAGAACAATGTGTCTGCAGAGATACAATCCGTCAGGGAGGCATTACATCAAAGACATTGTTCTCTGTCTATATATACTGTGTAATCGATTTATATTCCCTCACTGTACCTGAAGAAGGAGCAGAGCTCCGAAAGCTCGTAATTTCAAATAAAACTGTTGGACTATAACCTGGTGTTGTGCGACTTCTCATTTTTGTCCACCCCTGTCCAACACCGGCATCTCCGCATCATGACCATTATAAAATAAAGGCAGCTTTTGTACCAGCTGCGGCTAATTTGAAGAAAAACTGATGTGAGACAAAGTTAAGAGGTAATCATACTTAAACCAATATTTTAATTGTTGGCCTGGTCATACATTACTGTACATTTGGCAATGGCACGACGAACATCTTGACACTGTAGCAGTATCAAATGCTTCGAGCAATGAAAGCACACAAGCACCGCAGTAACTCGTGATCATTGATATTTCTAAACTTTGTCCAGTCCAAAAGTTGTGTATCGGCTTAGATCACAGACTTATGCTTGAGATTTGATGTCCACCTTCAACAGGAGTGAGAAGGAATTTTCTACCTTTCTAGACCCACAGACAATATTCTGAGATACACTAGAAATAGTAGCTAACGACTTCCAGGATAATCTGCTTACATCAGGTGCACAATTCATTAATAAAAAATATAAGGGCCAATTTTACGAAATAGCAATTCTGGGGTGGAGTGTAGTCCACCACATATTGGGAAATTATAGCCTATGTTTTTTAATGGAAAATTGTGAGCTGCACTCATGAGATTTCCTGATATGTGCTTCTAATGGGCATAACTCTCTGTTAGGAGCACAAAATTGGAAATTTTTTCCTATTGAATAATGAATAAAGTCAATGATTTCTCTGATGGCTCTGCTGGTAACGGAACTATCCAGTGTATAACTATACTGTACAGACCAAGAAGGCCTCAGGGTCAATTTCCAGTTTGTGCAAAGTTTGCTGATTTCAGCAGTGGCAGCAGAAAGAACATGAGAAAAGTCAAGGATGAGAAAAGGCTGTTGGCCCATCAGTGCTCATCCCTGTCTCTCCCATTATAGCATCCAGCTGCATTTTGAACATTACAATTGGCTTCAGTGCTCCTTGGAGAGCGAAGAGAAAATCAGACAAGGTTCCTGCTCCTTATTACCAGAAAGTGCATATCTGTTGATGTTGGATGGAGACAGTATTGACTCAACAGTTGTGCAGCCACTGCCTCGCTCCCATGGTTGGATACCCTGTTAACAATCACACACGCATTGCACGGACTGGGATCAAATATTAAGGACGGTTAGTTGAACTCGGTACCGGAGATTGCCTGGCGCCTGTGCAGCTCTACCCGCCATAAGTTGGCACTTTCAGGAGAACAGGGGAGGAAATTGGAGTGGCATTTTTTATATTATGCCTATACCATAGCATCCTGTCACAAATTTGCATTTGTGTGAAATTCAGGGATAAATGCTGGCGAGGACATCCAGAGAACTTACTGCTCTTCTTCCAATTGTACCATGGGATCGTTTACACCTGCCAGAATAGGCTGTTTGATTTAATGTCTCATCCAAAAGACAGCACCTCCGACCATGCAGCACTTCCTCAGTACTGTAGTGGAATGTCAGCCGAGATTATGTGCTCAAGTCATGGACTGGCACATAAATCAACATCCTTCTGACTCAGAGGGAAGAGTGCTGTCCACAAAGCCAAACGGACACTTGCAAAACAATTTTTTCATTTGATACATATATTAGATTAATATATTAATATTTAATTGCTCTGTAGTTTTGTATAATGACAAAATAGCTTCCTGATAATACATTGTTGGAAATCATGTGATACAAATATTCTCCAATAACAATTTCACAATACCTTCTCAGACACTAAACCTCCACAGAACGCTCTAGTCTTGTCACAGTAACGTTTCTTTTTTAAACATTGTAATAGTAAAAAATGTTGTTATAAATACGCATAGTATGGAAGGGAATTCTTGCCATGCATGAGAACAGGGGTTGGATATGATTATTTACGGCCAAGGATGATCTTGTCATGAATGGAGCTATCTATGAGGGCAGGTTTACAAAATGTGAAAATAAAATAATTTTGCTCCCGAACTTCAAGATTTTGCTACAACAAAATTAGGTGAACCCACCTCTGTGTAAATGTCGTGTGTGACTCAGGGAGATGCTGTGGTAGCTCTGTTGTAATAAGGCCTTATGATATAGTTACTAAAGAGTTGTAAGGTCATATGACCCACAGGAGGGTATAATAAGAACATTTATTTGCATTTTCCATTTGGTACAGACATTAGACTAACATATAATTAACTTTTAATTGATCTGTAATTTTGTATAACAGCAAAATAACTTTCTGATTATACACTCGTGAAAATCATGTGATACAAATATTCTTCACTAACAGTTTCACAATAGCCTCTCAGATACTAAACCGCCAAAGCACACTCTCCACAAGAATAATAGCATAAACCAGGCGGTAAAGGGGAGGCCAGAGTTTGGGACAGGACCTGGTTTTGCTGGCTCTGAATGTTTACTCCGTTGCTTATTCCAACCACCTGGTGGTGATTTAACAGGTATTAGCTGGACCACATCATTCACTTGCATTCAAGACATAGGTAGAAAGAGGGACAAGGTCCTGCAAGCAGAATATAGGGAGCTAGGAAATAAATTAAAAAGCAGGACCTCAAAGGTAGTAATCTCAGGATTACTCCCAGTGCCACGTGCTAGTGAGAGCAGAAATAGGAGAATAGACCAGATGAATGCATGGCTGGAGAGATGGTGTAGGAGGGAGGGATTTAAATTCCTGAGGCATTGGGACCGATTCTGGGGAAGGTGGGACCTGTACAAGCTGGACAGATTACACCTCGGCAGAACCGGGACCAATATCCTCGCAGTGGGGTTTGCTAGTGCTGTTGGGAAGGATTTAAACTAGTTTGTCAGGGGGCTGGGAACCTAAGTGTGGGCCCAGAACGGAGAGAAACAAAGCTGGAAGTGCAAGTTAGAAAGGTAGTCAGCAAAACTAGTAGGGAGCAGAAACAAAGGCCAACAGTAAAGAGGGTCAAAGTGCAGAAAAATATTAAACAGGCACAGTTGAAGGCACTTTATCTAAATGCACGTAGCATTCGCAACAAGGTGGATGAATTAATGGCACAAATAGAAGCAAATGGGTATGATGTAATTGCCATTACAGAGACATGGCTGCAGGGTAACCAAAGCTGGGAACTGAATGTTCCAGGGTACTCAACATTTAGGAAGGACAGACAAAAAGGAAAAGGAGGTGGAGTAGCGCTGTTAATAAGGGATGAGATTGGTACGGTAGAGATAAAAGATCTTGGCTCGGCAGATCGTGATGTAGAACTGGAATCAGTTTGGGTGGAGCTAAGAAACAGCAAAGGGAGGAAAACATTGGTGGGAGTTGTGTATAGGCCACCAAACAGTAGTGGTAATGTAGGGCACAGTATCAATCAAGAAATTCGAAGTGCATGTAACAAGGGCAATACGGTAATCATGGGGGACTTTAATCTACATATTGACTGGGCAAATCAAATTACCACTAATGGTGTGGAGGATGAATTCTTGGAATGCATGCGAGATGGTTTCCTGGATCAGTATGTGGAGGAACCAACCAGGGAACAGGCTATTCTGGATCTGGTACTGTGTAATGAGAAAGGGCTAATCAATAATCTTGTGGTAAAGGGGCCTTTAGGGACAAGTGACCATAATATGATTGAATTTTACATTAAGTTTGAGAGTGATGTTGTCCAATCTGAAACCAAGGTCTTCAATCTAAACAGAGGAAACTACAAGGGTATGAGGGACAAGTTGGCCATGGTAGATTGGGAGACTACACTAAAAGGTATGAAGGTGGACATCCAATGGCTAACATTCAAGGAAATAATGCATAATTTGCAACAAACATATATTCCTCTACGGCATAAAAACCCAAAAGGAAAAGTGATCCAACCATGGCTAACAAAAGAAATTAAAGCTAGTATTAAGTCAAAGGAGGAAGCTTATAAAGTTGCCAGAAAAAGCGGTCAGCCTGAGGATTGAGATCTTTTTAGAAATCAGCAAAGGGGGACCAAGAAATTGATAAAGAAAGGGAAAATGGAATATGAGCACAAACTAGCAAAAAATATAAAAACGGATTGTAAAAGCTTCTATAGGTATGTGAAAAGGAAAAGACTGGCAAAGGTAAATGTAGGTCCTTTACAGTCAGAGACGGGAGAATTTATAATGGGGAATGAGGAAATGGCAGAGAAATTAAATAAATACTTTGTTTCTGTCTTCACGGAGGAAAACACTAAAAACCTCCCAGAAATATGAGAAAACCAAGGGTATGGCGAGAATGAGGAACTTAAATAAATTATTATTAGTAAAAAAACTAGTACTAACAAAATTAATGGGACTAAAAGTCAATAAATCCCAAGGACCAGATGACCTACATCCTAGGGTTTTGAAAGAGGTGGCCATTGGGATAGTGGACGCATTGGTTGTCATTTTCCAAAATTCTATAGATTCTGGAATGGTTCCTGCAGAGTGGAGGATAGCAAATGTAACCCCGCTATTTAAGAAAGGAGGGAGAGAGAAAACGAGGAACTACAGACCAGTTAGCCTCACATCAGTAGTTGGGAAAATGCTGGTATCTATTATAAAGGATGCAATAACTGGGCACTTAGAAACTAATAGTAAGATTGGGCAGAGTCAACATGGATTTATGAAAGGGAAATCCTGTTTGACAAACCTATTGGAGTTCTTTGAGGATTTAAATAGTGGAGTAGACAAAGGGGAACCGGTAGATGTGGTGTATTTGGATTTTCAGAAGGCCTTCGATAAGGTCCCACACAAGAGGTTGGTGAACAAAATTAGGGCACATGGCATTGAGGGTAATATACTAGCATGGATTGAGAATTGGTTAACAGACAGGAAACAAAGAGTAGAGATAAACGAGTCTTTTTCAGGATGGCAGGCTGTGGCTAGTGGGGTACTGCAAGGATCGGTGCTTGGGCCCCATCTATTCACAATCTATATCAATGATTTGGATGAGGGGACTAAATGTAACATTTCCAAATATGCTGATGATACAAAGTTAGGTGGCAGTGTCAGTTGTGAAGAGGATGTGAAGAGGCTTCAAGGGGATCTCGACAGGCTCAGGTGAGTGGGTGAGAACATGGCAGATGGAATATAATGTGGATAAATGTGAAGTCATCCACTTTGGTAGAAAAAACAGAAACGCAGAGTTCCTAAATGGTGAAAGATTGGGGAATGCAGATGCTTAAAGGGACCTGGGTGTCCTTGCACATGAGTCACTGAAAGTGAATGTGCAGGTGCAGCAAGCCATTATGAAGGCAAATGGTATGCTAGCCTTCATTACAAAAGGATTTGAGTACAGGAGTAAAGAAGTCTTACTCCAATTATATAGGGCCTTGGTGAGACCACACCTGGAGTACTGTGTACAATTTTGGTCTCCTTACCTAAGGAAGGATATACTTGCCATAAAGGGAGTGCAACGAAAGTTCATGAAATTGATTCCTGGGATGGCAGGGACTGTCATATGAGAAGAGATTGAGTAAACTAGGCTTGTATTCTCTTGAATTCAGAAGAATGAGAGGGGATCTCATTGAAGCATACAAAATTATTACAGGGCTTGATAGGATGGATGCTGGGAGAATGTTTCCATTGGCTGGGGAGTTTAGAACTAGGGTCCACAGCCTCAGGATAAAGGGTAGGCCATTCAGGACTGAGATGAGAAGAAATTTCTTCACACAGAGGGTGGTGAATTCTCTACCCCAGAGGGCTGTGGAGGCTCAGTCATTGGATATATTCAAAACAGAAGTTGATAGATTTCTGACTAGTAAGGGCATCAAGGGATATGGCGATGGGGCCGGTGAAGGGAGTTGAGGCAGAAGATCAGCCATGATCTCACTGAATGGCGGAGCAGGCTTGAAGGGCCGAATGGCCTACTCCTGCTCCTATTTCTTATGTTCTTATGTTCTTACGTGACTGATGTACTGTTCCAGGAAGTCATAGTCCCATCTATTTCCACAGATATGTTGAGCAGTAGTTGGAGAGACAGCAACAATACTATACTATTCCCATTTTCCCCAAGGTTGTGGGTCACTTGTTCACATGAAGATGAAGATGTAGAGGCTTACACACTGGAGGTACGCATAGTGCCGGAGATTAACACATGACTCCTTTATCCTCAGTCAGTCATCACTCGCTGTGGCATTTGAACATGGATAACCAACTGTAAAGCTGGCTGTTGGGAGATTTGGTCAATGGCTCATGACCTAGTTGCATTAGTTACAGACAGAAAGATATCACATATTTGGGGGATTTATGGAAATTACATTATAATTGAAAACAAATGGCACTGTAAAATAAAAGTTTCACAATGTGTCATTAAGATCAATCTGCAATCTGTTCATGTTTATCCCCATTAATATTAACATTTAACTTTTGTAATCTTAATTACTGTATGGTATAAGCAGAATACAGGGTATGATCTATATGTCACTTGTGGTGCTGGCCATAATGGTTCATAACTTGATTGTAAGCTATTAGGTCAGCTCTCTATGGGATATAAATCATATCCCATGTTTCTCATCAACTATCCTCTATTTATTCATTAAATTAGTGAGTTTGGTATGAAGAGCAGGAGAAATCTACTTATTCAGTTCTTTATGGAAAGGAAACGGACAGTTAAAATTGAAAAGGTTGTAACTGACGCTTGTTGGTGTTAACATTAACAATTGCTTATCTACTTGTTTTAGATGAAACTGCAGAGGGTTCTTAGGAAAATAGTTTAGGTCAAATTGTTAACTCACGTTAATAGAATAATGACCAATCTCAGGTACATGAGTTAAAAACTGTTTATCACATAGTATTATTGGCCATATAGGATACTGCATATGGTTATTAAATGTTACATTTACTCCACTTACAAAGGAAACTGTTACAAATTCATGTTTGCTGTAGATACCATGTTCAGTTGCTTCTGTGAGTGATCTGAGCACCTTACTCTTATGGGAGTTGGCTCACACTACGCTATATCTACTTGAACAATAGCATAACCTGCAGGTGTAACAATAGTACCCCATTATGACCAGAACCAAATAATCATGTCTTTTGCACGTGTACTTCTTCAATCTCTCCAAAGGTTGACTAAGCAAACACCTGGTAAAGCGCAGCTTGATACTCGTTGATAAGCTGCTTTGTTTCGCAGTAATGTGAACATACAGGACAGCAATTATGATCAGACTCAATCAGTACAGCTTATCTTCATGTAACAATACAAAATAAAAAATGTCATGTTACCACAAAATAGGGTTATCTTACCTGACTTAAACAAGATGACTTCTAATTGTCCTGTATTTTAACCTCTTAATCTCAATGAAAGCCCTTACAGCTTTCTCTTTTACAAACCTGGCAATTATATGGATTGCCACTGTAAGCTCCTGATCACTCCAACTGACGGACAATTAACACTCTTACAGACCATATATCTCAGGTTGCAAATGATGAAACAGGTTTATTAAGAATTGGAATTAAATAGAAGCAAGAGTAAACACAGATTTCACTAGATTACAGAACTTTATTAAACTCAGTCTCTGTTTTTAAACAATAAAACATCTCAAATTCTGTCGTTCTTAGTAGTATAACACTTTTACTTTGGTCTACTATCTATGATTATGAAGTTTTACAATGCGACCAAACTCCCAATGGAGTGCTTCATTAACCTTCATCTGTACAGTAGCACAGCAAGAATGGAACAGGAAATCAAAGTGAATCTATTTGCATAGCTTTGAGTCATGGCTGGTGGGAGTCTTGGTCCAGATAATGTGTGCATTCCATCTGGACTGGTTGTTCCCAATCTTGCAGTAATCAATTTAAAGTGATCATATACAGATGAGATACAAAGGCTGGAATTTCGCCTACCTGGGCGTGGCCAGTGTCTGTGGCGGGTCGCGACCCCACTGCTGACTCCATCCCACTGTTGAAAATGAACTTTCCTTAATGGGGCCTATTATGCCCGCCCAGCGCGTTACCCAGCCCAAATAGATGGAGCGGGTCCGATGATGTCATTCATGACACGTTTTCAGCCGGGATCTTTAAAGGACCATGGCCACATTATATTTGATGTTTAATCCAACATCGTGCTGTCAGTGCACTACCGCATTGGAGTGCTGCAAACACTGACAATGACTGCACAGAGGCAGAGGGCTGCACCCAGGTTGTCCAATGCTTAGGAGACCAAGACAGCCTGGTTGCACATTGCACAGGAGGTCACAAGCAGGGATGTGGTCAGGAGGACCTGGGTGCAGTGCCGCAAACGTTTCAATGATTTCATTAGATCAGGAAACGTTAATAAAAGCCACACTCAACCTCATCCTGCTGTGCCTCTCATCACATCCCCATCACTCTGCCTTCCCAACCCTACTCCTGCACATCCTTACTCACACCAACATACCTTGCACCTCCACCCATCCCTCTCTCTCTATCTACATCATCACATCCCCATCTCACACTCACCCTCATCCTAGTGCAATCATACCAACTAACACACAAGGGTGGGCACTTGGGTGTTTTATCCAATGTTTATGTAAAGTTTCTGTTAATATGGTGTCAAACATAAAAATCTATGGGCTAGAAATCGGGCTCCTTTGCGCCTCCCGTTAGCACCTCCGGGGAGCGCTAACGGGGCGCAATTGGGTTTGTGACCAGGCGCGGCGATATCAATGTCTCCCGCTAAAATCGATGGGAGTTTTGTGGCGGCAGTAAAATGTTGCGCCCCAATCACTTGCGCCGGAGATCGTGACATCATTGCCATGCGCAGCGCCTCGGTAGCGCCCCGGATGAAAAATTTCCTCTTGCTCCTGCTTGTGCGCCTGCCGTTAACAACGACAGGTAGAGGAGGCGACGTTCACTCGGGTGTCCCCTGGAGGAGCGCTATTTAAAGGTGTCCACATCCAGTTTAGTTTTCGTTGGCCAACATTGCTGCATTGTTCGTTTCACATCGGCAAAGAGGCCTTTTGACTGATTTAAGCTTTTTGCATTTTAACGAGTGTTCTGGCATATAAAGATTCTTCAGTTTCATTGAGGGGAGATTTGAAAGTGCAATATTTGGATCCTTTCATGGGGGCTGTACTGTCACTGGACCTCACCCTCCAGCGTCAACGTCGGAGGCAATCGAAGCACAGAGAAAGAGTGCAAAATGTGGCCAGAGGCAAGAGGGCCAACAGGGCTCTCAACAGGAGGCCTCACCCACCCAGGGTATACCGGCACCAATTCTCCCACATGAATTTCACTGAGGGCCAGTGTGTTAGAAGGCTCCACTTCAGCAAGAATGTGGTCACAGAGCTCTGCCACCTCCTGCAGCCAGACCTCGAGCCTCACATCAGAACCACCACAGCCCTCTCAGTGACAGTCAAGGTCACTGTCACCCTCAATTTCTATGCCAGCGGATCATTCCAGTGTGCAACAGGCGACATCTCCATCTCCCAGTCTGCCGTCCATTGCTCCATCCGCCAGGTCACAGATGCTCTGTACAGAAGGAGAAGGGATTACATTTCCTTCCCCATGACCAGAGAGAAGCAGTGCGAGCGCGCATATGGCTTTGCCAGGATAGCGGGCATCCCCATGGTGCAGGGTGCCATTGACTGCACCCACGTCGCTTTGCGGGGACCTCTTAACAATCCTGAGGTATTCCATAACCGCAAAGGTTACCACTCATTTAATGTGCAGTTGGTGTGCGACCACACATGGCGAATCCTGACCGTCAATGCCCGCTATCCTGGCAGCAGCCACGATGCCTTCATCCTGCGTCAGACCGGTGTGCCAGATCTGTTCCAGCCACCACATCAAGCTTGCAGCTGGCTGCTGGGAGACAAGGGCTATCCGCTCTCCCCCTGGCTCATGACTCCCCTCCGCAACCCCAACACTCCTGGCCAGCACTCATATAATGAGTGGTCATGATGCGGTCACTGTACCTCTACCTGACGAAGGGGCAGCAGCTCCGAAAGCTCGTAATTTTAAATAAAACTGTTGGACTATAACCTGGTGTTGTGCGACTTCTCATTTTCATATAATGAGAGCTATGCTGCCACCAGGAACATCATTGAGCAGACCATCGGAGTGCTCAAGCAACAGTTCCACTGCCTTGACCGCTCGGGAGGAGCCCTCCAGTACTCGGCTGAGCGGGTGTCACTTTTCGTCGTCGTCTGCTGCATGCTGCACAACTTGGCCATTGTGAGGGCACAGCCATTGCCACCAGGCATAACTCCACCACCTCAGGAGGAGGAGGACGAGGAGAAGGATAAGGAGGAAGAAGAGGAGCAGGAGGAACAGGAGGAAGAACAGCAGCGACGGAGGAGGCAGCCACTAAATTGGCGTTCTGCAAGTTCAGTCCGTGACCGCCTCATCAGACTTCGCTTCCAGTGACTTCGAGTCCTCTTTCCGGTTGCTGAGCACGTCGCCATCATTCCATCACTTTGTGATTCCATACCACACCCCAGAACTTAAATGAGACACAGCACCAAATCTGCAACATTCCAGTAATAAATTTATCAAAAACCATTAACCACATAAATACCACAACAATATTGACTAATCACCCTTGTGCAAACCCTTGCCTCTCCTCTTTACAGTTCCCTTTCCTAATCTAGTGATCCTACGTAATGTCTTCCCAGTGGCTGCAGCAGGGCTGGTGGAAGGCTGCTGAGTGTCGGTGCCAGAGACTACAGATGGCCTTGCAGGATGCCCTCGACCAGCTCTGGGCCTGGAAGGCCTGGCTGTAGACTGCACCACCTCAGGCTGGGCGGCGGCAGTCTGGGCTGGCTGGATGACAGGCAGCAACAAGGGCAATGGCGAAGTGGCATTAGTGGAATCAGCAATGCTGTCATCCTGAGAGAGGACAGCAGGTTCCTGCTCCACTGACCCTCTCTCACTCCCCCGGGGCAGCACCTCAGCATCCCTACCAATCTGCTGGAGCACAGATTGCTGGCCTGCTGTGACACAAGATCCCCAGTGGACTGAGCGATGATGGCAGCAGCCAGATCTTTCGTGGCATCAAGCTGAGACTGCATGAGAGCAGTCTGAGACTCGATGACAGCAACAATTGACTGCATTACAGCACTAAGACTTTGCGTCGCTTCCGCCTGTGCTGCAATGGAAGCTGCCACATCGCCCATGACACGCGTCATGAGGTCGGCATCCGCACGGTCTCTCTGGGAGTCCACTATCCTCTGCACAGTGGAAATGATGGGCTCCATGGTGTGCACAGAGCTCTGTGCAATGTTGGAGGTGGATTCCTCCACGCTCCTTACCATTGCTGAGAGGCTCTCGGGCACCCTTGCCATTGCACCTATCAACTCGGTGTGCATGGCCATCACCCTTCTTGTGAACGCCTCCCATTGAGGCCCTTATCTGAGTCCTGTGCAGCAGAATTCACGCGCGAACTCACCCTCCGGGGAGCTGGCTCCCGAGCTACCCTTTCCCCCTGGCCTTGCTGCAGCCCACTCGTCCCCGGTGCATCACTCAGTGCAGACCCCTCTACTAAACTTGCCTCTAAAGATCGCGTAGAACCAGTATCTAAGGTGGTGCCTGCGGGTGAGAGATGCAGTCACGCGGATCTTTGCTCCTCCTCCTCTTCTCCTTCCTCACTCTCAGTGGGGGGCTCAGGGATAGGCTGGTCATCTGGTTGCTGATTATCTGAAAGCAAAAAGGCACAACACTCGTGTTAAGGTGAGGGCAGGGGGGCAGGAATGGAGCAAGGAATGCAGACATTCTCAGGAGGTGGAAAGTGGGAAAGGTTTGTGGTGCGAGGGGGAAGTGGGATGAGAGAAGGAGAGGGGATGAACATACCGTTGTTGCCCCCAAGGGGGTTGCCGTTGCCGACGGCCACGCCGCCCACCACCTGCTGTCGAATGAGTCGCAGCACTCGCTCCTCCAGGTCTGAGAGCTGCTGGGCCACTTCCCTCCACACTGCCCTGACCACCTGAGGCGATGGCCTCCTTCCAGTGGCCGGGAACAGCACTGAGCTCCTTCACTCCACTCCAGCCACCAATGCCACGTCTGTGAACCAACGAGCTCTCTTCCTCGTAGTGGGAACAGCGATAGCCATCAGGGGATTCAGTTGCTTGCAGGTCGCCTCAAAGCCAGCAATGCTGAAAATGAGCATCTGCACAATGATGCAACCTCCCCTTTAAGAGCTGGAAAGAACTAGTTTGAAGGATCATTGCTGAATGCATTGCACCTGAAATTCATTAGCACTCTGCTGGTAGCGCACCTGTAGCGCCCCACTGAGGTCATTAGTGCTTGATTTAGCGCCCCACTACCTTCCTGGGGCGCTAACACCCAATTTAGTAGAAGTTCAGAATCCTTAGCGCCTGGCGCTAAATTCTCAAATGTTAGCGCCCCAAATGGGGCGAGACCCAATATCACCCCCTTTATTTTCAACACTTTGCATTCTTGGACAGATTTGTGTGCACCTTTGAAAGTGGCTTAGTGAGTTGCAGTGAATGGTGAGACATAACGGTACCAATGTTCCCTCTAATTTTTTTTTGTACTGAGCGGGCCATGCACTCCTTTGAGCATGACCTTTTCGTCCGTGGGAAATGTTTTACAACAACAACAGCAACTTTACAACAACAACTTTCACACCAACAATGGCAGCAACAGCAACCACTTAAAAGCATATATACAGTAATGCCATATTGCCACCCCACTGTCTCAAATCATGAGACAATCAGACAAGGTTCTGTACAAGTTTAACATAACTTCACTGCTTTTGAATTCCATTCCTTTAGAAATGAGCCCCAGTGCTTTATTTGCACTCTTATGGCTTTTTTAACCTGTGTTGCTACTTTTAATGATTTGTGAATCTATACCCCTAGATCCCTTTGCACCTCTACTCCATTTAGTCTCTTATTTTCCAAGGAGTAGGTAGCCTCCTTATTCCTCCTTTCAAAATGCACCACCTCACACTTATCTATATGGAAATTAATTTGTCATTTAAATGCCCATTCTGCAAATTTGTTTACGGTAAAATTAACATCACTTTCCCGTATTTTTTTCCAGCTTTAAACAATTTTCTGAACGAAAAAACCCCTCATATTTTTGTTTCTGACAAAGGCAACCTTTGTTGCCCCCAGGCAATTTGAATTCTTCAGCAGACAGTTGTGCTAATTGGGTTGGCCAGTCGAGAGTGAGGTGCCTGAACATTTCTAAAAATATAAACCTGACGCCAGAATTCTGATTTTCAAAAGTAAGCTCCAATTTTCCCCACTTGTTATGTTATTAAAGTTTTTATGAACTTTCATCAGCAACAAGACTAAAACCATAAATCCACCCTGGTTCAATATTGGATTTATTAAAAAGTAGCAAATAAAAGTAAGTTAAACTTATGTTAATCACTCTTCTTCCTTCTGCTAAAATGCTTCCTTGCTTCACCTAATGATTGAAAGCCTGATCTTCCAAACCCATCAGTAGTAGGATCATTTTATTTTTAAAAACGGATTCACGTACAGCTCAAAATTCGCACAAACTCATTTCTCATTTCCTCTCCTAAAACATGTCACTGCCATCTGACAGCAACTCACCTGTTGCAGGTAAAACTCGGCGACTCACTCACCTGTAACAGGTTTAATAAGATGAGGTACACGTAGTTATCTACCAATCTTTCCCACCCATTTTTAAAGCTTCGTCCAGCCCCATAGCAGTGGCTGGCTGCACTGAGCTGGCCCGCTAAGGAAGGTCCTGCTCAGAAACGACTGGCCCTGCTCTGAAAGGCTCCGTTCCGATTTGCTCTGCGGGGAGCGCGGAGTTTGTGTATCACAGGCCCCTGTAACTGTGGCACCAAAGGAGAAGGAGGAAGACTCTGCCCTCATCACCATGGCAACCGGCTGAGCGCGGCTCTTCTACAGCTTCTGCCTGCAGCACCTAGAACTTCCCAGAGGCCAATACAACCAACCCCTCACCCACTCCCTCATGATGTGGCTGCTGCCCCAACTCTTTTGTTACTTTACAATTGGGATCGGCTCTGAGGTCGCAAGACTCGCAAACGGCTCTGTCTGCATTCCGTGCCATTGTGTATTGGGCCCCTCCCCCGCTTCAGCACCTGTCCAGTTCTCTGCGCGGTATTTAATTTGAAGTGCGCGCGAGCTGTGGGACGTGTGCGCAGCCCTGCACCTTAAGGGGAAAAGTGAACAGTACCCCCCGCAATGGTGATGTGTGAAAGGAATGGCTTGGTCATTGTAGGGATGCTTTATGGTGTTGGTGTGGGGTGGTACCAACCTGGTGCATCATGTGGTGTACAACGTAAAGTTAACTAAATCTGGCCATGATGAGGCCATCCCTGGCGTCCCGGGCAGCAATGTGCTCGGGTGCTGATGCCCTGTGTCCTGTATAGCATCAGGTGATTGCGGAGAAGGTTGGTGTTGTTGTTGGTGCTGCTGGTGTGCCTGGTGCTGCTGGTGTTGGGGCTAATTGTGGTGGGATTCTGAGGACCAAGGTGAGACAGTACAAACAGCACCCATGTTGATAGAATAGATTGAGAGGTCGCACAACACCAGGTTATAGTCCAACAGTTTTATTTGAAATCACAAGCTTTCGGAGCTATCGATTGCTCCTTCCTCAGGTGAAGGAGCAATCGATAGCTCCGAAAGCTTGTGATTTCAAATAAAACTGTTGGACTATAACCTGGTGTTGTGCGACCTCTCAATTTTGTCCACCCCAGTCCAACACCGGCATCTCCGCATCATGATAGAATAGATGGCAGGTGAAATACAGATGACAGAAGCATTCTGTCAATGGTGAGACCGGAAGGAGCGGACCTGGAGGGAGCACAGCGAGAGCGGAGTGGTTAAAAGGAGCAGTCCTGAGCGGCAGGAGCCCGAGACCAGAAGGAGCGGACCTGGAGGGAGCACAGCGAGAGCGGAGTAATTAAAAGGAGCAATCCCGAGCGGCAGCAACTCAACAGAGGCAGTTTTCAAAAAAGTGACGTCAGAGTACAAAAAGTGACGTCGGCACAAGGGAAGGAGCTGATTGGTGAGTAGCTGGTGAGTGTTTTTTGTTAAGTTTTAAGTTTATTTCTGTTGGGTTCGTTCTTAGTCTATTAAATAGAGGCATGGCAGGGTGGCTCAGTCCTGTGGAGTGCACATCCTGTGCCATGTGGGAAGTCCTGGACACTTCGCGTAGCCTGGACGACCACATGTGCAGGAAATGTCACCAGCTACAGCAACTCGAGCTCCGGGTTTTGGACCTTGAGCGGCGGCTGGAGTCACTGTGGTGCATCTGTGAGGCTGAGAGTTACGTGGATAGCACGTTTCTAGAGGTGGTCACCCCGCAGCTTAAGAGTATGCAGGCAGAGAGGGAATGGGTGACCGCCAGACAGAAGAGGAGGACCAGGCAGGTAGTGCAGGAGTCCCTGGAGTGCATCGCGCTCTCCAACTAGTATTCTGTTCTGAGTACTGGTGGGGGCGATGGTTCCTCTGGAGTCAAGTCCACAGCACCACGGATGGCTCAGCCGCACAGGGGGAGAAGGAAAAAGAGTGGAAGAGCAATAGTGGTTGGGAATTCGATAGTTAGGGGAGCAGACAGGCGTTTCTGCAGCTGTAGACGTGACTCCAGGATGGTATGTTGCCTCCCTGGTGCCAGGGTCAAGGATGTCACTGAGCGGCTGCAGGACACTGAGGGGGGAGGGTGAACAGCCAGAGGTCGTTGTCCATATCGGCACCAACGACATAGGCAGAAAGAGGGATGAGGTCCTGCAGGCAGAGTTTAGGGAGCTAGGAGAGAGATTAAAAAGCAGGAGCTCAAATGTAGTAATCTCCAGATTACTCCCGGTGCCACATGCTAGTGAGTACAGGAATAGGAGGATAGAACAGATGAATGCGTGGCTGGAGAGATGGTGCAGGAGGGAGGGCTTTAGATTCCTGAGGCATTGGGACCGTTTCTGGGGAAGGTGGGACCTGTAGAAGCCGGACGGGTTACACCTCAATAGAGCCGGGACCAATATTTTCGCAGGGAGGTTTGTTAGTGCTGTTGGGGAGGGTTTAAATTAGCTTGGCAGGGGGATGGACACCAGCATATAGGAGTAGAAAAGAGGAATAAGGTGCATAAAAGAGTGAGTGTGTTGGATAGTGCTAGAGAAGATAGTACTAGATAGTACCATATTAGATAGGAGCAGACTAAGAAAGACTACGAAAAATTCAAAAATGGGTTTAGAATGCATGTACGTAAACGCACAAAGTGTGGTGAATAAGGTTGGTGAGCTACAAGCACAATTAGCCATGTGGCAATATGATGTGGCAATAATGGAAGTGTGGCTTAAAAACGGTGAGGACTGGGCACTTAATATTCAAGGGTACAAGGTGTTCAGAAAAGATAGGGAAGGAAAAAAGGGAGGTGGGGTGGCAATGCTGATTAAGGAAGACATTGTAGTATTGGAAAGGGAGGATGTTCTTGAGGGGACAAGGACAGAATCCATTTGGTTAGAGTTGAGGAGCAAAAAGGGTATGATCACGCTATTGGGGGTATTCTATTGGCCTCCAAATAGTGAGAGGGAGGTAGAGGAGCAAATCGGCAGGGAAATTGCAGAGATATGCAAGAGCAATAGAGTGGTGATATTGGGGGACTTTAATTACCCAAACATCTAGGGTAAAGGGAAAGGAGGGGGAGGAATTTCTGAAATGTGTTCAGGAGAATTTCCTTGACCAATATGTTCTTGGCCCAACTAGGAAGGAGGCATTGCTGGATCTGATGCTGGGGAAATGAGATGGGCCAGATCGACCAAGGGAGAACACTTGGGCCGCGATTTTCCCAGCCCCAAGGAGGCGGGTTTGGAGGCGGGACAGTTGGGGAAAATCGCAAAAAGTGAGCGCGGGTTCGGAACCTGCCTCCAACCCGCCTCCGCACAATTTTGCCAGAGGCGGATTTGATGGGTGCGATTCAGTCCCGCATCCATCAGTTGGGAGAGGTAGTTAAGACCCTTAAATATTCATTGAGGGCCTCTAATCCTATTTTGACAGACCTTTGTTATTTTGCCACATTTTGCGCGTGTTGCATGACCTTCCTAAACCACGCCAGCTAATCCTGGCGGGTTGACAAGTGGGTGGCCTCCTCACAGCTGCAGCTCTACCATTAAAATGGAGCTTTCATCAGGGAGCAGTTGCAGGTGGCAGAACTTTTGTTCCACAGGTCTTTCAGCACTTTTAGCAGGCCTACCGAAGTCGGAGGTGCTGCAGCTTCAATCTCTCAACTGTGAGACCTCCTTGGAAAACCCTCTCCCCGCTTGGACTGAGCGCTTCCCCAACGGAGGTATCTGCCAGCAGCATGGGAACCATTTATTTCCTTTCACCATGGACCTCAGATTCGGATGAGGAGCAGCCACGGCAGCAGCAGAACCAGGCAGCGCAACAGCAGCAGGAGTGCCAACCTCCTGCTCACCCACCTGATGCTGCATAGGGCAGAAGGCGCCAGTGCATGGCATCACGTCGCCGCAGGAGCTACCCCCCTCTCAAGGTTTACAGACAGAGGATGAGCTACCTCAACATGAGTGAGCAGCAGTGCCAAAGGAGGCTGAGAATTTCGCTAGAGGTTGTCGGAGACATCTGCGCACTGCTCCACCAACACCTGGATCCCAGAGGAGCGGATGGACACCCCTTACCAGTGGCTGTCAAAGTCACCACCGCACTCAACCTTTTTGCCTCCGGCTCCTTCCAGGGATCATCAGCAGACATCAGCGGCATCTTCCAGTCAGCCACCCATAGTTGCATCACGCAGGTTACCGATGCCCTTTTCGCAAAGGCGCACAATTACATCCACTTCTCAAGGGATCAAGCAAGTGTAACGCGTGTTCAGTTGGCTTTGCAAATATGGCAGGCTTGCCAATGGTGCAGGGCGTCATAGACTGCACACATGTGGCCCTTAGGGCACACCATCACAACCCAGCTATCTTTGTCAACAGCAAGGGCTTCCACTCCCTCAACGTACAGCTGGTGTGTAACCACAAGAAGGAGATTTTGCATGTTTGCGCCAAGTTCTTTGGTAGTTGCTATGACTCGTTCATCCTGCGGAACTCCAGTGTTCCTCCGCTCTTCAATCCGCCAAACCAACTTAACGGATAGCTCTTTGGTGACAAGGGCTACCCCCTGAAGAAGTGGCTAATGATGCCGATCAGGAGGCCAGCTAACGAGGCTGAAGAGCGCTACAATGCCAGCCACATTTTGACCAGGTCCATCATCAAGCAAACCATTGGCTTGCTGAAGATGCGATTCCAATGCCTTGACAGATCAAATGGAGCCCTGCGGTATTCAGCAGCCAGGGTCTCCAGAATAGTCGTGGTCTGCTGTGCACTGCACAACATGGCACAGCATCGTGGCTTGCAGCTTCCTGATGAACAAGTGGCTCAGTTCATAGCCTCCTCAGATGAGGAGGATGAGGATGAGGAGGAGGAGGACTGAGCGGCGGTGCATCTACCAGCAGCAGTGGCAGCACGCGAGCACATGACTGCCCGTGATGCAAGGGATGCACTCATCCTGGCCAGATTTGCATAGGTTGCCCATTGTGGCACATGTGCTTGGCTCCTTCTTAACACATGATAGACAATGGACATGACTCTCTAGCCTCCTTTCACTCTGACCACCAACCTGACCACGCAAGTGTCGCAGAGCCCGCAATGTGGAGCTGCTTAAGCCGAAATAACAGATGCCATCACGCCAACAGTTTGCCATCACCTAATTTTAATACATTCACACAGGGATGGCATTTCATCAATAAACAGAAACAATCACCCAAGTGCCTACCCCTGTGACTAATGATGTTTTATTTTTCTCTTACACATGCTCCTATGTGGTGCTTCCCCTGTGGCTTCAGCAGAAGTGGAGGCCCCTTGCTCACTTTCATGCTGCTCCTGCTTCGACACCTTTGGCGGGCATCCTCTGGGTTTCTGAGCCTGTGAGGGCTCAGCAACAGTCTGCTCCTCCTGCGGCAGTGCAGGGGCTGAGACGCCCATCTCAGTTGGGTGCGGACTCTGGTGGGGCTCTGACCGAGGGCTACGCAGTTGCATGGACGCGTGAGCGCTTGGAGAGGAGCCCCCACTTCCTTGTTTTCTGCCACCAACTTCTCTGCCACCAACTTCTCTCTCATGGGTCAGGTACACCTCAGCGCTTACAAGTGGCTGGACAGCACCTTGCTGCACATCAGGGGGGCCATGGGGATCCGTATCTGCACTGGCAGTCCTACTCAAAAGGACTTCCATGAAGCTCTGGTTTCTCTGCTCAATAGCTGCCCATCGCTCCTCCAGAGATGTCGGTCTATTCTGAACATTCACCATGTTTTCCAGACTCTGGCGACTTAGGTCCTCCATGGCCGTAGCCAACCTCTCCTCTACTGTAGACACCCTTTCCAGAGAGGTAGCCATCCTTTCCACGGAGGTTGCCATCCTTTCCGTGGTGGTGCGTTCATACGCCATTGCCTCCACAAAGGCACTGCTCATGTTAGAGTTGGACTCCTCCATCCTCTCCACACTTGCAGTGACCCTGGAGACAAAACCTGCACTTGCTCCTGGAGTTCCAGCACCGCTCTCCTTCTGGATGGACCCAGAGACACAGGGTCCACATGCAGCGGAGCAAAGCTAGGAGAGTCCTGCGACCTCCGCTGAGGACTCTCCACTTCTGTCCCTGTTTCCACCACCTGCTGATGCTCACCTGTGAGATGTGATACACATGGTGACAACACTACTCTATGTCCCGAAGGTCCCACCGAGGTGTGCGTATCTGCGCTGGTGCTGGGTGCGCTTACATCTGCTGACGCTGCGTCCTCAGAGGTTGCAGGTTCCCCTGAGGAGTCTTGCTGCTCAGCCTCTTCCTCGACGACAGTGGTGGGGGTGGGGGGGGGGCTCTGTGGATGGTCCTGTGGGGTTGTAAAGGCATAGGTTGCATTTCACTGAAGTATGGCATGCACATGCAATAGTGCAGATGATCAAGTGGCATTCTAATAATGTACAGCAGCAGCTATTTCAGTCACTCAAGCATTGTAAATGAGAGAGACGTAAAACTATTCTGTCACCAGCTTGGTCTGCATCGCCCATCTGTCCATCCCCAACCTCTGCGCCGGCGATGTCCAGGGCCGCCTCTTCAGCCTGGGTGAGAAGGGCTAGGGAAGGTGGCCCTCCTCCTGTCTTTGCCCTTTCCCTTCTACTGTGGGCTCTCTTTTCCTGCAGTAAGTGGAGTTGGAGTGAGAATGATATAGTGAGTGTAGAGAGTCCAGAGCATAGATGCTTAGAAGGAGACAAAGATGGAGTGAGGTTCCATGTCCAAGGGCCCTCCCTGTGTGTTGTTAGTCGTTGTCATTGCATAACATTGAAAGGGAGTGTGAGGGCAGCATCGTCGAATAGTGAAGTGATTGGGTTTATAGAGAGGGATGGTGAAGGGTGCAAGGGTTGTAAGGGTAAAGTGGGATGTGTAGGAGGAGGTTGACAATGCAGAGTGCTGGTGATGAGAGGAGAAGGGGAGCAGAAGGAGGGTCAAGCTGATGGTATAGTCATTTTGCCTGATCTTACAAGGTCATTGAACCTTTTACGGCACTGCAGCCATGTCCTGCTGCACACAGATCTGGAGGTTATATCCCTTGCCAGCTGGACCCACACAGCCTTGGTTTCTTTGGGAGGCCTCTTCCTCCTAGATGAGGGGAAGAGCACCTCCCTGCTAGCTCTCGCCCCCTCAACCAGGATACTCAGCTCCTCATCTGAGAACCTCGGGGAGGCCCTTGCCTTGCAGCTGGCCATTCTTCAATGAGATAAAAGTTTGGAGGTGGTGCAGCATCGACCAAAAACCAGTGGAATGAGCCAAGGCAGCAAGCAGCCCTTAAATGAAGCTGGATAAGTGACGTCAGCAGAGGCGAGTTTCGGTCCCAAAAGACTAATTGGCCCAGGGGAACTCACACCTCTGAAATTAACTGACTAATTAGGGTAAAATCGCAAATTTTTCCCACCTGACAGTGGAGGCGAGTTTGGAACCTGCCCAAACGGAAACCCGCCTCCAACCCGCCTCCAATGGTAAAATCGCCCCCAGAGTTACGAGTGATCATCATATCATAAGATTTAGATTAGCAATGGAGAGGAGCAAGGAACAACTTAAAGTGGAACTTCTAAACTGGAATAGGGCTAACTTCAATGGGATGTGAAAGGATCTAGCCAGGGTAAAATGGAACCAAAGACTGACAGGAAAAACTGTAACAGAACAATGGGTGATCTTTAAGGATGAGATGTTCCAAGTACAGGCTAGGTACATACAGAGGGAAGTGTAAAGGAACCAAAGTAAGGGCTCCTTGGATGACGAGGGAGATAAAGAAGATGATGAAACAAAAAAAGAAGGTGTATGATGCTGTCAGGTGAATTCTTCAAGGGAGAACCAGACCAAATACAATAAGTTGAGAGGGGATGTGAAAATGATAAGATTGGCAAAGAGAGAATATGAGAGTAGAATGGCGGTTAACATAAAAGGGAACCCAAAAATATTCCACTGACATGTAAACAGTAAGCGGGTAGTAAGAGGCAGGGTGGGGCCCATTAGAGACAAAGAAGGTGATATGTACTTAGAGGCACAGGGCAAGGCTACAATACTCAATGAGTACTTTGTATCGGTGTTTACTAAGGAGGTGGATGCTGACAAAATATCGGTAGAAGTGGAAAAGTTAGAAGCAATGGAAGGGGTGAAAATTGATCGACAGGATGTACTAGAAAGGCTGGGTATACTTAGAGTGGACAGGTCGCCTGATCCAGATGGCTTGCATCGCAGTTTGCTAGGGAATTGGGGGAAGTATCTTCCCTGGATACAGAGGAGGTACCTGAGGATTGGAAAGTGGCAAATGTGACACCATTGTTCAAGAAAGGGTTTAAGGACAATCCTCGTAACTACAGGCCGGTCAGTTTAACATCAGTGGTGGGTAAAGTTTTAGAAACAATAATCAAGGAAAAAATTAATGTTACTTGGAGAGGTTTAAGCTAATTAAGGAGAGCCAACACGGATTTGTAAAAGGCAGATCGTGTTTGACTAATCTAATTGAATTTTTTGGTGAAGTAACAGAGAGGATTGATGAAGGGAATGCAATGGATGTTGTTTACATGGATTTTCAGAAGGCATTCGACAAAGTACCACATAGAAGGCTGGTTAACAATATTGAGGCTCATTGAATGGTGGGTCAGTGGCAGCTTGGATAAGGAATTGGCTTAAAGATGGAAAACAGCGAGTTGTGGTAAATGGCTGGTTTTCAGACTGGAGGATGGTAGACAGTGGTGTTCCCCAAGGGTCAGTGCTGGGGCCACTGCTTTTTTTGATATATATAAATGACCTGGATATTGGAATACAGAGTAGAATTTCTAAATTTGCCGATGACACCAACCTTGGGGGTGTGGCAAACAGTGATGATGATACCAATTGACTGCAGCAGGACATAGAAAGGCGAGCAGAATGGGCAGACAAGTGGCAGATGGAATTTAATACAGAGAAGTGTGAGGTGATGCATTTTGGCAGAAGGAACAGGGAGAGGCAATATACACTTAATGGCACAGTTTTAAAGAGTGTGCAGGGACAGAGGGACCTGGGAGTTAATGTGCATAGGTCCCTGAAGGTGGCAGGACACATTGAAAGAGTGACTAACAAAGCATATGGAATCTTGGGCTTCATAAATAGAGGTATTGAGTACAAAAGTAGAGATGTTATGTTGAACCTTTATAAAACGCTGGTTAGGTCACAACTGGAGTATTGCGTCCAGTTCTGGTCACCACACTTTAGGAAGGATGTGAAGGCCCTTGAGAGGGAGCAGAGGAGATTTACCAGAATGGTTCCGGGGATGGGGGATCTTAGCTACAAGGAGAGGTTGGAGAAGCTGTCTGCAGCCGCGAAAGGGAGTCCCAAAGGCTGTGTTGGCTGCCTGGTACCAGGGTTAAGGGCTGGAGAAGAACTTGGAGAGGGAGGGGGTGGATCCAGTTGTTGTGGTCCATGTAGGAACCAACGACATAGGTAGAACTAAGAATGAGGTTCTGCTGAGGGAGTTTGAGGAGCTAGGGTCTAAATTAATAAGCAGAACCAGAAGGGTAATAATCTCTGGATTACTACCTGAGCCATGCGCAAATTGGCATAGGGTCAAGCAGATCAGAGAGTTAAATGCGTGGCTCAAAGAGTGGTGTGCGAAAAAGGGGTTTCAATTCATGGGGCACTGGCACCAGTACTGGGGAAAGAGGGAGCTTTTCCATCGGGATGGGCTCCACTTAAACCAGGCTGGGACCAGCGTCCTGGCGAATTGAATAACTAGGGCTGTAGATAGGGCTTTAAACTATAAAAGCGGGGGTGGGGGGGGGGGGGGGGCCGCGGGGGGGGGAGGGTCAGGTGAGGGGAATATTAGAAATCTAAAGAGAAAGGTCAGGGCAATAGAGCAGTCTAGCGATTTGGGTAAAAGTAAGCAGAGTGTGACAGGAAGGGACAGAGAGTTTAACGGTAGCAGTGCAGCAGAGAATCAGGTCAAAGTAGGGAATAATGGTAAAAATGTTAAATTAAAGGCTCTTTATCTGAATGCACAAAGCATTCGTAACAATATAGATGAACTAATGGCACAAATAAAGATAAATGGGTTTGATCTAATAGCCATTACAGAGACGTGGTTGCAAGGTGGTCAAGGTTGGGAACTAAATGTTCCAGGGTACTTGACATTTCAAAAAGACAGGCAGAATGGAAAAGGAGGGCGAGTAGTCCTGATAATAAAGGATGACATAAGGACATTAGCTAGAAAGGATCTCGGATCGGAAGATCAGGAAGTAGAATCAGTATGGGTGGAGATAAGAAATAACAAGGGGCAGAAAACACTGTTAGGAGTAGTATATAGGCCCCCTAGCAGTAGCTGTACCGTTGGACAGAATATTAATCAAGAAATAGTATGAGCTTGCAACAAAGGTAATGCAATAATCTAGGGCGACTTTAATCTTCAAATAGGCTGGAGAAATCAAATTGGCAAAGGTAGACTGAAGGACGAGTTCATGGAATGCATTCGGTACAGTTTCCTAGAACAATATGTCATGGAACCAACCAGGGAACAGGCTATTTTAGATCTTGTATTGTGTAATGAGACAGGGTTAATTAGCAATCTCATAGTAAAGGATCCTCTGGGGCAGAGTGATCATAATATGATAGAATTTCACATTAATTTTGAGAGTGATTTGCCTAAGTCCGAAACTAGAGTCTTAAACTTAAATAAAACCAATTATATAGGTATGAGGGGCGAGTTGGCTAAGGTAGATTGGAAAAGTAAATTAAAAGGTATGGCAGTAGATAAGCAGTGGCTAGCATTTAAAGAAATATTTCATAATTCTCAACAAAAATACATTCCATTGAGAAACAAAACCTACATGGGAAAAGTGATCCAACCATGGCTAACTAAAGAAGTTAAGGATAGCATTAAATTGAAAGAAGAAGCTTATAATGTTGCAAAGAATAATAGTAAGCCTGAGGATTGAGAGAGTTTCAGAAACCAGCAAAGGTTGACAAAAAAATTGATAAAAAGGGAAAAAATAGAGTATGAGAGAAAACTAGCAAGAAATATAAAAGCAGATTGTAAGAGCTTCAACAAGTATGTAACAAGGAAGAGAGTAACAAAAGTAAACGTTGGTCCCTTAGAGGCTGAGACAGGAGAAATTATTATGGGGAATAAGGAAATGGCAGAAACATTAAACAAATATTTTGTATCTGTCTTCACAGTAGAAGACACAAAAAGCATACCAAAAATGGTGGGGAACCAAGGATCTAAGGAGGGTGATGAACTTAACGTAATTAATATAAGTAGAGAAAAAGTACTAGAGAAACTAATGGGACTAAAAGATGACAAATCCCCTGGATCTGACGGCCTACATCCTAGGGTTCTAAAAGAGGTGGCTGAAGAGATAGTGGATGCATTGGTTTTGATCTTCCAAAATTCCCTAGATTCTAGAATGGTCCCAGCGGATTGGAAAGTCGCAAATGTAACACCGCTATTTAAGAAAGGAGGGAGGGACAAAACAGGGAACTACAGGCCCGTTAGCCTGACATCAGTCGTCGGGAAAATGCTGGAATCCATTATTAAGGAAGTGGTATCAGGGCACTTAGAAAATCATAACATGATTAGGCAGAGTCAACATGGTTTTATGAAAGGGAAATCGTGTTTGACAAATTTATTAGAGTTTTTTGAGGATGTAACTAGCAGGGTAGATAAAGGGGAACCAGTGGGTGTAGTATATATGGATTTCCAAAAGGCATTCAATAAGGTGTCACATAAAAGGTTATTACACAAGATTAGATCTCATGGGGTTGAGGGTAATATAATAGCATGGATAAAGGATTGGTTAACGGACAGAAAACAGAGAGTAGGGATAAACGGATCTTTTTCAGGTTGGCAGGCTGTAACTAGTGGGATGCCGCAAGGATCAGCGTTGGGGCCTCAGCTATTTACAATCTATATTAATGACCAAGATGAAGGGACCGAGTGCAATGTATCCAAGTTTGCTGATGATACAAAGCTAGGTGGGACAGTAAGCTGTGAGGAGAACACAAAGAGTCTGTAAAGGGATATAGATAGACTAAGTGAGTGGGCAGTAAGGTGGCAGATGGAGTATAATGTAGGGAAATGTGAGGTTATTCACTTTGGTAGGAAGAATAGAAAAACAGAATATTTTTTAATTGGTGAGAAACTTTCAAATGTTGGTGTTCAGAGAGATTTGGGTGCCCTTGTACAAGAAACACAGAAAGTTAGCGTGCAGGTACAGCAAGCAATAAGGAAGGCAAATGGTATGTTGGCCTTTATTGCAAGGGGGTTGGAGTATAAGAGTAAGGAAGTCTTGCTACAATTGTACAGGGCCTTGGTGAGACCACACCTGTAGTACTGTGCACAGTTTTGGTCTCCTTATCTAAGGAAGGATATAATTGCCTTGTAGGCGGTGGAACGAAGGTTCACTAGATTGATTCCTAGGATGAGAGGGCTGTCATATGATGAGATTGTGTAGAATGGGCCTATACTCTCTGGAGTTTAGAAGAATGAGAGGTGATCTCATTGAAACATACAATAGCAAAAAATAGCAAATAGATCCACGCTCAACGCCATGCGGCGCCACATGAACACTCTCGACCTCTCTCTTCAGCAGCACCAACGCATTCTATCTCAAAGCTGTCTGGGTCCACAGTTCCATTTCATCCTTCGACTCATCCGACGCTTCAACAAAAAACTTTTTTTCTTCCTTTCTGATGTCAAGGATCGCAAGCTTCATCAACACTTGAACACCAACGCCGCTCCGGAACCTTCTTCCCCTTCACTTTCCTCTGACCCCCCTTCTCCCAATCTCACCCCCTGCCGCGTTTTCACTATCCCTTCTGACCTTTCCCTCTCTGACCCCGAACGATCAGTCCTCAGCAAAGGCCTGAGCTTCATCCCCTTACGCCCCCACCTCAATGAATTTCGAGCTCGGCACGATGCTGAGCTCTTTTTCCGCCGCCATCGCCTCCGTGTCCACTTCTTTGGCCAGGAGTCTTCTCCCCGCACTGCTGACCCTTTCTCCCGCTTGCAGGATTCACAAAATTCCGGGACCCCCTACTTAATGGACATGTGCCTCACAGCGCCAGGGACCCGGGTTCGAATCTGACCTCGGGTGACTGTCTGTGTGGAGTTTGCACATTCTCCCCGTGTCTGCGTGGGTTTCCTCCGGGTGCTCCGGTTTCCTCCCACAGTCCAAAAATGTGCGGGTTAGGTTGATTTAGCTATGATAAATTGACCCTTAGTGTTAGGGGGGGATTAAATATGTGGGGTTACGTGGATAGGATGGGATATGTTAGGGGGAATTAAATACGTGGGGTTGCGGGGGTAGGGTGGGATATGTGTACTGTGGGGATTAAAGCAGGGACAGGGTACTGGACTTGGATGATCAGCCATGATCGTGTTGAATGGTGGAGCAGGCTCGACGGGCCGAATGGCCTACTCCTGCTCCTAGATTCTATGTTTCTATGTGTCTGGAATTTAAAAGGGGACTGTGTTGGACCTCTTGGAGGAGAAATGTGGACAGAAATATCTCACTGTCAGGCGCCTTTGGACTAAACTAGGGCCTATTGGATTGAGTTTGGACATTTTAAATTATATGCCGGGTCTGCACAGGAAAATGGGAATCCTTATAGGGCTGCTAACCCACCTCGGAGGCAGGCCCCCAGGGAGACATTAGCAGTCTAACAAAAGCCCACTTACCAGGGACCCAGAGACATACATATTTTAATGGTTCTTAAAACGGCTATCCAGAAAAACCCTGGCATCAGCAAAACATGATGCGGAGATGCCGGTGTTGGACTGGGGTGGACAAAATTGAGAGGTCGCACAACACCAGGTTATAGTCCAACAGTTTTATTTGAAATCACAAGCTTTTGGAGCTATCGATTGCTCCTTCCTCAGGTGAAGTAAATTGGATACAGAATCGCCAGAGCATATATAGATAGAAAACAAAGCATGTGTACTTTACAATTGCAGACCAATAAATTAAATCATCCTGACTATCTGCCGAGGTGTGATAAAGTTAATTAAGTCAGCCAGGAAGGTACCACATCAAAAGACATAGCAAGATACAACTGAGACAATGAGGTGTAGTCGCAGGGGTTCTAACGTGTCAAAAGCTGCCGTCTGTATGTAAAACGAAAAGCTTTAAAAAAATTTACTTTTTTACTGGGAAAATTTTTACTTTTTTACTGGGAATCACATCTGTGAACAAGCTAACGACGACTCGAGTCCGGATCACGTCATGTATCGTGACATAAACCCAAGATCCCGATTGAGACCGTCTTCATGAGTGCGGAACTTGGCTATCAGTTTCTGCTCGATGATTTTGCGTTGTCGTGTGTTTCTAAGGTTGCCTTGGAGAACGCTTACCCGCAGATCCGAGGCTGAATGTCCTTGACTGCTGAAAGATGTGTTTGTCCCTTTAAGAGGAGCTGACAGTACCTCTGTGAGTCTGCTGAACTATGGATTTTCATGGCAAGCTTAGGACCCAGCGCTGAACTCAGCGCTAAGGTCCAAGTTCGCCAAGGTGACCCACATTACAACAGTGACTCCACTTCAAAAGTATTTCATTGGCTGTAAAGGCACTATATAAATGCAAGTCTTTCTTTCTTATTAAATTTGCAGGGCCGTCGCTCTTACCGGGAGTGCTGCTGGACTCGGAAAATGGTGGATACCGCGGGACCTGCCACCAGCTGGCGAAAGAGCGGCGGCCACCGTCTTTTCGCTACAATTTGATGGTAACGGGTGGCGTAAAGCACCTGAATTTTTAGCCATGATTTCTTACCAAATCTCATGATTTTTAAGAGTTTGTCTCATGATTTATGAGACAGTGGGGTTGGCATTACTAATAGTGTTATCAGCTTCTTGCTACCATGGTCCTTTGTTTTCTTTCCACGCAGTGTTGTTTTCCAGCCAGAAATGGAGCTGCTGGTGGCCGTTCACAAGACCCATGATCAGTGCGTCTTTGCTACCAGCAAAATAAGTAAATGCATTCTATATTCAGCCATGACGCTCTTGCACTGCAACGATCTAAAAGTGCCTAAAAATAATCAGAGCAGATATTAAGCATACATTTTTAAATTAAAATAAAGAATTATTAAACTAATTCGATATTTATTCACTTTGAAACAGTGAGAGCAGTTCGAATCCCTGTATGATGATGCCAAGAGGAAACTTCCAGTGATATGAGAATGAGTCATATTTGAGTAGGAAGAAGCTTGTGAAATATCGAAACAGATTAAATCACATTTGCGGACTAAAAAATGTGCATTAATTAGTGTGTGGAGTGGAGTTAAGTTGCTGGTGATGAGTGGGTTGGTGTTCGTTGCATTGTGCCTATCTGAGTGAGTGAGCGAGCGAGCGAGCGGCTCTTTGCCCTGCCCCTGCTGTCGGAGCTCGCTTGCTCAGACTGGTTACGTGTGTTTTTTTCTGACCTGGGTACTCACTCACTCAGTTAGTCAGTCAGTCAGTGCCGCTCCCGGGGCTGCAGTTCGGAACAAGGCAGCTGGAAGTTTCCGTAAAAGAAAATAAGACGGGGTCCTTGGTTATTTACCCGTTAAGTTTCTTGACAGAATTCAATCGGGACTTGATTCTCTGTTTAACTCTGAGGATTTATGTGAATTTGTGAGTAAGACAACAACTTGCTGGAGAGACACAGAGTGCGAGAGGAGAAATCACTGAACGACAGGGAAAAGTGCAGCCGACCAGCGCAGCCGCCACTCGAGTGAGGGGGAGCGGAGAGCCCGAGAGGGAGTGAGGGGGAGCGGAGAGAGGGAGTGAGGGGGAGCGGAGAGAGGGAGTGAGGGGGAGCGGAGAGAGGGAGTGAGGGGGAGCGGAGAGAGGGAGTGAGGGGGAGCGGAGAGAGGGAGTGAGGGGGAGCGGAGGGAGGGAGTGAGGGGGAGCGGAGAAGAGGGAGTGAGGGGGAGCGGAGAAGAGGGAGTGAGGGGGAGCGGAGAGGAGGGAGTGAGGGGGAGCGGAGAAGAGGGAGTGAGGGGGAGCGGAGAAGAGGGAGTGAGGGGGAGCGGAGAGAGGGAGTGAGGGGGAGCGGAGTGAGGGGGAGCGGAGAAGAGGGAGTGAGGGGGAGCGGAGAGAGGGAGTGAGGGGGAGCGGAGAGAGGGAGTGAGGGGGAGCGGAGTGAGGGGGAGCGGAGAGAGGGAGTGAGGGGGAGCGGAGGGAGTGGTGTGAGGGGGAGCGGAGAGAGGGAGCGGAGAGCCCGAGGGGGAGTGAGGGGGAGCGGAGAGAGGGAGTGAGGGGGCGCGGGGAGAGGGAGTTGGGGACTGAGGCGGGTTTACGGAGGGGTTGCCGAGCTGAGCTGAGCCGGGCTGGGTGGCGGGACGATGGCGCTCCAGGCTCGGGCTCTGTACGATTTCCAGAGCGAGAATGTGGGCGAGATCTCGGTGCGGGAGGACGAGGTGCTGACCGTTTACAGCGAGCACGACATCGAGGGCTGGCTGGAGGGGGCCAACAGCCGCGGCCAGAGGGGCCTCTTCCCCGCCTCGTACGTGCAGATCCTGCGGGCTGGGGCTGGGGGCGACGCTGCGCCCGGTGCCGCCGAGACCCCACCCGCCGCCGCCTCCCGCTATGCCAATGTGCCGACCGGCGGCTACGACAGCCCGGCGGTGCCGGTGCCCAAGCCCAAGCCCCCCAGCGGCTTCCCCCTGCCGGCCTGCCCCGCCGTTAGCACCTTCTGCCCCCCGCCTGCCGGCCCGGCGGGCGGCGGCCTGGGGGGGCTGCAGCACCAGGCGTCGGGCAGCGGCGACGACGATGATTGGGACGATGACTGGGACGATAACTCGACGGTGGCGGACGAGCCGCTGTCCGGGAGCGGAGGCGGTGTTGGCGGCGGCGGCTATTCGGATTTCGACGGGACGGGCCGTTATAAAGTGAGCACGGGGGCCGGCGGCCGGAGCGGCGGTGTCGGGGGGTCGGTCTCCTCCTCTTCCTCCGCCGCCGCCGGTTCCTCCTCCAAGAGCACGGCCACGGTCAGCAGGAACCTCAACCGCTTCTCCACCTTCGTCAAGTCGGGCGGCGAGGCGTTCATCCTGGGCGAGGCGGCCGGCTTCGTCAAGGACGGCGACAAGATCTGCGTGGTGGCGGGCCCGCACGGCCCCGAGTGGCAGGAGAACCCCTACCCGTTCGCCTGCTCCATCGACGAGCCCACCAAGCAGACCAAGTTCAAGGGCATCAAGAGCTACATCTCGTACCGCCTGGTGCCCAGCCACACCCAGAGCCAGGTCAACCGCCGCTACAAGCACTTCGACTGGCTGTACGGCCGGCTGGTGGAGAAGTTCCCCGTCATCTCGGTGCCCCACATCCCCGAGAAGCAAGCCACCGGCCGCTTCGAGGAGGACTTCATCTCCAAGCGGAAGAAAGGGCTGATTCTCTGGATGAACCACATGACGAGCCACCCGGTGCTGGCCCGCTGCGACGCCTTCCAGCACTTCCTCACCTGCAACGACGAGAAGGCTTGGAAACAGGGCAAGAGGAAAGCCGAGAAGGACGACATGGTGGGGGGCAACTTCTTCCTGACGCTCAGCACCCCGCAGAGCCCCCTCGACCTGCAGGAGGTGGAGAGCAAGGTCGACGGATTCAAAACTTTCACCAAGAGGATGGACGAGAGCGTTTTCCAGCTCAGCCACACCGCCAACGAGTTCGCGAGGAAGCAGGTGGTGGGCTTCAAGAAGGAGTACCAGAAAGTCGGCACTTCTTTCCGCTTGCTGAGCCAAGCTTTTGAGATGGACCAGCAGTCCTTCTCGGTTGGACTCAATCGTGCCATTGCATTTACTGGAGACGCATACGATGCTATAGGAGAACTCTTCGCAGAACAGCCCAAACAAGATATAGACCCTATAGTGGACTTATTAGCACTTTACCAGGGGCACTTGACCAATTTTCCTGATATTATCCACGTCCAGAAAGGTACCTGTACAGTTTTTTTCCATATTCTCTATACACCTGTATGCTGTGTGCAAGCAAGCGGTCACAACCAATGTGCCTTATGTTGTGGAACAGATTGTGATTTTATAGCCTTCAGATTTGTTTGTGGTATAGTGTATTCATTCAAAACAACTCCAGGCAAGTAAATGTTATAAATGTATTTTAAGTAACAGTACAGTAATTAAAATCTGTAGCAGCTTCTATCCTTGGGGACTGGACTAAATTGTACACTTAAAAGAGTAGGCTGTATAGATAGTGGATGCATTGTTTGTCATCTTCCAAAATTCCATAGATTCTAGAACGGTTCCCGTGGATTGGAAGGTAGCAAATGCAACCCCACTATTTAAGAATGGAGGGAGAGAGAAAACCGGGAACTGTAGACCAGTTAGCCTGACATCAGTTGTAGGGAAAATGCTCAAATCTATTATTAAAGACGTGGTAACAGGGCACTTCGAAAATAATAAAAGGATTGGGCAGAGTCCACATGGATTTATGAAAGGGAAATCATGTTTGACGAATCTGTTAGTTTTGAGGTTGTAACTAGCAGAATAGATAAGGGGGAACCAGTGGATGTGTATTTGGATTTTCAGAAGGCACTCGATAAGGTTATGAGGTTATTAAACACAATTAGGGCTCATGGGATTGGGGGTAATATACTAGCATGGATTGAGGATTGGTTAACGGACAGAATACAGACAGTAGGAATAAACGGGTTACTTTCGGGTTGGCAGGCTGTAACTAGTGGGGTACCGCAAGGATCAGTGCTTGGGTCTCAGCTATTCACAATCTACATCAATGATTTGGATGAGGGGATCAAATGTAATATATCCAAATTTGCTGATTATATAAAGCTAGGTGGGAATGTAAGTTGTCAGGAGGCTTCAAGGGGATATAGACAGGCTAAGTGAGTGGGCAAGAACATGGCAAGTGAGTGGGCAAGAACATGGCAAATAGAATATAATGTGGTGAAATGTGAAGTTATCCACTTTGGTAGGAAAAATAGAAAAACAGTATTTTTTAAATGGTGAGAGATTGGGAAATGTTGGTGTTCAGAGGGACCTGGGTGTCTTTGTGCACGAATCACTGAAAGTTAACATGCAGGTACAGTAAGCAATTAAGAAAGCAAATGGTATGTTGGCCTTTATTACAAGATGATTTGAGTATAAGAGTAAAGATGTCTTACTGTAATTATATAGGGCCCTGGTGAGACCACACCTGGAGTACTGTGTACAGTTTTGGTCTCTTCCTCTAAGGAAGGATATACTTGTCAGAGAGGGAGTGCAACAAAGGTTCACCAGACTGATTCCTGGGATAGGGGGATTGTCCTATGAGGAGAGATTGAGTAGACTAGGCCTATATTCTCTGGAGTTTAGAAGAATGAGAGGTGATCTCATTGAAACATACAAAATTCTTACAGGGCTTGACCGGGTAGATGCAGGGAGGATGTTTTCCCAGACTGGGGAGTCTAGAACCAGGGGTCACAGTTTCAGAATAAGGGGTCGGCCATTTAGGACTGAGATGAGGAGAAATTTCTTCACTCAGAGGGTGGTGAATCTTTGGAATTCTCTACCCCAGAGGGCTGTGGAGGCTCAGTGGTTTAGTATATTCAAGACAGAGATTGATAGGTTTTTGGATATTAATGGAATCGAGGAATATGGGGATAGTGCAGGAAAGTGGAGATGAGGTAGAAGATCAGCCATGATCTTATTGAATGGCGGAGCAGGCTCGAGGGGCCGAATGGCCTACTCCTGCTACTATTTCTTGTGTTCTTTTAACACGAGCACAGTATGATGTACACTTACAGTACTGAAACTGCTTGTTTCAAGCGGACATCTAGTGCTTGTATGTTCACAATGTGGTTATTTTCTTATCACACTGAGATGTTCATTTATTAAGGAATGCTTCTATAATAACTTGATGACTTATTAGAGGTGGGTGGAATGAAGAGGAGCAACAAGTGCTTTTAACTGTGATCCCATGGTGTGAACTCAAAAAAATAGTTCCCCTGTGCCCTGCTCAACATGGGCCCTGGCTGATAGTTGACTTCAGCCAATATATAGTGCCTTTAATGTAATAAAATGTCCCAATGCACTTATATAATAAATCATAACATAGCAGCACCTTAATATGTTGAAATGCGCCACAGCGCTTCACATAATGGTATAAATTGTGCCCCTGTCTTTTAAAGGCAAAATTGTAAAAAAAAAAAAAAAAAATTTACACTCTGGATTGATTGGGATTTTTCAGTGTATTGAATGTCTCAATCCTCCATTACCCCTGGCTGCTGATTTACAGGGGAACTGGTTATAAAACCAGTGTAGAGATGTTCTTTTGGAGGTCAGGTTGCAGGAGTGTTGAGCATGTTCTAAGTGTCTCTTCTATTACCAGGAGGCCAGTGTAGCTGATGCTCGTTGCAGTGAAGCAGAGACCATGTCAACGTTTGTGAATAGTTTCGATGGGTGTTTGAAGGAAAGAGAAAAAGTGATATGGGAACAGGACGGGCACATGGGATTAGGACTACTGCTCGTGTGGAGGATAAACACGGTCTGGTTGGGTCCAACTGCCTGTATCTGTGTTGTAATTCCTCCCTCAACTAATAACTGCCCTCCTTTCTAAAAAAAAAAATGAGCGGATTTGTTATGATGTTTGTGGGATGTTGCAGCCGAATGGATGCCACATTCGCTCATATTAGTGGCTATGCTTTAAAAGTAATACATTATGTGAAGCGCTGTGGTGCATTTCAACATATTAAGGTGCTGCTATGTTATGATTTATTATAAGCGCATTAGGACATTTTATTACATCAAAGGCACTATATAAATGCAACTTGCTGTTTAGCAAAAGTTGAGGGTTCAGCAGCCATATGATTTGCTTATATTAACATAAGAATTAGGAGTAGGAGTAGGCCATACGGCCCTTCGAGCCTGCTCTGCCATTCAATAAGATCATGGCTGATCTTCAACCGCCACTCCACTTTCCCGCTCTATCCCCATATCCCTTGATTCCTCTAGAGTTCAAAAATCTATCTATCTCTGCCTTGAATATACTCAATGACTCCGCATCCACAGCCCCTTGGGGTAGAGAATTCCAAAGATTCACAACCCTCCTGAGTGAAGAAATATTATGAGATGTTATAAGAATCTGATTTATTCCTTGTGGGAAAACTGAAGCCATTGTTTTCGGTCCCTGCCACTGACTCCATCCCTCTCCCTAACATCTGTCTGAGGCTGAACCACACTGTTCGCAACCTTGGTGTCATATTTGACCCTGAAATGAGCTTTCGACCACATATCCGCAGCATAACAAAGACAGCCTACTTGCCTCAGCTCATCCGCTGCTGAAACCCTCATCCATGCCTTTGTTACCTCTAGACTTGACTATTCCAACGCACTCCTGGCTGGCCTCCCACATTCCACCCTACGTAAACTTGAGGTCATCCAGAACTCGGCTGCCCGTGTCCTAACTTGCACCAAGTCCCGTTCGTCCATCACCCCTGTGCTCGCTGACTTATATTGGCTCCCGGTTAAGCAGCGCCTCGATTTTAAAATTCTCATCCTTGTTTTCAAATCCCTCCATGGCCTCACCCCTTCCTATCTCTGTAATCTCCTTCAGCCCCACAACTCCCCGAGATATCTGCGCTCCTCTAATTCTGCCCTCTTGAGGATCCCTGATTATAATCGCTCAACCTTTGGTGGCCGTGCCTTCTGTTGCCTAGGCCCTAAGCTCTGGAATTCCCTGCCTAAACCTGTCCGCCTCTCTATCTCTCTTTCCACCTTTAAGACGCTCATTAAAACCTACCTCTTTGACCAAGCTTTTGGTCACCTGCCCTAATTTCTCCTTATGTGGATCGGTGTCAAATTTTTTGTCTTAAAATACTCCTGTGAAGCGCCTTGGGACGTTTTACTATGTTAAAGGCGCTATATAAATACAAGTTGTTGTTGTTGTTTGCTTTTTGATAGGTGGTGTATCAAACCCCAGTATATTCAAATATTAGGAACTGCTAAAAATGCAGTTGATTTCTATTTCCCACCCCCGCCCCCAACCGCTTTTCTTTCCATGGCAACCATTTTTAAAATCCTTCACAAAAAGTGATGTGATGTTACAGTATTAGAGAGTCATGAAAAGTGCATCTTTTACTTAAGGTCATGCAGCAATTTAATTACATTTTTGATGCCCAGTCACAAATATAATCTCAACATTGGGGCTGTTTATATTAAATTATTCCATGATCTGTCTTTCCCGTTTCTTGTCTTCCTTACTGTTTCTTTTAGATCACAATCACAAGTCAATTAAATCTGAAAGTGTTTTAAAATCTGATTTGTTGAATTTCTAAGGTATTTTGAAGTATTTTCCATTGTAACAGACCTTGGATAAGTATAAAACCCTTCAATTCCTTTCCCAAATACTTTAAAGAGGAGGAAAAATGGGTTCTGCATGCACTTGATTTCATTCTTCCATATCAGTAATAGTGATGTAGAGTGAAAATCTGATACTGAAAGAGGGATGAAGCCAAGATACCTTATTGCTAATAGTTCATCCCTTTTTTCTTCTGTTTATTACACTGAGATGAGTGGTGGGGTGCTGAAATGGTCCTTTATAAAATGTTTTTAGTCCAACAAGGAAGTAGGTTGTGCTAGATCCAGTTCTAGGAGATGAGATGGGACAAGTAGGTAATGCAAGTGTCAACATCCATGAAACAGAAAATATAATATAATTAGTGAATATAAAAATTTGAAAAGGGAAGCGAACAGTCTTAAGCTATTTGATTGTTCTAAATTTTTTTTTAGAAATCAAGGGAAAGGAGTAGGTCATTCAGCCCCTTGAGCCTGTTCCATCATTCATTAAGATCATGGCTGTTCTGTACCTCAACTCCATTTACTTTCTTCATATTTCTTGATACCCTTACCTAACTAAAATCTATTGATCTGAGTCTTGAAAATTTCAGTTTACCTCAGCATCCACAGACTTTTGGGGGAGAGCGTTCCAGATTTCCACTTACCTTTTGTATATTTGAAAATTAAAAAATGTTTAGTGAGATAAAAAAGGATTGATCCCAGATAAATTGGGGAGGCAAAAAAATATTAGTATGGTTAACAGGCTGTTTTTGGGGGAAAAAACTGGCAAGTCACAGAAGAAAATAGTGAAGGGTTTTATAAACTGATAAAAAGTAAAAGAATACTGGTAGGGCAAGGATAATTGGAGAGGAAAAAGGAAATCTAATGGAGGATGAAGGAGAATGTCAGAGGTACAAAATGAGTAATTTGCTTTGGTTTACATAAGTGTGTGATAACGGCAATGGAAGGGTACAAGAGGAAGAGGTGACTCAAGTAGATAGGATAACTTTTATAGATAAGAAAGTAGTACTGAAAAAAACTGGTGGAACTTGCTGGAAGAGGCACCAATGGCATACATGCAAGAATGCTGAGGTAAGTCAGAGAGGAAATAAGAGACTGACCACAATCTTTCAAATATCCTTGAATATGGAAGTTGTTCATAAAATCAGAAGGTTGCCAAAGTAACTCCTCTTTTCAGAAAGTGAGAAAGGAATAAATCGGGTAACTATAGAGCAGTCAGTCTAATAGTACTGGATAAGCTTCAAGAAGCTATAATATAAGGGATAAAATTAATACTCGCTTGGAAAGATGTAGGCTAATACAGATAAGTTAAAAGCAAATCCTGTCCGACACATTTGAGTTCTTTTCAGGAAAAGTGTATTGATAACGGAAATGCAGTGGATATTGTGTAAACAAATTTTCAAAAGGTACTTAATCAGATGTTGCATGGAAGGCATGTTGGTCAAATGTAAGGCACAGTAGTGAAGGGATTGGACCGTGTGGCTATTAAGTTGCGTAATAGTTAATGGATCTTTTACTGGACTGGAGGGATGTAAGCAATGGTGTTGCCCAGGGGACAATGTGAGGCCCATTCATATATAATTAAAAAAAATGATCTGGACAAGTAAAATTTGCAAACAGCTTACAAATATGGAGCGTGGTTAACCGGAGGACTGTAAGCAACTTCAGGAGCTTGAAGGTTAATAGATTGGGCAAATAGATGTTAAATGAAATTTAATGCAGCCAAATGTGAGGAGCTTTTTTAGCAAGAAGAATGAGGAGAGGACACACACTAATTGAAAAATCTTTAAAAGGAGTAGAAGAGCAGAGAGACTTAGGGTTCAATACACAAATCTGAAAGTGGGAGATCAGGTTGATAAAGCTGTTCTCCTAGGCGGAGTGTTTGCTAGTGCTGTTGGGGAGAGTTTAAACTAAAGTGGCAGGGGGTTGGGAACCTGAGCAGGGAGACAGAGGAAAGGGAAATAAGGATAAATGCTAAAGACAGGAAGGAGAAAAAAACAAGTAGAAGGCAAAGAACTCAACGGTTTAAATCAAACATGGTCACAGTAAATAATAATTCATATAGGTCTGAAAGCATTAAAAAAACAAACCTGAAGGCTTTGTGTCTTAATGCAAGGAGCATTCGGAACAAGGTGGATGAATTAGCTGCGCAAATAGAGGTAAATGAATACGATTTGATTGGGATTACAGAAACATGGCTCCAGGGTGTGCCAAGGCTGGGAACTCCTCATCCAGGGTTATTCAATATTTAGGAAAGATAGGCAAAAAAGAAAGGGAGGTGGGGTAGTATTGCTGGTTAAAGAGGGGATTAACACAATTGAAAGGAACGATATTAGCTCTGATGATGCGGAATCTGTATGGGTAGAACTGAGAAATAACAAGGGGCAGAAAACGTTAGTGGGAGTGGTATATAGACCTCCAAACAGTAATACGGAGGTTGGGGACGGCATTAAAAGGGAAATTAGAGAAGCATGCAGTAAGGGCACAGCAGTCATCATGGGTGACTTTAATTTACATATAGATTGGGCTAACCAAATTAGTAAAAATACTGTGGAGGAGGAATTCCTAGAATGTTTACGAGATGGTTTTCTGGAACAATATGTCGAGGAACCAACCAGAGATCAGGCCATCTTAGACTGGGTATTATGTAACGAGAAAGGATTAATTAGCAATCTTGTTGTACGAGGCCCCTTGGGTCAGTGTGATCATAATATGATAGAATTCTTCATTAGGATGGAGAGTGAAGTAGTTGAATCAGAGACTAGGGTCCTAAATTTAAATAAAGGAAACTACTTTGGTATGAGGCACGAATTGGGTAGGATTGATTGGGGAATGTCACTCAAGGGGTTGACTGTGGATAGGCAATGGCAAACATTCAAAGACTGCATGGATGAACTACAGAATTTGTACATCCCAGTGTGGCATAAGAATAAAACAAAAAGGGTGACTCAACCGTGGCTAACAAGGGAAATTAGGGATAGCATAAGATCCAAGGAGAGGGCATATAAATTGGCCAGAAAAAGCGGTAGCCCTGAGGATTGGGAGCAGTTTAGGATTCAACAAAGGAGGACAAAGGGATTAATTAAGAAGGGGAAAATAGAATATGAAAGTAAGCTTGCTGGGAACATAAAAACTGACTGTAAGAGCTTTTATAGATATGTGAAGAGAAAAAGATTAGTGAAATCAAGTGTAGGTCCCTTGCAGTTAGAAGCGGGGGAAGTTATAATGGGGAACAAAGAAATGGCAGCCCAATTAAATGCATATTTTGGTTCTGTCTTCACAAAGGAGGACACAAATAAGCTCCCAGAGATGTTGGAGAACATACGGTCTGATGAAAGGGAGGAACTGAAAGAAATCAGTATTTTCAGGGAAATGGTGTTGGGGAAATTGACGGTATTGAAGGCTGATAAATCCCCAGGGCCTGATAATCTACATCCTAGGGTACTTAAGGAAGTGGCCCTAGAAATAGTAGATGCATTGCTGATCATCTTCCAACATTCGATGGAATCTGGAACTGTACCCATGGATTGGAGGGTAGCTAATGTTACCCCACTATTCAAAAAGGGTGGTAGAGAGAAAGCAGGAAATTACAGACCGGTAAGCCTGACATCGGTAGTGGGGAAAATGCTAGAGTCCATTATAAAGGATGTAATAGCTGAGCATTTGCAAAACAGTGACAGGATTGGACAAAGTCAACATGGATTTACAAAAGGTAAATCGTGCTTGACTAATCTACTGGAATTTTTTGAGGATGTAATTGGGAAAATAGATAAGGGAGAACCAGTAGATGTGGTGTATTTGGACTTTCAAAAGGCTTTTGATAAGGTCCCGCATAAGAGATTAGCGGGTAAAGTTAAGGCACATGGGATTGGGGGCAAGGTATTGACTTGTATAGAGAACTGGTTGGCGGACAGAAAGCAGAGAGTAGGAATTAATGGGTCTTTTTCCGAGTGGCAAGCAGTGACTAGTGGGGTACCGCAGGGATCGGTCCTTGGACCCCAGCTATTCACAATATACATTAATGATCTAGATAAGGGAATTAAATGTAATATCTCCAAGTTTGCAGATGACACAAAGCTGGGTGGGAGTGTGTGCTGCGAGGAGGATACCGAGAAACTCCAGGATGATCTGGACAGGTTGGGTGAGTGGGCAGAAGCGTGGCAGATGCAATATAACGTGGATAAGTGCAAGGTTATCCACTTTGGTGTCAAAAACAGAAAGGCAGACTATTATCTGAATGGCAATAGATTGGGAGAAGGGGAAGTGCAACGAGACCTGGGTGTCCTTGTGCACCAGTCGCTGAAAGTAAGCATGCAGGTGCAGCAGGCGGTGAAGAAGGCAAATGGTATGTTGGCCTTCGTAGCGAGAGGGTTTGAGTATAGGAGCAGGGATGTCCTGCTGCAGTTGTACAGGGCCTTGGTGAGACCACACCTTGAGTACTGTGTGCAGTTTTGGTCGCCTTATCTGAGGAAGGATGTTCTTGCCATGGAAGGAGTTCAGCGAAGATTCACAAGGCTGATACCTGGGATGGCAGGAATGACATATGAGGAGAGATTGGGTCGATTGGGCTTATACTCACTGGAGTATAGAAGAATGAGAGGGGATCTCATCGAAACATATAAAATTCTGACAGGGCTGGACAAACTAGATGCAGGAAGAATGTTCCCGATGGTCGGAGAGTCCAGAACCAGGGGTCATAATCTACGGATAACGGGTAAACCATTTAGGACAGAAATGAGGAAGAATTTCTTCACCCAGAGAGTGGTGAACCTGTGGAATTCTCTACCACAGAAGGTAGTTGAGGCGAAGTCATTAAATATATTCAAGGATGAGTTAGATATATTTCTTAAAGCTAAAGGTATCAAGGGATATGGGGAGAAGGCAGGTACAGGGTACTGAGTTTAGATGATCAGCCATGATCTCATCGAATGGCGGAGCAGGCTCGAGGGGCCGAATGGCCTACTCCTGCTCCTATCTTCTATGTTTCTATTAAAATAATAAAGCAAATTGAATCCTAGGTTTTGTAAATAAAGGCATAGAGTACAAATCGAGGTAATGCTGAACCTATACAAATCATTGGTTGGGCTGCATTTTGAATAGTTTGGCTGATTCTTGATCGCGGGAAGATGCTGACCATGCTTTTGTGCAATTGGAGTGGCTTCTGAAGCACCGCATATTTGGCGAGATCAGTTCATTTAAATGACTAACTTACTGTGCCTTGGCCTCACGCGCAAGGAGCAGCTGGTAGACGGGGAATAAGAGTGCAGCAGCTTTATAGGGCTGATGTACCGTTTTAACTGGGGAATGATGGCTATGCCCAAGAAGAGGTTCACGGGTGCTGTGAGGACTGCTCCCTTTACAGAACAAACCCTGGAGATGGGCAACAGAGTCTCCTGCATCATGGCCAAGAGCGCAAATAAGGAAGAAGTTCTCTTAGAATGAGGAAGAGTACCAAGGTGGGACTGGCTTTAAAAAGTGTGCATGCTCAAAGGAGAAGAATGCAATTAACTATGACTGTACTAAGCAGGCAGACCATAGCATGTTGCCATTATCAGTAATGGGGAGCCTACAAAGCATTGGCTCTGTCTCAGATATCCCTCTCCTAGGTACAGCATCTTTAAAGCTGCAGTTCCAGCTTGGTGGCTGCCAAAGGGAAAGACTTTTTCACCAAACGACTACTATAAGCTTTGTCACTAAGTTACACTGCCTCCTAAAGCTACTTGCATGCTTTGTGCTCGTCCTTTCACACAGACTAGAATATAGACTGGTCATTGCCATGCATTCATTTTGCATCCTAACGCTGAAAGCGTCTGTTTTGTTTCAGCGCTTTAGGAAGGATGTCAAGGCCCTAGAGAAGGTACAGAGGAGGCTTACCAGGATGATAACAGGGATGAGGGACTTCAGTTATGTGGAGATATTGAAGAAACTGGGGTTGTTCTCCTTAGAGCAGTGAAGGTTAAGGGTAGACCTAACTTTTTTTATAAATTCGTTTATGGGATGTGGGCGTCGCTGGCATGGCCAGCATTTATTGCTCATCCTCAATTGCCCTTGAGGTGGTGGTGAGCCGCTGCCATGAACCGCTGCAGTCCGTGTGGTGAAGGTACTCCCACAGTGCTGTTAGGTAGGGCGTTCCAGGATTTTGACCTAGCGACGATGAAGGATCGACGATATACTTCTAAGTCAGGATGGTGTGTGACTTGGAGGGGAGCTTGGAGGTGGTGGTGTTCCCACGTGCCTGCTGTCCTTGTAGGTGGAAGAGGTCGCGGGTTTGGGAGGTGTTGCCGAAGAAGCCTTGGCGAGTTGCTGCAGTGCATCTTGTAGATGGTGTACACAGCAGCCACGGTACGCCGGTGGTGGAGGGAGTGAATGTTTAAGGTGGTGGATGGGGTGCCAATCAAGCGGGCTGCTTTGTCCTGGATGGTGTCGAGCTTCTTGAGTGTTGTTGGAGCTGCACTCATCCAGGCAAGTGGAGAGTATTCCATCACACTCCTTACTTGTGCCTTGTAGATGGTGGAAAGGCTTTGGGGAGTCAGGAGGTGAGACACTCGCCGCAGAATACGTAGCCTCTGACCTGCTCTTGTTGCCACAGTATTTATGTGGCTGGTCCAGTTAAGTTTCTGCTCAATGGTGACCCCCAGGATGTTGATGGGGGATTCGGCGATGGTAATGCTGTTGAATGTCAAGAGGCGGTGATTAGACGCTCGCTTGTTGGAGATAGTCATTGCCTGGCACTTCTGTGGCGCGAATGTTACCTGCCACTTATCAGCCCAAGCCTGAATGTCGTCCAGGTCTTGTTGCATGCAGGCCTGGACTGCTTCATTATCTGAGGAGTTGTGAATGGCGCTGAACACTGCAGTCATCAGCGAACATCTCCATTTATGACCTTATGTTGGAGGGAAGGTTATTGATGAAGCAGCTGAAGATGGTTGGGCCTAGGACACGGCCCTGAGGAACTCCTGCAGCGATGTCCTGGGGCTGTGATGATTGACCTTCAACCACCACAAGCAGCTTCCTTTGTGCTAGGTATGACTCCAGCCAGTGGAGCGTTTTCCCCCCGATTCCCATTGACTTCAGTTTTACTAGGGCTCCTTGATGCTACACTCGGTCAAATGCTGCCTTGATGTCAAGGGCAGTCACTCTCACCTCATCTGGATTTCAGCTCTGGAATAGAGGTATTCAAAATTATGAGGGGTTTTGATGGAGCAAGTAGGGAGAAGCTGTTTCCTCTGAAGTCATAGATTTAAAATAATTGGCAAAAGAACTAGAGGTGAAATGAGGAGTAATTTCTTGTTACGATTTGGAATGCACTATCTGAAAGGGTGGTGGAATCAGATTCCAGGAACTTTCAAAAGGCAATTGGACATGTACTTGAAGAGGACTAATTTGCAGGGTTATGGGGAAAAAGCTGGGGTGTGGGACTAAATTTGACAGCTCTTTCAAAGCCCCAGCAGAGGCACGATGGGCCAAATGGCTGCCTCTTGTGCTGTAAGAGTCTATTATCTAATTCTATGTTTTTAAAGAAGATATGCCTTGACTATTGAGTACTCCATTTGGTGATGGCCCAGCCAAACTGCACTGCCCCTCTTACCATGAGGAGCTGGCCCTCAATTATTTGCATGGTGGCCGTAGAGGAGTGCAAGAGAGAGATTGGTGGCTGTGTAAGTGTTCTCTTCACCCTCTTGTTGACCCATCAAAGTTACTAGGCGAGTCATCCACAAACTCATGCTGATCAGTATCCTGACGTTATAATGGCCTTGTACTGCCATTTGCTGCATTCACAACTAACGTGTTCCCTTTTTATTTATGTAGGTTAGACCCAAATTGTAGCATCTACGACTAGGAGCAAGCAGCTGGTCTTTTCACTTTAGCACCCATCGAGCATTCTTCAGCCCACAGGCAGCAGTACAGAAATATTAGGTGAATCAGAGTATTGAGAGCACAGGCGGTGAAGCACCCAGCACCAATGAGCAGCAGACAAGCAGCAAGAGGAAGGGAGAGCTAGGAACTACAGTATAACTTCTGTAGGACCGATGGATTTGTATACAGGGGCTGCATACAGAGCCCAGCTTATTAATCTGCAGGAACACTTCATGCAGTATTTTGAGAATCTTCAGAGCTCCCAGAAAATAACAGAAAATGTACAACATTAATGCTGCAACATCTATGTAGGCATGAGTGAGACTATGGAGTGAGTGGACAATCTGTAGGGAAGCTTCAGAACAGAGGAGCCAAGTGCAGATGCAGTGTTGTTGTCTACTTGCTATTGGAACCTTGGGCTCCAATTTGCAGGATGATTCCTTTATGGCCTTAAAAGACCAGCAAATCAGCTTGAGAGGCCCTGATCAGCTTCATGTTCCTTATTGGCTGACTCCACACTCCTGATCATCTTGAGGGTTACCCAGCAGCTGTGGCCTGGCAGGAAATGACACAGATGAGGCATCTACCTCTTGTTGATGACCCATCTACCCAACCCACCTGGTCCTATCGGAGGACTAGAGAAGAGGCGGGTAGAGGACCGGAAAGGCTGCCAGCCTAGGGGCCAAGATGCTGGCAGTCATGGCATAGAACATAGAAAAATAGGAGCAGGAGTAGGCCAGTCGGCCCTTCGAGCCTGCTCCACCATTCAATATGATCATGGCTGATCCTCTATCTCAATACCATATTCCCGCTCTCCCCCCATACCCCTTGACGCCTTTTGCGTCTAGAAATCTATCTATCTCCTTAAATATATTCAGTGACTTGGCCTCCACAGCCTTCTGTGGTAGAGAATTCCACAGGTTCACCACCCTCTGAGTGAAGAAATTTCTTCTCATCTCAGTCCTAAATGTCTTACCCTGTATCCTGAGACTGTGATCCCTCGTTCTAGAGCCTCCAGCCAGAGGAAACATCCTCCCTGCATCCAGTCTGTCTAGCCCTGTCAGAATTTTATACGTTTCAATGAGATCCCCTCTCATTCTTCTAAACTCTAGTGAATACAGGCCTAGTCAACCCAATCTCTCCTCATATGACAGTCCTGCCATCCCAGGAATCAGTCTGGTGAACCTTCGCTGCACTCCCTCTATGGCAAGTATATCCTTTCTTGGGTAAGGAGACCAAAACTGCACACAGTACTGCAGGTGTGGTCTCACCAAGACCCTGTATAACTGTAGTAAGATATCCTTGCTCCTGTACTCAAATCCTCTTGCAATGAAGGCCAACATACCATTTGCCTTCCTAACTGCTTGCTGCACCTGCATGTGACTGGTGTACAAGGACACCCAGGTCCCTTTGTACATCAGCATTTCCCAATCTATCACCATTTAAATAATACTCTGCCTTTCTGTTTTTCCTACCGAAGTGGATAACTTCACATTTACCCACGTTATACTGCATCTGCCATGTATTTGCCCACTCACTCAACTTGTCTAAATCGCCTTGAAGCCTCTTTGCATCCTCCTCACAACTCAATTCCACCTAGTTTCGTGTCGTCAGCAAACTTGGAAATATTACATTTGGTTCCCTCATCCAAATCATTGATATATATTGTGAATAGATGGGGCCCAAGCACTGATATCTGCGGTACCCCACTAGTCACCGCCTGCCGCCCCGAAAAAGACCCATTTATTCCTACTCTCTGTTTCCTGTCTGTTAACCAATTTTCAATCCATGCCAGTATATTACCCCCAATCCCATGTGCTTTAATTTTGCACAATAACCTCTTATGTGGGACTTTATCAAAGGCCTTCTGAAAATCCAAATGCACCACATCCACTGGTTCTCCCTTATCTATTCTACCAGTTACATGCTCAAAAAAAACTGCAGTAGGTTTGTCAAACACGATTTCCCTTTCATAAATCCATGTTGACTTTGTCTAATCTCGAAGATATTTTCTAAGTGCCCTGTTATCACATCCTTTATAATAGACTCTAGCATTTTCCCTACTACTGTGTAATCATGAGATGGCGGGGCCATCTCATGATTACACAGAAAGAGGCGAATCGCCAATGCTGGATCACCCCATTGTGGAGCAACAGAATGCCACCATGCCCACGGCTCCCACTGAGGAGGCACTTGGAAGGAGCACAAGACAAGGAAATAGACAATGCACACTCTATACTCACCAACAACTAACACGAGGGAACTAAACATTAAAGCAGATAAAGTGCCTGGTTCAGGAAATAAACAGGTTGCACCTTTTCTTTTTGAATGTACTGTGTCGGTTTATCATTAGAGGGGACATGAATATTGAAGATAACAGAAACCGGCAGGGCAGTAGGGATTAAGTGCATTATGTTCGTGATGGGGCTAGTGTAGGATCGAGAGGATCATATAACCACAAGTGTAGCTTTTAAGTAAAAGTCAGATCAATCGATGTTTGATGCACCAGTCTTCCCGGCCAGGTTCTTCCATCCCCATCTCCTCCACCACTGCTGCAGGCCGACCTTTGAAATGATTTCTATAGAATGATGAGTGCCAGCACCTTGGCCCTTATGCTGGCAGTCTATCCTGTGAATGGGTTCCCCTTTCTGAATAATGAAAGCCGATGCAGATAATTTTGAAGACTTTCTCGGCTGTAGAGCAGAACCCCACCTGATCTGTGCTTCAGGCCTGACATAAACTCAAGGGCTCCAGGGTGTAGCCCTGGTTCCCCAGCAGCCAAGCCATCTGTCAAGTCTGCCTGCTCCTTCAAGTTGTGCCGATTATTGTGGACCGGTGTAATGTGAAAGCATAATGGCTCTTGCCAGGGTATTACGCATTCATGTGAGTTATTCTGTTCTTCTAGTCCGACACTATCTATACCTTGATGGAATGAAAGTCTTTCCCATCCATATTTGCCATGAGGTGTTTGTTAGCAGCCTTGATGGCTGCATGGGTTCCATCAATGCACTTTAGAGAAACCATTCACTTGATTAAAGTGTTGTGCCTTGTTGTGGCACTGCCTTATTTTTCCAGAGAAAGCGACAAAATTGTTCACCCGGCAAATCAAGCTTCTCTGACCTGCTTGGTGCATTGGTGGATCGAAGTCTGACTATCACTGAAGTAGCTACAAAGCTTGGAATAGCATGCATCATCTTCAACAATTTTTAGGTCGACAATATTTTACAGGCTTTCTGTTGTAACTGTCTCTGCTTTTTCTATCCATTTCTTTCCTGTTTGCTATTCTCTCTCTATACTATTAGATTTACCCTATTCTAGCTTTATTTTAAAAACATTTTAATTTTATTGCCTATATTCTCCCTTCATAAGAACATGGAGCAGGAGTAGGCCATACGGCCCCTCGAGCCTGCTTCGCCATTCAATAAGATCATAGCTGATCTACGACCTCAACACCACTTTCCTGCCCTATCCCCATATCCCTTGATTCTGCTAGAGTCCAAAAATCTATCCATCTCAAACTTGAATATACTCAATGACTGAGCATCCACAGCTTTTTGGGGCAGAGAATTCCAAAGATTCACAACCCTCTGAGTGAAGAAGTTCCTCCTTGTCTCAGTCTTAAAGACTGATCCCTTATCCTAGTTCTGGACTCGCCAGCCATGGGAAACAATCTCTCAGCATCTATCCTATCAATCCCCCTCAGAAACTTATGTTTCAATGAGATCTCCTCTCATTCATTCTTCTAAACTCCAAAGCATTTAGACCTAATCTACTCAATCTCTCCTCATAGAACAACCCTCTCATCCCAGGGATTAGTCTAGTGAACCTTCGTTGAACCGCCTCTACGGCAAGTATATCCTTCCTTAGATAAGGAGACCAAAACTGTGCACAGTACTCCAGGTGTGGTCTCACCAAAGCCCTGTACAATTGTCGCAAGACTTCCTAACTCTTGTACTCTAACCCCCTCGTAATAAAGGCCAGCATACCATTTGCGTTCCTGATTGCTTACTGTACCTGCATGCTAACTCTGTTTCCTGTACAAGGACACCTAAATCTCTCTGAACACCAACATTTCATAGTTTCTCACCATTTAAGAAATTTCCTGATTTTTTTCTATTCTTCCTACCAAAGTGAATAACCTCACATTTCCCCACATTATACTCCATCTGCCACCTTTCTGCCACCTTATTGCCCACTCACTTAACCTGTCTATATCCCTTTTCAGGCTCTGTGTCCTCCTCACAGCTTACTTTCCCACCTAGCTTTGTATCGTCAGCAAACTTGGATACATTGCACTCGGTCCCTTCATCTAAGTCATTAATATAGATTGTAAATAGTTGAGGCCTAAGCACTGATCCTTGAGGCACCCCACTAGTTACAGCCTGCCAATCTGAAAATGACCCGTTTATCCCAACTCTCTGCTTTCTGTCTATTAACCAATCCTCTATCCATGCTAATACATTACCTCCAATCACATGAGCCCTTATCTTGTGTAACAACCTTTTTATGTGGCACCTTATTGAATGCCTTTTAGAAATCCAAATATACTACAACCACTGGTTCCTTTTTATCTACCTTGCTAGTTACATCCTCAAAAAACTCGAACAGATTTGTCAAACACAATTTCTCTTTCATAAAATTATGCTGCCTCTGCCTGATCATAGTGCCCTGTTACCACTTCCTTAATAATGGATTCCAGCATTTTCCCGATGACTGATGTCAGGCGAACTGGCCAGTAGTTCCCTGTTTTCTCTCCCTCCTTTCTTGAAAAGCACGGTTACACTAGCTACCTTCCAATCCATTGGGGCCTTTCCAGAATATAGGGAATTTTGGAATTTTAGACGATCACAGCCATCCTCCTATTCAGGATCTGATTGTGTTGCAAGTGTATGTATATGCCTTAAGAACTGGTCAAAAAGGCTGCACTTCTCAGCCAGTCAAACTGAACACTATACTTTGACCTGGTCATACTCTTGGAATGACAAATTAAGCAATTTCATAAAAATTACTCTGAAAAATTACCAGTGGCACAAGTAGTTGAGTGCTGTTGGAACAAGCCATCGTTGGTGGACCTTTGTAAGATTTCAGTGAAATGAATTTGGATAGTCAACCTGGTTCCTAGTGGATTTAAGGCCACAACACACTGTACAATTTGACATAAATTGTCTGTTTCACTTAAGCTGCAAGAACAGCTGGTTTGGGAAAAGGAAAATTTCACATTAAAGCAGTAGTCACTAGTTATTGAGGCACTTTGTAGGGGCAGAGTGTAAATACAGTGTTACTCTGCTGTACGTTACCCAGGAATGCTTGATGCTGTAACAAGGTGACCAAGGTGGAAAAGTTCCATTTTCGCACTTTTCATCTTGATCATAAAAGTTCACAAAAATATTTAAAAAGCAAGAGAGTTTATTTCACATTATCTGCTTTTTACAAAATTGACCATGTGAGCCAGAACTGAAATCAGCTGATCCTATAGCTGTAAGCTGCTGAGTCAGACTACTGGCATAATGTCTTCTAAATGCTCACATTGTTTTTTCAATTTGGATAACTGAGCTGCTGTTCTAAAATGGTGAAAGTGTTGAGTGATGTAAAACGTGGTGTGCCTCCAATTATCCCATAAATCTTTGATGAATATGTAGTTTTTTCTTTTAATCTTTAGCATGCAGAGGGAAACTCATTTTTTTACAAAGCCAAAGTACCTCTTGTAAGTGAAGCATAGTATGGCTCTCTAATAAACTGCCCTGTTTTATAGTGGGGCTCTAATAGTTTGCATAATAATTGAAGAAATATATAATCTGTGTTGACCTACTGTTATGGGCAAGAAAGTGTTTGCACAGCTTTTGGGAAATGTGAACTGCATTCTGTTCATTGTCTTGAGGGCTTTAGTTTGGAAAAAAGTCAATTATACCAGATGGGATGACATTGCCACAAAATAAAAATGAGATAGAAATGACATCACAATTGGGAACAGATGGTAGTGTGGTGGGGGAAGGGGAATCTCGCCATAATGCCATGGGAGTTGAATGTGCATCAATTAATTATTTAATTGTGAACTTAAATAAAAATCTTGCATTCTGTAACTAATGCAAACATCAGTATGGCGATAATTCATTTATATCCCACTGCTGGATCTTACTAACTTGAGTGACGAGTTAATTGTCAGATTGGCCGACTTGTGGGATATAAAGCATAATCCATCATATATTCTCTACATCCATTCTTTTTTTAAATTCTCATGCCTTTTTAGATGTGCATGTTTCACATACAGTTAGAATCTTGAGATAAGTCGCTGATTCAGGTAGAGCACTGCAAAACATAGACCAGCCACAGTGATGGGATGTTTTGCTGTTTCCTATGACTTTTTTGTGCATTTTTCATAGAGAATTTGTATTCCAGGAAATGGGATTTTCTTCCCGTGCTCCCCATACCGCCGCTTTTCTAATTGCAGAAAATCAATGAATGATATTTGCATGTGGATTACAGTGTTGGCTAGTTGATTTTTTTTTAATGAACACTCAGCACTAATGATTCGGAATACAAATAATCACTTCTGACTTTTTGCTACAGGGAGATAAAGAAAAGGAGATTTTTTTTGCACAACGTTCCGGACAGCTCAAATTGTGAACACTTGTATCACTCGGTGTTGCAGTGACGACGATTTTTAATGTTTTGTTTTGTAGATAAGGCTTGAACTTTGTGGTGCTTTCATAGAGAGCTTGATATAATCACCTATAAGGGCCAGGTACAAATGTGAGCACACTTAGTATGTTTCCAATACAGTATATCTGGCCTCTAGTGAAGACAGCCGATACAAAACCTTAGACAGTTGTAGAGGAGAAATTGTCTAACTCTCAATTCTAGGTTTCTTGCATTGACATTTCAGCTATATCTGGGCCATACACTGCAAATTAAGAGTTTCCTTTATCTAAGGTACCTGCCCTGAAGGTAGATTTGCTTTACCAAATTATTATTACAACTTAGTTAGTTGCAGGACATTGTCACTAAAGATCAGTAAGCACAGAGTGTAGTTTGTCTACAATAAGAGTTCAGATTATCGAAGACCAGAGGTTAATGCCATACTGGCATAGAAAAAGGCAACTGTACCGTGGCAGCAAAAAAACCTGACTGTTAAAAGAATTACAAGTACAGCCCATCTTCAGTCACACATTAGAGGAACTGAACCGTATAGTAGCTTGGGAAATCTGATTTTCTGCTCCTTGGAGATTTCAGACTAGTTTTCAGCAGATCTAAATTGATTTAACCTCTACACATTTATCTTTCAGATTGATTTATGTAATTAAATCTGAAATAAATGCAAACCTCAAATTGATAATGCAGTTGAAATTGCTTTAATTTGGTATTGCCCATGCAGAGGAGCCATACAATATGACACTGGTACAGTGCTTAATGTGGTAAATGTTCAGTTGCTGCTGCAGTGACTAATCAGTCTGCATTTAAGTAGCCGTCCTTATTGACTAATTGGGGTCAACTTGCGTGCCAGAGAATACCTAGAGAATTGACTGCTACACACATTATCAAGAAGATGACAGTTGGCAACTCTGTTGTCTATATTTTGTGTGGGTGTGGTGTTTTTGGGAGAGGGAGAATGGAAGGAAATTAGTTTTGCCCGTTAGATGTGCTTGGATTTTGTATCTGGATAAGGTATATTATTTTAATGTTTTCATTTAAGTAGTTATTGTCTTTCAGATTTTGCAAAACAACATTTAAATGTTTTTTTTCCCCTATCCTCATTCACACATTTTATCTGACTCAAGACACTGACTTCTCTGACAGTAAATGATCGAAGATTAGGTGACAAAAATGAGGTTTGCGCTATATTCAAAAGCTATTTACTGAATCAGGATTGCGAGAACATAGATTAAACTATCCAGCTGAGTCCTCATACACTACTCTCTGCAGTTTCTCCCCATCTCGCCTTCAGCTCTCAAACTTGGATGAGAGGGTGTGCTATCACCTACTTGCTCGGTGTCTATCTTTTCCTCCCGCTTCTGATAATCCAGCCTTGCCTCTTGAGTCCCATACTAGGCAAAAACCATTAACCAGTCTTTCTCTTACATGAAAATCTGGATGGGCCAAAGTGTCCTCCAGATCCTCTGACTCCTGCCAGTACCTATGTGTTACTTGCTTTGAGGTGTGGAACATTGGAGTACTGTTCAACCGGAGCTCAGTTTCTCTCCCAAATCTGCTCCATTACCAGGATAACTTTGTTCCTGCTCTGTAACATTGGCCATCTTAGCCAATGCCTCTTCCTCACCATTGCTGAAACTTGTGCCCTCTAATATTTTCCTCCCTGGCTTTCCCAATTCAACTGTCTACAAGTTACAACTCATTGAAAGCACTGCAGCTCACATTCTCAGTTCAGGGTATGATAGTGTGGTGGTCATGTTACTGAACTAATAATCCAGAGAACCTGAGTTCAAATCCTACCATGTCTGTTTGAAAATTTGAATTCAGCTTTAAAAAAATCTAGAAATAAAAATGACCATGACGCTGTCGGATTGTCGTTTCAAACCCAACTGGTTCATTAATGTCCATTTAGGGAAGGAAACCTGCCATCCTTACCTGGTCTGTGACTCCAGTCCCACTCCCACACCAATGTGGTTGACTCTTAACTGCTGTCAGACCAATACCTTCTCAGTGCAACTAGGAATGGGCAATAAATAACGGCCGCACCAGCAATGCCCACATCCAGAGAATGAAGTTTAAAAAAAAACCTCAAGTCCTGCCCTTCCATCACCCACATTCTCCAAACACCACCAGCTGGCTGTGCCCCAGTGAATTGACTTCAAAAATGTTTTGTCCTTGCTTTCAATTCCTTCCATGGCCTCTCCCCTTCCTAGTTTAGTGATCTCATCCAGCCTTGTGTCCCTGCACATGCCATCCTGTACTCTAACTTCAGGGGACTCCTTATCACCCACACTCTGCTCCACAATTGGCAGCAGTTCATTCAGCTGCTACATTTCTGTTCTTTAGAACTTTTGTCCCTGCTTTCAAAAACCTCATCAGAACCTTTTTCTTCCACCCTGCTTTTTGCCCTTTCACCTTTACTCTCTCCATTTTCTGTTTTTCAGTGTCCAGTATCTTTACTTCTGTGCATAGCACAATGAGATGTCTTCATGCAGTTGAGTACTATAAAAATACAATTTGTTGTTACAATCTAATCCATGCTTTGCTCTTGTACCCCAGTACAGTTTCTCAAATTGTTTAGGCGTGCAGTCAGAGATACATGTCTTTCAGTTGTGTCTGGCTTTTTTTGTTTTCTATGGTAGCAGTGCTTCATCTAGGATTATAATAAAACTCGTTCAGTGAGAGCAGTTGAGGCTCGGATTTGAACATGGAGGTTTGTAAGTTATGGTAGTGTAGTGATTCTGGTACTGGACTAGCAACCCAGAGGTAGTGAGTTTCGATCCATCAAGGCAAGTTGTGAAATTGAATTCAATAATTTTGGTAATTTGTGGGCCATTGAAAGTTGCTTTGTTATTTAAAAACTCAATTGGATTACTAATGTCTTTCTGAGAAGGGAACTTGCCACCTCTACCTAGTCTGGTCTACATGTGCTGCGTTCCCACACTACTTAACTGTTGATGCCCTCTGTAGTGACCTAGCAAGCCACTCACCTTGTTCAGGACAACCAAGGATAGGCAATAAATGCAGCCTTGCTTGAATCACACATCCAAAGAGCAAATTTTAAAATAAAATCAGACTGGCATTCTATTCCTCTGCCCGATATTCTGTTCGTTGGTCTAAACAGTGGCTCGCAAACATTTTTGTGGGCCGCACCAGAAGAAAAAAATGTCATAGCAATGTATACTCGTATTGGTCGAATCCAATGGTTTCCTTAATTCTTCAGCCTATGTACTTTAAGGAAAATATTATGAGATAGGAAGAAAGAGTAAGGAAATGGAAATAGAGTAGGTAGTTCTGATGTGCATCTAGCACAGGCATGTTGGATGAATGGCCTCCTGTGCTGAAATTTGTATAATTCTATTAACTTAAAAAAAAAGTGACCTTTCAGAACTTCAGTGAGCTATCGAAAAAGAATAACAACTTGCATTTAGTAAAACAGAACAATGTCCCAAGGCCTTTCAGACGCAAGGGAAGCAAAATACAGTGCAAATGCCATTTTTCAGAAGTTGCTAATGCTTTCTGGAACTAATCATGTTTTGAAATGGTGTCAAATTTTTGTCTTATAACACTCCTGTGAAGCGCCTTAGGCTGTTTTACTACGTTAAAGGCGCTATATAAATAAAAGTTGTTGTTGAAATACAGTAATAATCGAGAAATATTTCGGTATGGTATTAGCAGTTGTGGTGCCTTAAACATGACCGTGCAACAAAGTATAATATCAGTTCAGATGGTCAAATCTACAGCCATCATAGGTCAGATTGTTCAAACATTTATTCAGCTGAAGAATTTAAGTTGTGAGAATTTAAAAATGGCAAGTAGGTTATAAAGTCGTATGCATGTTCCAAGTGCAATTCGAAGAAATCATGTGGCTGGTGAGGAACTTCACCCATCAGGAGCACATAGTGGCAATTTGGGCTGATGCCCTCCCCTCACAGTTCCATGTATGTCTGAATATGGTGTCTCCTATTGGGGTGCAGTTCCATGGGTGTGAGCAGTTCTCTGGTACCACACCCAGGTGGCCCCCTTTCATGTATGTATTTTTTAAAAATTTGTTCTCTGAATGTGGACAGGGATGCATTTATTGTCCATCCCTAGTTGCCCGGAGAAGGTGGTGGGACTGCTTCTTGAACCTCTGCAGTGTGGCGTTCCCATGATTTGTTTTAGGTAGGGAATTTCAGGATTTTGATCCAGCGATGCAGAAGAAATGGTGATATATGTCCAAGTCAGGATGGTGTGCGACATAGAGCAGAACTTGGAGCTAATGTTCCCATGATCTTGTTGCTTTTGTCCTTCTCGGTGGTAGAGGTTGCATGGCTGGGAGGGGCTGTCTAAGTAAGCTTGGCAAGTTGCTGCAGTCCGTCCTATAGATAGTACCTAATGCAGCCACAGTATGCTGGTAGTGGAGGGACTGGATATTGAGTCCAGTGGCAGGGGCACTGATTAAGTGCACTGCTTTATTCCAGATGTGTTGACAAGTTGTTTTTCAAGGGGGAATCATGTTTAAGTCAGTCCTTGACTGACATCTGCATGTGTCTTTCTAACAGGAGTCACTGGATATCTTTTTCCCTCCCTTGTGGGTGCTGAGACAAATTATGTACCCACTGTTGCCCTGTCTGAGATTAGTTTAATTAGCATAGACCAGAGATCACACATGAAGACCTTCCTGATCTGTGTGGCTCAGTACCAATTCTCTGTATTTACCTGCTTGTCTGAGAGTAGATTTCATCAGTTACAGGAGGTTGAATTTCAAATATAACCTGTCCAGCCATGTGTGGAAAATGCATTGTGGTGAAACAGTGACCTTTTTCTTGTAAATGTTACCATAGAAAAACAATTCTGCTAACACTGACCAGGGTTATGCAAGCTGATGCAAAAAAAATCCCTGACATTGGCATTTTAAGACCACTGGTCAAACTAAAATACTGAACTGATTACAGTTTATTCTACATCACTGGGGAAGGGGGGGGGGGGGGCGCGTGTGGGGGCAGTGTATTAACTGCATTTAAAAAAAGATAGAGAAGATAACTTGTTTGGACCAAAACACGATCAGATTTATGAAGAATTATAATTAATAAGCATATCTTTCTATGAAATATAATTGGGGTTTTCCATGTAAGGTTTAAACTGAAAAGAAAAACCTGAACAGAATTCTGACATCTGTTTAACTTCGACAGTTAAAAGAAATAGGGAAAAGGCAAACTCAGTTGCACATTTTGCACATCGAATGTCTGGTATATAGCATAAGAAATAGAGCAGGTGTAGTGCATATAGCCCCTCAAGCCTGTTCCACCATTCAATAAGATCATGGCTGAACTTCAACTCCACTTATCCCGCCCGATACCCAAGGCCTTCTCCTTAATTGAACTTTTTCTTTTAAATGTTGTTTCAATTTTGGGGACCTTCCCAAATTGGTTATGCAAATTAAATGCCAGTGTACATAAGAACATAATAAATAGGAGCACGAGTAGGCCATTTGGCCCCTTGAGCCTGCTCTGCCATTCAATAAGATCATGGCTGATCTGCTACCTCCACTCCATTTTTCTGCACTATTCCTATATCCCTTGATTCCCTTAATATTCAAAAATCTATCGATCTCTGTCTTGAATATACTCAATGACAGCCTTCACAGCCCTCTGGGGTAGAGAATTCCAAAGATTCACCACCCTCTGAGTGAAGAAATTTCTCCTCATCTCCGTCCTAAATGGCCGACCCCTTATTCTGAGACTCTGCCCCCTGGTTCGAGGCTCCCCAGCCAGGAGAAACATCCTCCCAGCATCTACCCTGTTGAACCCTGTAAGAATTTTGTATGTTTCAATGAGATCCCCCCTCATTCTTCTAAACTCTAGAGAATAAAGACCTCATCTACTCAAGTAATACCAAGAGGCGCAGTTATTGGACTGCAGTTAAATTTAATCACTACATCAGAAGGTTGGACAAAAGATCCTTAAAACTGCACTTTAAAAGCCCAGTTTTGCAAGTCTGTGCTGCGGTCAGGGGGCCTTGCGAATATGGTCGGCCTTGCGGGTTTGTATGCTCATGGTGCAGCGGCCGCATTTTGCAATGAAGAAATATTGGTCTTTGGGAGAGGCTGTGCTGCAGATCATTAGCGGAACATGATTTCTGAAAATGGTACAGTCACTGGATTTTATTTATTTTTGTCTGCTGCTGAGCTTGCCCCTATCAAATGGGCACATGACCGTTGACCTGGAGACTTGAATTACTGTCTTAAACAAAAAAACACTTGATTTGCAAATTTGTTTTAAGTAAAATTGTTATTTGGTTCCATTTTGCTTCCCACATTAGTGTTTGCTGTTGGGAAGTGAGACATTTTTGGATTTTATTGGAGTACATTCCTACGGTTTTCTTCTTTGCTATTGCAGTTGAAATAACACCAAACAAGTGGTGAGGAAAGGGATTCCTTTGAGGTTCCAATTGTGCTGCATGATTTAGAATGAGTTCATGAGAGAGGGATTTAAATGCAGCTATATTGACACCTGAGGAATTGTGTTCGAGTTGTCATTACCCCAGGATCTGTGTTTACTGAACCAGACAATCATTCCTCTGCATGTCATTGGTGTCTATGATTTGGAAAGAAGCTGCTGCAAAGCCATTCCATCAAGTGGAGGCTGAGCTGCAGGCAACTTGTGCCACAAGGATGGCTCTTCCTGTAGGCGTGCATTAAAGAAAAGAACTTGCATTTATATAGCGCCTTTCACGACCTCCGGGCATCCCAAACGCTTTACGGCCAATGAAGTACCTTTTTGAAGTGTCGTCACTATTGTAATGTAGGAAACGCGGCAGCCAATTTGCACACAGCAAGGTCTCACAAACAGCAATGTGATAATGACCAGATAATCTGCCTTTGTTACCTCTAGACATGACTATTCCAATGCACTCCTGGCCGGCCTTTCATCTTCCACCCTACATACTTAAGGAACGTCTTAAAAGGAGAGAGAGAGGTGGAGAGGTTTAAGGAGGGAATTCCAGAGCTTAGGGCCTCGGCAGCTGAAGGCCGCCAGTGGTGGAGCGATTAAAATCGATGTGCAAGAGGCCCGAATTGGAGGAGCGCAGAGATCTCGGGATCTCTGTAGGACTCCACGCTTAAGCTCATCCAAAACTCTGCTGTCCGTATCCTAACTCTCTCCAAGTCTGGTTCACCTATCACTCCTGTGCTTACCTACCTACTTTGGCTCCCAGTTAAGCAATGCCTTGATTTTTTCTTTTCTAAATTCTCATCCTTGTTTTCAAATCCCTCCATGGCCTTGCCCCTCCCTATCTCTGTAACTTCCTTCAGCTCTACAATCCTCCCGAGATCTCTGCGCTCCTCCAATTCTGGCCTTTTGCGCATCCCTGATTTTAATCGCTCCACCATTGGCAGCCGTGCCTTCAGCTGCTGAGGCTCTAAGCTCTGGAATTCCCTCCCTAAACCTCTCCACCTCTCTACCTCTCTTTCTTCTTTTAAGACGCTCCTTAAACCCTACCTCTTTCATCTGCCATAATATTCCCTTTTCTGGCTCGGTGTCATTTTTTTTGATAACACTCTTGGGATGTTTTACGATGTTAAAGGCGCTATATAAATGAAAAATGGTGGTGTTGGTTAAGCGATAAATATTGGCCGGGACACTGGGGAGAACTCCCCTGCTCTTCTTTGAAATAGTGCCATGGGATCTTTTATGTCCACCTGAGAGAGCAGGTAGGGCCTTGGTTTAACGTCTCATTTGAAAGACAGTGCACTTCACTACTGTATTTAAGTGTTAGCTTAGACTTTGTGCTAAAGTCTCTGGAGTGGGACTTGAACCCACAACCTCTGACTGCGAGGCACGAGTGCTACCACTGGTAACGTATGTCAAATCCATCAATTGGCTGTTCATAGATGCATCAAGCAAGTGGCCAAGGCCTTGTTTGTGGGAAGCAACGCATTCATCACTTGCCCTGTGGAATGGAAGCAACTTGACCGGGACGGAACTTTTCCTGGGTGCCAGAGTTTCCAACAGTATAGGGCATAATGGGTGACATCCATGTGCTGTACATACAGTTGAGCCTGGTCACCACTTCCTGATGGCTATGTGCACTGCTGTGTTCTGGGTAGGGCATTGAGGTGTGGTACAGAGCAGCACTCCTCACAGCCACCTCATTTCACAAGCATATCTACTTTGACAGCCAACAAATGGGGTTGGGTACTGTACCTCTTGCCTACAAACTGTAGTTCTATATTGGGTTACCTTTCTTTTCATTTCATTTTTGACTGGAACTGTTTTTTCTCCTCCTAACACAGCTTTGAAAAAGGCTGAAAATATTTAAAATTTATTTTGATGTATTATAAAGGCTAGATTAATATGTGCAGAGCTTACCTTTTCAGTGTGCCCATCTCCATAAATTTAAGCTGCTGAGCAGACTTGTGCATGCTCCTTTAGGCTAGTTGCCAGCACAAAGCCCAAAGCTGGCTTAGGAATGTAAGCTAATTATGCAAATGAACTGATGCTACAAAACTGGGCACAGTCACCTCTGTGCTAGCTTGGACCAGGCAGGCAACCATCCGTTCTTGGCACAGGTATTGCTGGTTTTGGAAAATTGCAGTGTCTCTCTGTAAGGCTTATTCTTCAGTCACCGGATCTAATTTAAATACAAAGTCAGGGTACTTCGCAAAATTCCGAATTATTGGCATGCCTATTAACTTTTGAGGATCTTCTCCACAAGGAAATTGAGTTCTAAACAGTGTGATTGATTCATAAGTTCAGGGTGGTGCCATTTGGTAGATATTACTGTAATATCATAGTACCAGAAGAGGCTTGGAAAAGAGAAAGATGAACTTTAGAAACTTGGATGTCTTAAAGAGAGAAGTGCAAGATTGTTGCTTCTCTTGAGAATTGGACATAATGGTTAGCGTGCTACCCTTTAGACTTTGGGATCTGAGTGAACTGCAAGGATCCAACATGACACAAGGATAGTCTTGACCTGGTTCTTGGGGATGTAAATCAGGAGCATAAAACTACTTTCAATTTGACACCATTAGTTGGCTGGTGGGAGAAAGGGATCAGCGAGAGAGAATTGCACCAATCCAGGTCATCTACCTACCGTTGTGTATACCCAGAAGTTTTGATTTGTTTCTTCAGGATTTTGCACCTGATATTCTTCACCACACTGATACTTTGCAGCTTTAGGGAGCTTTAGCTAACAGCCTCACAAGTTTAATGTGATGTAATGTGCAGTCAGCTTACTTCCACTTTATTAAATGTGCCAAATATAAGCTTCCTCTTTTTCTCTTTCCTCCTTTCTCTTGAGTGGTCTGCCATCAGGTCAATCCTGATGCAGCTCTTGATAAGCAGCCAGAAGATATGCAAGAGTGGCCTTGTGAAGAACCTCCCTTCTAAATTTCCCTTCTGTTGGAAAGACCTTGCCCTTCCTGTAATATTGCGGTTGAGATGAGCTCAGCAGAATTGGACAAAACCTGTAATGCTCCACTGTGCATAAACACTACAATTACAGACAATCAGAGAATGTTACAGCACTAACAGGCCATTTAGCTCCTCAAGCCTGCACCAGTTTTTTTTCCCCTGAGCTACCTAATTTAATTCCACTGCTGCTTGCTCCCCACATCCTTTGATATTTGATGTTCCTCTTTCCCTTTATGGACTCTGCATCAACAATTGTTCATAAAATGACACATTATAACTATGTTTAAGCATATGTAAGCAGGTTTTCTCAGTTTAGTTCAGTTGATAGCACTTTCACCACTAAGTCAGAAGGTTGTGGGTGCAGGCCCTGCCCCAGGACTCAAGCACATAATCTAGGCTGGCACTCAGTGCAGTACTGAGGGAGTGCTGCATTGTTGGGGATGTCATCTTTTGATAAGATGTTACATAGAATTATATAGAATATACAGCACAGAAACGGGGCATTCGGCTCAACTAGCCTGTGCTGGTGTTTATACCCCACACCCTGTTACCTGTTTTGGATGAACACAAAGATCTTATGGCATTATTGAAGAAGATTCAGTGTTCTGGCCAATATTCATCCCATAATCAACACCACTAAAACAGATTAACTACTCATTTAACTCATTGCTGTTTGTAGAACTTTGCTGTGTGCAAACTGGCTACTGTACAGATTATAATTCAATCCATTTATTGGCTGTGAAGCAGTTTGGCACATCCTGCACATGTAGAAGATGCTAGATAAATGCAAGTTTGTAAGTAAAGAATGTTTTTCTAACCCCCTTCAGTTCCTTTGTAACTTGTAACCATCTTAAATTTGTGCCCACTCATTTACTTTTCCTTGACCAGTAGAAATGACTGTTGCTACTTAACTTGTTCCCCTTCATAATCTTGCTTTCCTGTCAGGTCATTCCATAACCTTCTCCATTCTAGTGGGGGGGAAAAAAGCCATGACCCCTCAATTCTCAACATCTTGGTGAATCTATGCTGCACTTTTTAAATTCCTTTTACACCCTTCCTTTAATGGAGTGCCCAAAACTAGACCGTATTCTAACTAGGCCGAAATAAGGTCTTGTGCAAGTTCAACTTTGCATCCTTGTTTTTGTATTTTATGCTGTAGATACAAAATCAAGGATTCTATTTGCCTTTTTCTGTAACCTTATTAAGTTGTACTGTCAATTTAATGTGTATCTGCACACCATGCATTTCCTTTTCCTATTCTTGCTTCCAAAATTAACTTAAATGTTTTTACATTAAACTGTACCTGCCACTATGTGACTACCTACTACTAATCTATGTCCTGCAATCTTTCACAACTTTTGTTGTAATTTGCTATCCCCTAGTTTGGTGTCAACTGCAAATGTTGATCTTGTTCCCTAAATTCCTAAATCCAGATCATTTCTGTCAATAGTAATAAGAACAGCCCCAACACCGATCTCTGGAACACTACTCACCACATCTTACGATAGCAAAATACTGCGGATGCTGGAAAATTGAAACAACAACAGAAAACGCTGGAAAAACTCAGCAGGCCAGGCAACATCCGTGGAGAGAGAAACAGAGTTAACGTTTCAGGTCGAAACCCTTCGTCAGAACTGAGAAAAGAGCAGGAAATGAAACAGATAAAAATGCAAGGGGGAGGCTGGGGGGAGGAATAACTATGGTAAGTAGAGACATTAAGAGATGCTCAAGGCAAGACGAGATGGTAATGGGACAGGTTAAGAAACAAAAGGTGAGGTGTGCAATGCTGGCAGAATGAGAGACAGCTGCCGTAGGGGGGGAGAGAGAGGAAAAAAAAAGGAAAAAGGCACGAACCAAAAGGGTGGATAAAATGTGTATATATATGTGGTAGGGGCCGAGGTTATGATCTGAAATTGTTGAACTCGATATTGAGTCCGGAAGGCTGTAAAGTGCCTAAACGAAAGATGAGGTGCTGTTCCTCGAGCTTACGCTGAGCTTCCGTGGAACAATGCACGAGGCTGAGGACGGTGAGGTCTGAGTGGGCGTGGAGAGGTGAATTAAAATGACAAGCGACCGGAAGCTCGGGGTCACCCTTACGGACTGAACGGAGGTGTTCCGCAAAGCGGTCACCCATTCCTGTCTGAGAAGTTTCCTTTTAACCATACCCTTTTGATGTTTCCCTTTCAAACCTCTTGTGTAGTACCTTACCAAAATCTTTATGAAGATCCATATAAACCACACAGGAACAGGAGTAGGCCATTCAGCTCCTCAAACCTGTTCAGCCATTCAATTAGATCCTGGCTGATCTGTACCTCAACTCCATTTATCTGCTGTTGTTCCATATCCCTTGACACCCTTACCGAACAAAAAATCTATCCATCTCAGTCTTGCAAATTCCAATTGATCCAGCATCCACAGCCTTTTAGGAGAGCGAGTTCCAATTTCCACTACCCTTTGTGTGAAAAAATGCTTCCAATTTTAAGATTATGCCCTCTTCTAGATTTTCCCCCACCAGAGGAAATCGCTTCTCCATATCTACTCTATTGAATGGCTTAATCATTTTAAGAACCTCGATTAGAACACTCTTCATCCGTCTAAACTCGGGGGACTACAAACCACGTTTATGCAACCTATTCTCATCATTTAACCTTTAAAGCATGATGTTATTCTGGTGAATCCGTGCTATACCCTTTCCAGCGCCAATATATCTTCCCTAGGTTTGGTGTCCAAAATTGAATGCAGTACTCCAGATGGAGTCTGACCAAGGCTCTGTGCAACTGAAGCATAACTTTGACACTTTAAAATTCCAATCTCCATGAGATAAAGGCCAACATTCCATTAGCCTTTTTGTACCTGTGTACTAGTTTGTGTGATTTGTGTACATGAACACCTAAATCCTTTCCTTCACAGCCCTTGTCGCTCACCATAAAGAGAATATTCTGATTTTTCTTTATCCAATCCAAAGTGGATAACCTCGCACTTCCCCACATTGAACTCCATCTCATAGAATCATAGAACGGTTACAGCACAGAAGGAGGCCATTCAGCCTGTCAAGCTTGTGCCGGCTCCCTGCAATTCAGCTAGTCCCATTCCCTTTCCCTGTAGCCCCGCAATTTTTTTTCCTTCAGGTACTTATCCAATTCCCTTTTTGAAAGCCACAATTGAATCTGCCTCCACCACCCTTTCAGGCAGTGAATTCCAGATCCTAACCACTCGCTGCGTAAAAAAGTTTTTTTTCCTCATGTTGCCTTTGGTTCTTCTGCCAATCACATTAAATCTGTGTCCTCTGGTTCTCGACCCTTCCGCCAATGGGAACAGTTTCTCTCTATCTACTCTGTCTAGACCCCTCATGATTTTGAACGCCTCTATCAAATCTCCTCTCGACCTTCTCTGCTCTAAGGAGAACAACCCCAGCTTCTCCAGTCTATCCACATAACTGAAGTCCCTCATCCCTGGAACCATTCTTGTAAATCTTTTCTGTACCCTCTCTAAGGCCTTCACATCCTTCCTAAAGTGCGGTGCCCAGAATTGGACGCAATACTCCAGTTGAGGCCAAACCACTGTTTTATAAAGGTTCATCATAACTTCCTTGCTTTTGTACTCTCTGCCTCTATTTATGAAGCCCAGGATCCAGTATGCTTTTTCTTTTTAACCGCTTTCTCAACCTGCCCTGCCACCTTCAACGATTTGTTCACATATACCCCCAGGTCTGTCTGTTCATGCACCCACTTTAGAATTGTACCCATCAGTTTATATTGCCTCTCCTTGTTCTTCCTACCAAAATGTATCACTTCGCACTTTCTGCGTTAAATTTCATCTGCCACGTGTCCGCCAATTCCACCAGCCTGTCTATGTCCTCCTCACTATCCTCCTCACTGTTCACTATACTTCCAAGTTTCGTGTCCTCTGCAAATTTTGAAATTGTGCCCTGTACACCCAAGTCTAAGTCATTAATATATATCAAGAAAAGCAAGGTCCTAGTACCGACCCTTGGGGAACACCATTGTATACCTTCCTCCAGTCTGAAAAACAACCGTTCACCGCTATTCTCTGTTTACTGTCAGTTAGCCAATTTTGTACCCATGCTGCCATTGTCCCTTTTATTCCATGGGCTTCAACTTTGCTAGCAAGCCTATTATGTGGCACTTTATCAAAAGCCTTTTGGAAGTCCATGTCCACCACATCAACCGCATTGCCCTCATTAACCCTCTCTGTTACCTCATCAAAAAGCTCAATCAAGTTAGATAAACACGATTTACTTTTAGCAAATCCGTGCTGGCTTTCCTTAATTAATCCATACTTGTCCAAGTGACTGTTAATTTTGTCCCGGATTATCGTTTCTAAAAGCTTCCCCACTACTGAGGTTAAACTTACTGCCTGTAGTTGCTGGATTTATCCTTACACCCTTTTTTGAACGAGGGTGTAATATTTGCAGTTCTCCAGTCCTCTGGCACCAGCCCCGTATCCAAGGAGGATTGGAAGATTATGGCCAGTACCTCTGCAATTTCCACCTTTAATTCCCTCAGCATCCTAGGATGCATCCCATCCCGTCCTGGTGACTTGTCTACTTTAAAGACAGCCAGCCTTTCTAGTACCTCTTCCTTATCAATTTTTATCCCATCCAGTGTCTCAACTAACTCCTCTTTCACTATGACCATGCCTATGCTTGACCTGAAGCCGTGAGACTTTGTGGGGTCCGGAGTCAATGTTGAGAACTCCCAGGGCTACTCCCTCCCGTCTGTATACCACTGTGCCGCCTCCTCTGGTGGGTCTGTCCTGCCGGTGGAACAGGACATACCCAGGGATGGTGATGGAGGAGTCTGGGATGTTGGCTGAAAGGTATGATTCTGAGGGTATGACTGTCAGGCTGTTGCTTAACTAGTCTGTGGGACAACTCTCTCTCAAGTCCCCAGATGTTAGTGAGGGGAACTGTGCAGGGTTAACTGGGCTGGGTGTGCCTTTGTTGTGTCCGATGCCGGGCGGTCCCTCCGGTTTTATTGTTTTCTGTAGTGGTTTGGTACAACTGAGTGGCTTGCTAGGTCATTTCAGAGCGCAGTTAAGAGTCAATCACATTGCTGTGAGTCTGGAGTCACATATAGGCCAGACCAGGTAAGGACGGCAAATTTCCTTCCCTAAAGGACATTAGTGAACCAGATGGGTTTTTCCGACAATCTGATAGTTTCATGGTCACCATTATTTTTATTCCAGATTTATTTAATTAACTGAATTTAAATTCCCAGCTGCCGTGGTGGGATTTCAACCCAATAATGTACTGTTGCTATGCAGAAAAGAGAATGGAATATATTTAAAGATCAGATAATGTTTAATATTTAAAGTGGTAGTTTTGAGTCAGGTGTCATGTGCAAAATATATGCAGCATTTAAATTTATAATGAACAGTTAGAAGGAAAATGTCACCGGGGGGGGGGGGGGGGTAAAAAAGAAATTTAGTAAACCGATTTGGTGAACAGGTTGATTGCCTGACCACCGAGATGGACTAAAGAAGAAGTGGTTGACCACTGAGACTGTTTCTTCTTTATGGGTTGTCTGAGCATGTATGCAAGATATAGTTCAGGATCAATGCACTCAAATAACAGTATTGTAACTTTCATATATAGGGCCAGATTTTGCTCTCAGCGGTGAACGAATAGCGCCAGCCGTTCATTAAACTTGCACACCATCTTTCTATGGGATTTGCAATGGAATTTGCTGTAAATTAGAGAGCCAAAACGGGCGACACCCTCTACAGGTGACCTGAGACCTGTGTGAACCGGGCAAGCAACTGTGTGTCTCCTTAACCAATCAGATTGAAGAATAGTTAATGAGCTGCGTGAGTCTGAACCAGGAATTGTCAGTTAGAATAATGAATTCAGTGTCAAATTGGGTACAGAAAGCGAAATTAAGAAAATGGGTTTAAGAGAGATAACTGCACAGTTTTGGTCTCCTTATCTACTGTGCACAGTTTTGGTCTCCTTATTTGAAAAAGGATATACATATCTTAGAGGCGGTGCAACGAAGATTCACTAGATTGATCCCTGGGATGAGAGGTTTGTCCTATGAGGAGAGCTTTTTGACTCTAGGGGAATCGAGGAATATGGAGATCGGGTGGGAAAGTGGAGTTCAGGTCAAAGATCAGCCATGATCTTATTGAATGGCGGAGCAGGCTTGAAGGGCCGTATGGTCTGCTCCTGCTCCTAATTCTTATGTTCTTATAAAAGAGACGGACGAAAAAGCAAAAATAAAATGTTTAATTTTTTTAGAATCTCCAACAATAATTAAATTCTGAAGAATGAGACTTGACACTTGCTAAAGTAAATTTTCAGTGCCAGAGAGGTTGTTTGGCAGTAATTAAGACTTATCACGCCGTTAAAAATTAACTTGCACTGGAATGGACAAGCCTTAACTTTTTCTGGTGAGTTTACATAGAATTCCATACAATATACAGCACAGAATCAGGCCATTTGGGCCAACCTGTCCATGCCGACGTATTTGCTCCACTCGAGCTTCCTCCCATCCTTCCTCATCGAACTTTTATCAGCATTACCCTCTCTTCCCTTCTCCTTCATATACTTATCTAGCCTCCCCTTAAATGTGTCGATACTATTCGCCTCAATCGCTCCCTGTTTAATGGGTATCTATCACGCAAGTACAGTAACATCATGCCTTATTACAATGCGGAGTCTCTTGGCGAGATACCAGTATAGTCCAGCTTCTGGAAGAGCAGGGCAACTCGGACAGCAGCTTCCTGACTTCCGCGTTTAACTGCGCGTTTGTTGTCGCCGGAAGTTGCTGTGCGATTTACACTTTAATGATGATGAGTGCAGTTAGCCTCTCTTTTATTTCTACACCAAAATCTGGCCCGTTGAGTTTGTGTAACTTAAATCTCAAAGGAACATGCAACATCCAACAAAAAAGGAACTAGGATGGAGAGAAGGAAGGATTTCATTAAACTGTAGCTACTTGAGTACAGGGTCCTTGATCTGTAGTTTGAAAGATTGCATTTGACCGATAAAATGCATTTCTTGTGCCTACAACTTCATTTTGCCTTCTTTCTCTTTCCCTCCCTCCCGCCCCCCCCCAAACCGCTAAACAAAAAGTCCTGGATTGAATGCAGATTTTTGAGTTGGTACGATCTGATGTTTGGTTTTTGTAGGTCCAGTTCCTGTTGTATACTTGGCAATACCAGATATAATCTTTGTTACTGCATTGGTCTGCCTACTATACAAGGTATCCAAATGGAACTTGTTTTCATTGATTATTAAAATCAAATCTAGACGCTGTCCACTTGGTGACACTGCTTAATGCTGTATCCTTCCTTCTCTGCCAAAAGCCAAAGTCAGGAAAAGCCAACTTTTGACCAATGGTGTCAAGGTGTTCGAGAGGTGCACTAAATGCCTTTAAAGGGGATTTTGTAAAATTCTGACGTTGAACCCTCTTAAGTGTTTGGTGGAGAATGTCTTATTTCATGCTGATCACTGTACATAATTAGAATGTGAAGCACAGTTTGGTCCAGAAGACTTTAGTAGGTATGATGTCACCTTAGTTGAAGGTTTACTACATGGGAAAGCTGTTGCAGAAAGTAAAATCTGTGCCAAGATAGTAGAGAGTTTCTCATTTCTAGCCATAAGGAAGTTTATCTATTGTCACTGCTTGGGAGAAGTCCCATTCTGCTATTTGATGTGTCTGCAAATTACCTCACCCTTAGTACAAATACAGAAAATAATGGGTAAAATAAACTCCTGCTGACACTCATGAAAGTGAGGCAAAGCCACGCTCGTTATTTTCAGGTTTTGTAATTTAGATACAACTATAAATATAGTGTACTGTAACGTTTCGTGATCTACTGAGATCATTGAAAGGTTGGTGCCACTGCAGCCAGGGACTCCTGACGACATCCTTGCTTTTGCCCTCCTGCGCAATGTGCAACCAGGCTGCGTTGGTGTCCTGGGGAGGTCTCTTCCGCCCTTGGAAGGGAAGAGAACCTCCCTCCATAAGCATATGGAGGGAGTCATTGGAGAGCCTAGGTGCAACTGTCCACCTTTGTGTAGTGCTTGTCAGTGTTTGCAGCACCTCAATGCTGTCAAACACTGACAGAACAACTGCCAAACTCAATGTGGCCGTGGTTCCTTTAAGGAAACCGGCTGATGACGCATCATCAAATGACGTCATCAGACCCGCTTCCTGTTAATTGGCCGGGAAGCCCGCAGGGCAGGCTTAACAGGTTAACGGGCAATCAAGGGAAAATCCCATTGACTGAGCGGCTGCAGCTGGGAACGGGACCGGAACCCGGCAAACAGCTATCCCGACACCACTAAGAAAGTCCAGCCCAAAGTATTTGTTTAATGTCTCTGCTATTTCCTTATTGCCCATTATAATTTCTCCTGTCTCTGCCTCTAATGGGCCCACGTTTACTTTCACCAATCGCTTCCTATTTACATACCTATAGAAACGCTTACAATCTGTTTTTATGCCTCTTGCTAATTTACTCTCTTTTCTATTTATTTATCAATTTCTTGGTCCTCCTTTGCTGAATTCTAAAATCCTCCCAATCCTCAGGCTTACAACTCTTTTTGGCAACATTATAAGCCTCTTTCTTTGATTTAATACTATCTTTAACTTCTCTTGTTAGCCACGGTTGGACCACTTTTCCTGTGGGGTTTTTGTGCCTTAAAGGAATGTATATTTGTTGTAAATTATGTATTAATTCTTTAAATGCTAGCAATTGCTTGTCTATTGTCATACCTTTTAATGTAGTTTCCCAATCTACCTTGGCCAACTCGCCCCTCATACCTACGTAGTTTGCTTTGTTTAGATTTAAGACCCTAGTTTCGGATTTAACTAAATCACTTTCAAACTCAATATAAAATTCTATCATATTATGGTCACTCTTCCCTAAAGGCACCTTTACTACAAGGTTATTAATTAACCCTTTCTCATTGCACAATACTAGATCTAAAATAGCCTGTTCCCTAGTTGGTTCCTCAACATCCTGCTCTAGAAAACTATCTTGTATGCATTCCATGAATTCGTCCTCCACACTATTACTGCAAGTTTGGTTTGCCCAGTCTATATGTAGATTAAAGTCCCCCATGATTACTGTATTACTCTTGTTACATGTGCCTCTAATTTCGTGATTTATACTCTGCCCTACATTACAACGACTGATGGGCGACCTATAAACAACTCCCACCAATATTTTCTGCCCCTTGCTGTATCTTCGCTCCACCCAAACTGATTCTACTTGATTTTCGGAGCTAAGATCCTTTCTCTCTACTGTCTTTATCCCATCCTTTATTATCAGGGCTACCCCTCCTCCTTTTCCATTTTGCCTATCTTTTCTAAAAGTTAGGTATCCTGTAATATTTAGTTCCCAACCTTGGTCTGTGTACTGTAGCCAAATTTGCTGATGAGACAAAGATAGGTGGGAAAGCAAGTTGTGAGGAGGACACAGAGTCTGCAAAGAGATAATGGCCCAGAAATTGATCTCGCTCTGTTCCCGCGGGGTTAAGCCTTCCCCGCGATCTCTCACTCCGCTTGTGCTTTTTCAGATCCAGCTCGCACGAACTTGATGTTCCAGACATCAGCCGGGCAGTGCTTGCGTATCCCACCGGCGTAGTGAATTCGTGCGAGCTGTGGGATCACGTGACTCAGTTAGAGCCAATGGCAGCACACCATCTTCCATTCATAAGTTTCACATACGTGCTGTGAAATCTATGAATCTTACACCCCCCCCAAAATAACAGCTAAACCTCAATTAAATTTTTTAAAAAAACCATCACATTAATAAAATAAGTATAGTTAAATAAATTAACCATTTTAAATAAAAAATTAAATTTTTGAAAAAATTTAAAATCTTTTAAAAAGTTATAAAAATAAACTTACCTGTCTTTAAAGTCTCTAAAAAAGATATACCTGTTTAAAAAAAAAAAATTCAAAAAAATACTTAATTCACTACTTACCTTGTTAAAAGTGGGTCTTACTCCTCCTTTTTCCATTTCTAAAATCTTCCGTACTTACCTGCGCGTCCAAAGCATGAAGTGCACAGCGTTGCGCGCAGCCTGTAGCGCGTACGCGATGCACCGAGGAACCGCCCCCTTTTCAAAAGAGCAATTGCCGGTTTTCAGCGCATGCGCAGTGCATGCAGAAAACCGGCAATTGCAGAGGGAATACGCGAGAGTACGCAGTGCGTACTCTCGCGTCGCGGGATGAATTTTTGGCCCATAGATAGGTTAAGTGAGTGGGCAAAAATTTGGCAGATGGAGTATAATGTGGGAAAATGTGAGGTTATCCACTTTGGTAGGAAAAATAAAAAACCAAATTATTATTTAAATGGAGAGAGACTACAAAATGCTGCGGTACAGAGGGATCTGGGGGGTGTCCTCGTACATGAAACACAAAAAGTTAGCATACAGGTACAGCAAGTAATTAGGAAGGCACATGGAGTGTTGGCCTTTATTGCAAGTGGAATGGAGTATAAAAGTAGGGAAGTCTTGCTACAATTGTACAGGGCGCTGGTGAGACCACACCTGGAGTACTGCGTGCAGTTTTGGTCTCCTTATTTAAGGAGGGATATACTTGCATTGGAGGCAGTTCAGAGAAGGTTCACGAGGTTGATTCCTGGGATGAAGGGGTTATCTTATGAGGAAAGGTTGAGCAGGTTGGGCCATACTCATTGGAGTTTAGAAGAATGAGAGGTGATCTTATTGAAACATATAAGATTCTGAGGGGGCTTGACAGGGTAGATGCAGGGAGGATGTTTCCCCTCGTGGGGGAATCTAGAACGAGGGGGCATAGTTTCAGGATACGGGGTCGCCCATTTAAGATGGAGATGAGGAGGAATTTCTTCTGAGGGTCGTGAATCTTTGGAATTCTCTACCCCAGAGAGCTGTGGAGGCGGAGTCATTGAATATATTCAAGGTGGAGATAGACATATATTTGAGCTACAGGGGAGTCGAGGGTTATGGGGAGCGGGCGGGAAAGTGGCGTTGGGGCCAAGATCAGATCAGCCATGATCTTATTGAATGGCAGAGCAAGCTCGAGGGGCCGACTGGCCTACTCCTGCTTATGTTCTTATGTCACTTTGCAACCACGTTGAGATAACTAAGCTATGACTAGAGGTTTCAGTTGCAGAGATGGAGTGATAGAAGTAGGGCAGTTAATGTTACTAAGGTGACTGAAAGTGGTCTTGTGGGAGGAAACTGATATTAGGGCTAAACAGTATCCCAAGTTTTGCAAATGTGAGCTTCACCTGAGGTGGTAGTTGGGGAGGTTGAAAGCATTGAGGTCAGCTTCTTTTCCTGGTGCGGAATTGTAGATGCACAAAGAATCTGGGTTTATACTTCTGCTATTGGGCGCCAGTCTCCTGGAAATCAAACTAAATCAGCAATAATGTAAAAGCAACTAGTCATGGTGGGGAAATGTTTGTCAACTTTACAACTGAAAAGAAAACTGAAACAAACCTACAATTTTCATTGTGCTCCACAGCAACATTGGGTTTGGTACGGTATAACTAAATTGAAAATACCATCGAAAACATTGTCTTTAATTAATTTGAACCCTTGGAAGGCTTTACTTTGACAGCTTGTGGTGTTTCCTTATTGTGTTGCAGTTTGTGCATTCTGCATTAGTAACAGTAAAAGCTGCAATTTGCTGACTTTACTTTGATTCTGTACGTGGTTAAAAGCCACATTTAACCATTATGTTCGCCCTGTAGTGAATCTGAGGTGACATCTCTGGGAAGGCTGTCGTGATGTTTAAATATGTTGGGCAGCTGCAGTTGATGTGTGAGAATGACAGGATTTTAACAACACATCAACTTGCAGTTGCAGTGATGGGGCACAACTTCTGATCTGCTACTCTGTTGAGTTTCTGATCTCAACTGCACCACTGCGGTGGAGACCGAGCACGTCTCTGCAGAGAAAGGTGAGAAACAGACGAGTGTCATTCCTTTTAGAGAATAGCCACAAACAAGCTGCCTGACGGGGCTCAGCAAGTCTGACCTTCAAAACAAAAAGGGGACAAAATAACTGGGGACCAATGAGCGAGGGAGTCTATGCCTAGAAAATATAAATTTAAAGATTGGTTTTAGTTAATTTATGTACTTATAGTAAGTGTCACAAATTTCAGATCTCTAGTTATTCTGAGGTTCAGTGTCTCTGGTGACCCCCATAAATAGATTCCATGTCCCTTACAATCAAGAGTCTACCTTTAGTGCCCAATATCTAGTCATACAAATCTGAGCCTCGAACATGGTATGAAGCCTCAATGAACTGGACATTAATGTTGCACATGATTTCACACGCACTTCTAATTTTTCAAAAGGCACACTAATTCATACTTTGATGAGATCACGTCAAATGCAAATAAACAGGTTTATGTTGCAATTAAGTGAATAAACAAATTGGCACATTCAAAGTAAAAAATGACTCATTATTTACATATGTAAATATTTATGAAAACCGGTTTGTGGTAACTAATCTAGGTGGCACATATGTTTCCGAGTGGATAAAACAGTATGGTTCAGGTGGTGGATAGTATGGCCTGACTGATTTAGTTTCTGAGTTACTTTTTTATTGTGCAAACAATTGATGTTTTAGTCAAGACCACTGATTTGCAGTTTTCATGGAAACATGACACAATTGTGGATTTACATTTCCTCAGACTTCCCTTGTAATAACGGAATTGACTTATTCACCATAAACCAATGACCCTAATTATGAACAAAAGGAATTGTGAAATGCCATCCCTAAAAAATGGTTTAAAAACAAAGGAATCCCGTGTACTGAAAACAAATTTTGACCTATTCAAGTCACCGTAAGCCAGTGGCCATCATTGTGCCCAGTCAAATGATCCTTCACTTTGCTGTCCATTGCCATATAAATAATGACTGCAGATAATAACTAAACTTATTCCTGGGCAACATTTTTTTACTCAAGATGTTCCATCAAATGCTATAGTAATGGGAGGTAAAAGAAAACTATTCAATAGTCAGATTAACACTTGTAGGAGCAAGAAATCCGATAATTGCACTATAGTTCACCCCATTTATTGTGTTTTTCTATTTTAGAAGGTATCCAGTTTTCCCCTCTCTTTCATCATGATTCTTGGTATTGACATAACGTTTTTACCTTCACTGTTGTATGGCATCTGGTTTCGGGAGCGCAAACTCTGCTGCACTCCCCCTGCTTTTGCATTGATTGGGGAGCCGGTTTCCAGCGTACTGGATTCTACAGCCTGGAATTTTCTCCGTGGGTGCAATACGGAAGTTAGACCCGAAAATGCACCCATTCCTGCCAATGTCAAGTTACACTCAAATTTTATGGGAATACTCCTGAACAGTAAATGGGTGTAACTCATCATAAACAAGGAAATTACAGTACTCACACATTTTTCTTCTTTAAGTATGAAAATTGAAGTTTTAACTCATTCAACCATCATTTGTGCACTAAGCTTTTCCATTTTAATGTGACTTATAATAATTCATTAAAAGAAACAGCAAATACTCGGGTCTCAGTGAGGATTAATTTTTTTTAAACTCAAATAATTGCAATAAAACACCAGAAAAATGACTGACTGTTTCTTGCTGTGCCTGAAAATCTGGTTGTAATTTTAAGAAACCCATTGAGCAAGCACAGTTGCACGAATCTCGTATATATGAGGCTCTGGAACTTGGGTGGGGCCAGTTTTATGGACAGAGATGTGTTCATACAGAGGGATCAATAAATGGCCATAAAAGACAGCAGAGATTTGAGCGTATTGTACTTGTGCACTTACGCCAAAATTCCACAATCGTTTAGGCCGCATAATTGATTTGCGCCACTGTTGTATGTGTCTCTGGGCGCAAATACGGAGGAAATTCAAGGTCCATTTCCTATGGAGCCCCACTTTCAATCAACGTGGAATTGACTCTGCATTTATATTGCTGAAACTGACTTCCCTTTCCCCATAATAGGTCTATGGTGTCAGTGAGATAAGAGAGCTGGAATTGTTTGCAGTGCAGTTTATGAAGGGAGACCAGGTTTGCTTTCAGCTGTGCTCATATAGTGTAAGAGCCTTGTTTAGCTGGAAACCCAAGCTGCGAGCTCCAGCATGACCTCTCTCGCTCTGATGGAGGCAGTGTAAAATAGGCAGTAATAATGCAAATTCACCTATCCACTAATCGTCTAGTAAAATGTACCCTAACTGACAAATTCAAATTGAAGTTGGTTTTCAAGCTATCGGTCAAAAATAAAGTTGGTTAAAGAATTGAAAAGTACAAATTTGTATCGGCATATTTTTCTATAAAAATGTTTTTAAGCACTTAGACAGAATCTAAGCTGCAAGCAATTCAGATAACTGGATTATCCCTATATACTACGATGTTTTGGGTTGATGTAATGTTTTCTGAATATTTTACATTCCAAAAAAATATTTGAGATGCAGTCTGTGTAGTAAAGTGAAAAAGAGCTCTTTTTAATATCCGGTTAACTGAAATAAAATCATTAAATGCTGGAAATACACGTTAGATCTGTTTGATCTGAAAGAGTTCTTCTCTAATGGTGGTTGTGGGACTCTCCACTCCCAGAGATCCTCAGCTGGCATTACCCTGATAATCTTCATTAAGGGGTCAACAGATCACAGTGTAAACTATGTTGGTAAATGACACATTTTAATTATCACAAGCTCTTGAGGAGTGGGCTTGAAAATTGCTGCTCTTGTTTGGCTGGGTGAGGCTACTTCCAGTGTTGGGCAACTGAAAACTGTCAGCTTGCAATTAACGCTTGTGTATCTTTTATGTATCTGGTTCTTTCTTAGGGCTGGATGCTCCTTTTGGTGAATGATGGGGATCATTGGCAGCATATAGTGGTCACTTTTGGCATTTACTGCAGCTAATAATGGACCTATTTAAAATTTGCCACAAGTATTTTATCTTCTTTGTACCTGAAATTTGAATTAGTGCTGGCAGACAAAGGAGAAACACATGTAGCACATAATGAATTCTGGGCTAGGTGCAACTTTGGCTTTAAAATGCAATTGCTTTCTCGCCTTTGCCGGAGAGTCCATATCCTGATGTGGGGATGGAGGGTTAGGATTTTGGGGCCTTGATCATTACCTTTTTAATTTTTTTTTAAAAACTGCAAAATTGGGAATAGGTGACAATTTCCACTCCCACAGGTAACTGCTGTTGTGGAAAATGATTAGTACTGATTTAGCTCACTGAACTTTTGAAAAAGTGGAGGTAGCATATTTAAACAATCCTGAAACCTATTTTCTCAGTTTCTTGCAACAAACTACATAAAGTCAAAATATTGATTGTATAGCATGGTAGCACTATATTTTCATCACATCCTGTAGATGCTGTTGCTCAGATCCTTCAGGTGCCTTTCTCTACAACAAATGCAGATAAATGAGTTTGATGGAATCAGTACTGTGTAGTAAATGAAGCCTGATTTCTTGATTAGTTGTTAACTGTATGTCCAGTGTAATAGTCCATTTTGAAGGCAGCCTGTCTGACCACAATGTACTGCAGAGTTTCTGAATTGTAATATACAATTGGAGACAAGTCTTTATTTGGGAATTATATCATGAAATTTTATAAGTTTATCAGTCTGAGATTTTTGATGAATACAAACTTCAGTGTGGAACATGCTTAATCTTTGCTCGGGTCATTTCATAAATTAAAAAAAAAAAATTAGTACTCCCCTCTTCAGCCTGAGATGTGCTTATTACTGTTCAGCCCTATGACTTGTGAACAGGGTTTGAGTCAAATTTTCTAGCTAGTCAAAGCTGCTGGCCTTGCCCGAGCTTAGAGTTTCATTTACAGTGGAATGTCTATTATCTGCCAATCTCATTATCCACTGGAATTTTCTTTGGTCAAAGCCCTATATGAGACATTGCCTCATCACACAGCTCCTTTGTATTTCATCTCCTGCTGGTGAATTAAATTACATTATTTTTCTTTTGTTTATATTGTGCTCTTTTTCATTCCCATAACTAAGGTGTTGCTGTGCCACAAAATTAAGACAAAATTTGGGTGTTCTCAATTTTATTTCCAATTATCATTATCCACCAGAAATTGTGCTGTCTTCATCATGGCAGATAATGGAAGTTCCACTGTAGTGTACTTGAGAACTGGGGAAATCAATTTGAGTTTGAGTGGTATGTACCCTTGAAAGTTTGAGCTGCTCATTTTTATTCAGTTCTGTGCAAAATCTGTGTGTTGTACATATATATTCTTGAAAGTAAACAAATACATATAATCTTGACTTTTTAATTTTGGAGATTTGTTTGTATGTTATGCGTGTAAACAGTGATTCAAATATGTTTTCACGAGGCATATTTTGTCTATTGGTACAAATATGCCACAGGAAAAATTACACTTTTATAGAACATTAAAAGTATGTTGCCATATGCATTTCACTTGTCACCTCAAATTGCTTCCAACACTGTCACCAGTGGTACAGGCATATAAGCACTTGTGTGTTGGATAGCTCAAAGCACTCTGGATCAATCCAAGTTTGGAAGCATAATATCTACATTTTTACAGAGGGGATTTTATTTTGAATTTCAAGTGGACACTTCACAAAATTCACACATTCACTGTTGGCTTTACTGAAATTCTGTACTGCTAGTTTATTCCTACACTGCGCCAGTATCAAAGCTTCTTTCTATGTACCAGTTTCCAACATATTTGGTTTTCTTGACCTATGTCAGTGGTGGTGTTTTGTCCAGTTTCAGGACTCTGCATTGTTGTGTCTCACATTGCAACCTTTATCTAAACTTGCACTAAGACTACTTTGAAATTAACCAAAAATATAATTCATTATAACCATTAAGGATCAGAAGTTTACACAAAATAAGCCACTCTTGCTGTAACATACTAACACTTGTAAATTCTGCAGCTGGGACCACTCAAAGGTATCTTTGCATAAACCACCTGTCCCTTGCTCAGTCATAAAGTCAAATACAGAGTTTAATGTGATGGGGATAGTCACAATTGATTATTTTTCTGTTCCTTTTCCCTCACTCCCATGAGCAAATCCATGACCTATTTTATAAAATGTTAAATTTGATTAAAGAACCTTTCAGGATATCCAAAGAGTTTTGCAGCCAATGAAGTATTTTGACGTAGAGTTACTGTTGTAATGCAGGGAAATGTGGCTGATAATTTGCACATGATGAGATCCCACAAATAACAATGACGTAAGTGACCAGATAATTTGGTTTATTGATATTGGTTAAGGGATAAATGTTGGCCAGGATACCAGGAAAGCTCTTTTTGGAATGCTACTGTTGAGCCAAGGCTGATTAGTAGGATTGTTAAAGTTTTTGTCTACTTTAATTCCCTACATTCTGTCCATCCTAACTTTTGTTAAAGACAAGTTTTTTTTAATTCAAAGCAGTATCTTCTTTTATAGCAGGAAATAAGGGTCTTGTTGAGAATTACTTTGATGCTTTCCAGCCTGTAACATGGTTTTCTGGGTTTGGGCAATTTTGTAGCTGCTATTTTTTTCCAACTGTCTGAAAGCATGTTTGCATTTGAGCCACCTTGGGATGTTTCTTGTGTTAGACATTACTGGAGTGCAGTGGGAGGGAGGGAGGCCCTGCTCAAGGTCTCCTTGTGAGCAAGAAAGTGAATCTGTTTTGTTTTTAAAACTCAGAACAACTGATGGTAAAACCATTATTTTCTTCCTGTCGGAGGTGCTATCTTTTGCATGAGGTGTTAAACGCCGTCTGCCCCCTCGGGTAGATGTAAAAGATCCCGTGGTACTTTTCGAAGAAGAGTAAGGAGATTTCCCTGTGTCCTGGTCACCATTTAGCCCTCAACTAACACCACTACAAAGATTATCTGGTCATTTATCTCCTTGCTGTTTGTGGGGCCATGCTGTGTGCAAATTGGCTTATGCATTTACACACTTTACAACACCTTTTTCTCTTTTTTGTCTTTTTGTTTCATGTACCTTTTTCACTTCTCTTTTCTATACTTTTTTTCTCTCTTTTTCTCTTTACTTTCAAGTAATTTGGCATTGTATGTTGTAATCATAGTTTTGCATGAAATCAGAAATATTTGCTACTTTTTTTAAATCTTGCCATATTTCTTTGTGCATCATTTACTGCCATGTAATGAAGTTTTTCATATCTTATTGCATTAGTTTGAACCTGAAGCTTATGAGAAGTGAAGTACAGGTTGATCGTCCCGAATCCGGCAACCTCAGGACCGAGGCCGAGCCGGTTTTCGTGTTTTTCCGGACTTCGGAACGTGTTTCTGATGTCCGAAGTCCGGAAACGCCCGAGCCTAGGTTGCAATATTTCCGGACTTCGGACATCAGAAACACGTTCCGAGTCCAGAAATGCCTGGGCCCAGGTTGCGATATTTCCGGTTTTTGGTAAGCCTCCTTCAGGGTGTCCGGATTCCGGAACATTTTACAGATTCCGGACGACCCTGCCACCAATCGTCCCGGATTCCGGATTCCGGAACTCCGGATTTTGGAGGCTCAACCTGTATAAGCCAGGTTTTAACAAGTGTCTATCTCCTATTTGAGTCTCGTTGTCCTGAAAAGTCATGTCTTTGATGCTACCTGAAGCTGAGATTACAGACTGAAACCTGCCACGAAGTATCCACCAATGCTATCCTCTAGCCTGCTTCTGGACAGAATAGTCTGGGATAACTGATTCTCCAATTCTTGGTTTTTTTTTCTCTGCAAAATTTTTCCTTTCTGCACTTTGCTTGAGGCCCCGAGTAGCTCACTTAAAGCCTGAAGCCAGTGAAGTCAAGGTGGGAGGAGGTGACGTTTAAGAGTGGCGCCATTAATGAAAGAAATCTGGCAAGTTCCTATCCTACTGAGTCAGACCTTTCCTATGGACCATTTGAATCACTAGAGTAATGTTACTTCATTGACAAGGACTCGTCCAGCAGAGAACCCAAACTAACACTTTTTTTAAAATGTAGAAGGTACTGTTAAGTTGCAGGTGGTCAATGCCATATTAACTAGATTTTCATTCATATTGAATATTCACATTTCAATCTAACCTACCCAAAACGATAGCATGTAGACAACACAAGTTTGTCTTCCTGAATAAGCATGTGTATAAGTGATGTAGCACAGTATGATTGTTGTACACACTTTTAATTCAACTTTATTTTTGGCATCACATTTGAACATGATGTTTAACAACTGGTATTCAGAAAATTGCTTTGTTGCTACATTCAAGGATTACCCCAGGAGAAGGCAGCATAATTAACCCTAACTGCATAATTGTAATAGACGCTTGCACTTGCAGATTATCTTCCTGTTTCTCTTTGGTAAGGAGACTTGTGGTTTTGTGATTCTGCAATCATTGTGTCATGTCGTCATTTCTCTGTGGGGCTCTATTTAGGGAGCAGATTTGTTTTTTTTACAAAAACCGAGCTCCTTTTGAAATGGAAACAGCTTATGGAAACAATCTTTCATGTTGTATTTTTATAGCTAAGCAAACTAGTATCATTTGAAGCTTGTGTGAATTAGAATTCCAGCGGGGCTTTAATTGCAACATTTGATAGTCTGCTGTACATCTGTGATGGTGCTAGCAGTATTCAGAAGGTGAAAGGAAACCATCTCCTTTATGCTTATAGTGATCTGAATTTAATGAACAGCACTAGGGTTCCCCTGCAATTTTAATAAGCTGTCTGGTACTATCTTAAATCAAATCATTTACACTTGCATAAAAATCTGTACACACAGTTAGTATTCACAGCAGTTCAGTGTATTGTCGTTCCCTGCAAATGTATTTCATAGTGAATGATCTCGTGGGCCTAGAGTACAGAGCCTATAGAAACTGGATTTCCCTGAGAGTAACTACGTTCTCAGAATAACTGGTTCTTTCTTTTTAAGTTTGGTCAACTGAACCAGGATCCCAGAATAAATATTTAGTACAAAATGGGAAAATAGATTTCTGTTCTTTTCTTGAGAAAAAAGGACTAGTGCATGTCCCAACCGGCTGAATCCCATAACCTATCCAGATATGATCTTTTAGGATTTCTAGAATCTCCAAAATCTCACTTGTAAACTCTGTTTCTTGTATTTGCCCAGATGACTGACTGTGGTTTGTATTTGTAACAGGTGCTCTAACCAAAGTAAAGGAGAGTAAACGGCATGTGGAAGAAGGGAAGATGGAGCTGCCTCAGGCAGATGGGGTCCGTGAACGTTGTGACACTATTTCTTTTGCCACACTGGCAGAGATTCACCATTTTCACAATATTCGTGTGTCAGACTTCAAGACACAAATGCAGCATTTTCTTCAGCAGCAGATCCATTTTTACCAGAAGGTGACTCAGAAGTTGGAGGAGGCATTGCAAAAGTATGATGGCGTTTAACTTCTCTCAGTCTGATCCTTTTTACTGTGGCCTTTCACATCTGAATAATGCAGATGGTCAGCAGACAGTCAAAACATTCTTGAATCACCCGTGGCGTTTAAAGATCATGTTGGGCTCCCAGCTTGGGTGACCTAGCAACAAAATCAAAATCTGTTGAACAATCGTTTGTTTAAAAAAAAACACATGCAGTCAGTTACATGACAAATTACTCCAAATTGTGTGGGGAGGGATTGGGAAGAAGGTTATTTAAGTATGTTATGTACTATATGCTTACACTACCATACTAACTTTGTTCTGCAAAACACAGTTTATGTATACTATCTAACATTTTTGCTTTATTTAACAAAGTTATGTGGGGTATACCATTAGACCCAAAATCCTGTGAGTAATCCTAAAGCAGGATGGATGGGTTGACTGTGCGTTCTCTATATGGCCTGTTCTAACTGCTGAGGAAACCAATAGACTGTAACAAATTAAATGCAAAGACTAAAACTTGTTTACAGATTCCAGCCAGAGCAGCTATGTTACTCATGTGCCTTTTGAGTCACTGTTTGTCTTCTGTAGTTTTATTGAAAGCTTGTGTTAAAGTTGGGGGATGGCATGAGTTTCCTCTGCTGAAATTGCACCAGGGAGTGAAGAAAAATGATTCTGACCTCTGACTTACGAGAGAAGGAAGTCTATATGCCTCTGTGTCGCCACAATCACAGAAAATACTAATGAATTACAATCTTCTCAGGAAAGTAGGAGATGCTATTTATTTCTGAACGCAACCTTTATGCAGGCAGGAACCATGTATAGGTTTGAAAACAACTTATCCACATTAGGTGGAAATCTCTGGCTGAGTTGTCAAAGTAAAGACTTTATAAAAAGTGTGAAATCTTATGAAGGAACGAGTTAACTTTTTTCTTTGCAGCAGCTTGAATTTGTGCATGTCTTGGGTTAACAGAATATTTGATATCTGGCCTAGAAATTTTAATTGAGGAAAATTTCAGTATGGATTAGTATCCGTAACTGAAAAATGTGCAGATCACTTGCCTGCATTGTTTCCCATATTCCAAGATGAGATTTAATTTATAAGAAAATAGACTAAACAAAATGAAATCTAGTCTTAAATAAATGCTGTCTGCTGAAATTTGAATGCTGTATTTGACAAATCATTGGAATCAACCCATTCCGTCTTGCCTGCCCTTCTTTCCCACCCCCGGGTTGTGCTACAAGGCCTTGTCTGTAGAGAGTACTTTGCTGCTGTATTCTGACATTTGCTCTCCTCATGCACATTTCAGTTAATGTGTTGCTTGGTGGGAGTTGATACAATCCATTGTGTGAGAACCCTTTGAATACAGTAGCTGACAAAAGGAGCTATTGTTAACAGTCCTGAGCAGAACAACCAAAGAAGTGGTGGCTTTTTTTTTGAGAATTTCTCTCATCTGGAAGTGGAAATATTTCATTTTAACACAGCACATTTAAGTTGCACAACCCATAAAGACATTTGACTATGCAACTAAAATTATGTAAATTTAATTTGGCAATTGGCTGCACTGAAATTAGTCAGACATTACTAGTTAGTGTACAGTTATTGAAGTGCCATTGACTAAAGGCAAACTAATTGAAGATTTTTTTGCTAGTGGTTAAAATGTCATAGTGTACTGATCCTGTCAGCAAAAGTAACTGGTGTTTTGCTGCAGTATAACTTAAATAGCCATAAAAAGTGTCTTTATGGAGGATATTTGTGGGAAACTACATGGATATGAAGATGTTTACAGCTTTTTGTATTACCTGAAATAGTTATGGTTCCTCACTGCAACAGTTTGATAACCAGGATATATGTAATAAAATAACTGAATGCACATCCACAAGACTTGCACCAAAATGTCAGACTTTCTGTGAAAGTGCTCTTTATACAAAACATCAGCACAGAGTAAAAAGCTATTTCATTTGAATGTCATTGTATGCAACATGTAGATTAAAAAAAATGACCATAACACTGAGTTGACTAGTCATTTTTTAATTCACTTGTAATTCTGTGCAGTGTGCTTTTAATCTTGTGTAACTATACTTTTGTAAAACTTTGTACAAAAAAAAGCTGGCAAATACCATTTGTGTTGTATGCTTTTAAATTTTAGCATAATTGGTCATTTGGCCTATATTTACGCTTTCAGGGTGGAGTCTTGACTTAATTTACCAGTATTACCATTTTCCAATACACAAAGCCTTTTTGGCTAGAAAAGTAATCCATATATGTATGTAACTTTTTTCCACTCTTCCTCATTCATATAATCTAAATATAGAAACCAAATATTCTGCTCATCCTGTAGGATTATGGTCAAGAGTTTCTCAATCCACTTGCTGTGGTAATAACTGTAGAATAATGCTGTCAAAGTTTGGAACTGTCATTCAATCTTTTCTTCCTGCTTTATCTTAAAGGAATTGTGTAATTTTGACTCTTTTAACTTATACATTTTTCAGTTTTAAGTGCCATTAGCCAGCTGCCAACTCTGTAGGACTTACTGAAATGAATCCCTTGCCTCAGAAAATGTGCAGTTTCACATGTGAATGCTCCTTGACTTATTCTAAAAGAGATGAATAACAATGGGTAAAACTTCCAAAAAGATGCTCCTTAAAACCTACCTCTTTGACCAAGCTTTTGGTCACCTATCCTAATGTTTCCTTCATTGGCTTGGTGTCAGTTTTTGTCTGGCTACACTCTTGTGAAGAGCCTTGGGACTTGGGAGGTTTTCGTATGTTAAAAGCACTATACAAATGCAAGTTGTTAAGAATAAGACAAAGAATTTCTGAAGATGGTGCAATCCTGAAACAAAAATAGACAATACTCGAGCTAGTCAGCAGATCGGGCAGCATCTGTTTGAGAAAACACGAGACAGTGTGTAAAACCTTTCCTCAGAACTTAGATATTACAGGTTAACTGTATTTAGAAGGAATACAACCAGGGGAAGAGGAGGAAAAACACACACACACACACACACACACACACACACACATATATATATATATATATATATATATATATATATATATATATATATATATACACACACACACACACCACTGTGGTCTTTGTTTGTGTTTCTTTCCCCCCCCCCCCCCCTTGTTCTGATCCATCTTAAACTCTGTTCATCTGTAATACCTAAGTTCTGAGGAAAGGTTTTCTATCGGAAATGTAAACTGCCTGACTGGAGTATCTCCAGCATTTTCTGTTTTTTGTCTCTGGATAGGACTTTTTAAAATATGGATATCTGCACTGTTAGCATTGAAACTTGAATAATTATTGTAGTTTTTGTAATTTCAAAATTTAAGGGTTTTCTTTTTGCAAATGAGGGCAAAAAGTTTGGTTCTGCTTTTTTAGATCTATAAATCTGTTTGAAAATCCAAAAATGATTATCTGATTGAATTAGGCTACACACATTCCCTGCCCTGCTTAAATTACGAGTTTCTTGCTCTCCAGAGCTGGGCTAACATTCTTGACTGTTATTTGACTAGTTAACTGTCAAACCACTTGAGCGGCACAAAATTATTATTACAGGCGAGTCCCGATTTGTTAGATTTCTTGTGCTAAGGTTAATAAAATGCTATTGAACAAACACCCTTGGTAAACAGTGAAAGTAATTAGCATTTCTAACAGCGTAAAGGGCAAAGAGGGGGAAGAATTCCTGAAATGTGTACAAGCGAACTTTCTTGATCAGTATGTTTCCAGCCCAATGAGGAAGGAAACAGTGCTGGTCTAGTTCTGGGGAATGTAGTGAGGCAAGTGGAGCATGTTTCAGAGCGAGAGCATTTGGGGAACAGTGATCGTAATATCAGGTTTAGAAAAATTATGGAAAAGGACAAGGAACAGTCGAGCGTAAAAATATTTAACTGCAGGGGGGCTAACTTCCGTGAGTTGATGAGGGATCTGGCAGAGGTGGATTGGAATCAAACATTTGTAGGAAAAACAGTAATTGAACAATAGGAGGCCTTCAAAGAGGAGATGTTTTGGGTACAGAGTAGAATCATTCCCATGAGGGGGAAAGGAAGGGCATCCAAAGTTAGAGGCCCTTGGATAACTAAAGATAGAGGTTAAAATGAAGCCGAAAAAGGAGGCTTATGACAAATGTAAGGTTCATAATACAGTAGAGAACCAAGCTGAATATAGAAAGTACAGAGGGGATCTAAAATGGGGAATAAGAGGGGCAAAGGGAGAGTATGAGAATAGATTAGCAGCTAACATGAAAGGGAACCCAAAAGTTGTCTTATAAACACACAAATAGTTAAAGGGCAGTCAAAGGAAGGGTGGGGCCAATTCGGGACCAAAAAGGAGATGTTCTTGTGGTGACAGAGGGCATAGCTGAGGCACTAAATTAATACTTTGCATCTGTCTTCAGTAAAGAAGAGGATGCTGTCAATGTAGCAGTAAAGGAGAAGGTGGTAGCAATATTGGATAGGATAAAAATAGATAGAGGAGGTACTTAAAAGGTTGGCAGTCTTCAAAGTAGAAAAGTCACCCAGTCTGGATGGCATGCATTCTAGGTTACTGAGGGAAGCAAGGGTGGAAATTGCGGAGGCTCTGACCACAATGTTCCAATCCTCCTTTGAGATGGGAGCCGTGCCAGAGGACTGAAGGATTGCAAATGTTATGCCCCTGGTTTTTTTTTAAGGGGGAGTGGGGGAGAGGGATAAACCCAGCAACTACAAGCCAGTCAACCTAATGTCGGTGGTGGGGAAACTTTGAGACAATAATCAGGGACAAAGTTAATTGCCATTTGGAAAAGTATGGACGAATAAATGAAAGTCAGCAAGGATTTGTTAAAGGTAAATCGTGTTTGACTAACTTGATAGAGTTCTTTGAAGTAACAGAGAATTGATGAGGGTAGTTGGTTGATGTGTATATGGACTTTCAAAAGGCGTTTGACAAAGTACCACATAATAGATTTGTTAGCAAAATTAAAGTTCATGGGATTAAAGGGGCAGTGGCAGCATGGATACAAAATTGGTAAGGGACAGAAATCAGAGAGTAGTAGTGAACGGTTTTTCAGGCGGGACAGAGGTATACAGTGGTGTTCCCCAGGGGTCGGTATTGGGACCACTGCTCTTTTTGATATATATTAACGACCTGAACTTGGGTATACAGGGCATAATTTCAAAGTTTGCAGATGACATGAAACTGGGAGATGTAGTAACGAGGAGGACATGCCAGATGAAATTTAACGCAGAGAAGTGTGAAGTGATTCATTTTGGTAGGGAGAATGAGGAGAGGCAATATTAATGGAAGGGGGTACAGGAACAAAGTGACCTGGGGGGTGTATGTACACACATCTTTGAAGGTGGCAGGACAAGTTGAGAAGGCTGTTTAAAAAAGCACATGGGATACTTGGTTTTATTAATAGAGGAATAGAGTACAAAAGCAAGGAAGTTATGCTAAACCTTTTATAAAACACTGGTTAGGCCTTAGCTGGAGTATTGTGCTCAATTCTGGGCACCACACTTTAGGAAGGATGCCAAAGCCTTGGCGAGGATGCCGAAGAGATTTATTTAAATGGTTGCAGGGATGAGGAACTTCTGTTAATTGGAGTGACTGGAGAAGCTGGGGTTGTTCTCTAAAGTAGAGATGGCTAATTGGAGAGACTGGAGAAGCTGGGGTTATTCTCCCTAAAGCAGAGATGGTTAAGAGGAGATTTGATAGAGGTGTTCAAAATCATGCACAGTTTTGATAGAGTAAATAAGGAGAAACTGCTTCCAGTGACAGAAGGGTCAGTCATCAGAGCACACAGATTTAAGGTGATTGGCAAATGAACCAGAGTAAACATAAGGAAACATTTTTTTACACAGCGAGTTGTGATCTGGAATGCACTGCCTGAAAGGGTGATGGAAGCAGACTAAATACTAACATTAAAGAGATTTGGATAAATACTTGAAGGGAAAAAAATTACAGGACTATGGGGAAAGAGCAGGGGAGTAGGACTAATTGGATAGCTCTACTAATTGGATAGCCGGCACAGGCATGATGGGCCGAATGGCCTCTTCTGTGCTGTATCATTCTATGATTACTGTTGCTGTTTTTTTTAAATTCTGAGATTAAGAGATTGTTTCTAAAAGTAGAAAATAATAGCTCCAAATGCAATTAGGAGAAAAATTTCCTAATTCTCAAGGGCAATTAGGGATGGGCAATAAATGCTGGCCTTGCCAGCAACGCCTACGTCCCATAAACGAATTTAAAAAATACATTATTTTTAAACACCTAGCACATGTTTTAAGAGATTTGGCTGCATACCTTTTCTTGGAACTCATTGCATAATCCCTTGCTGAGAGAGGAGGCAGCCTGCTCAGGCTTAGTCTAATGCTGCTTCGAGAGTGGGTTTTATGAATTCCACTGGAGCACCCTGGGTCACTTTCCTTCCAGTCTGTCTGTGGAGTAGAAGCTGAGCTCTGTTTGGACAAAGAGCTCCGATCAAAAGAAAACTGGTAAATACCTCTGCCATGGTGTAATACAGTAGTCTCTCTACATTGTATGCAATTATGCCATCTTATTTTACTTTAGAGCTAATTTAATTTAATCAAAAAATGTGAAATTTGGATAATCATAACTGAAACATGCTAATTTGTAATTATTTGATTCTTTCACCATGCTATAAATTCAACTGATGGTAATGACATGTTAAATTTCGATTCATTTTGGTTTCTTTGATTTTGATTATTTTTGGTCAAGTGTCAGGTAATACTGTGCTTTGTGGGCAGCTCTCGTAATTGGTTCCAGTTAAAGGAGGCTATTGACGAGATATACAAATCTGTTTTAAATGGAACAAAAGCACAGACTGGCATAGTGATTTTCTTTTCTTAACCATGCTACATCACAAGGGTTAATAGCCACAATTCCTCATGGTGAGTTGTCAATCTGTGCAGTGATAGTGAAGAAGCACAGAGCAGAGGCTAAGCACCTCCCCATGAGGGAGGGGTCTGGGATTGAATGGAGATTGCTATACCCTAGGTCAGCAGCAGTATTAGCAAAGACCTGCAGCAGTAATTTGCTTGGATTTTCTCCCGATTGGCTGCCGTAACTTCAGAAAATTGGCATAAAGCCAGATAGATGTGTAAAAGGGGTTTCTGCAGATCTTCCGCCTATGTTATGGTGACCGATTGGGAGAACCCTCAACCCAAGGAAATTCCCAGCGTTGGAAGCTGATCATCTGCAGAAGGCCGAGAAGATTTGAGGGTTTTTTTTAATTATGGAGGATTTTGATAATAAATAGGGGAAGACACTTTTCTCTGGTTAGGGAGTTCTGGCCTTTTCTGCATCCCCAATTTTCATCGACTTTGATGGCTGTGCCTTCAGCTGCCTAGGCCCTAAGCTCTGGAATTCCCACCCTAAAGTTCTCTACCCCTGTCTCCTTTTAAGATGCTCCTTAAAACTTAACCTCTTTTATCAAGCTTTTGGTCACCTGTCCAAATATCTACTTATGTGGCTCAGTGTCACATTTTGTCTGATAATGCACCTGTGAAGCACCTCGAGACGTTTTGCTATATTAAAGGTGTTATATAAATGCAAGTTGTTGATTGAGATTCAATTTAAAATTCAGTGGTTGGCTAATACGGCATTTTATAATTACTGCATGTGTTTTTTTTTAACGGGGCTGCTTATTTCAGCCAATATTGCTTTAAATTAATTTCCATTGCAGCGTGTTTTGGGGTGAAATTGCACTGACAGATCGGAACAGAGTGTTAAGCTGCGAATTTGGTGAGTGAGGAAGTAAATCTTAAAGGTTAATCCCTTATTTTTATAAATTCTAGTCTTGTGTGCTTGCAATTAGCATTTAAATTTACTGTTTTGAGTTTCTTCCAGGCTTGGGCAGGGCTAAGCAAGCTCTGTGCTGGAGAGCAGGTGAGAGTAATTAATTAATTAATTAAGCGGTCTAATCTGGTTCTGTAACTGCCAGAGAGCTCACTTATTTAAATCTCAGCAGTATAAATAAGGGAGGCTAGAGTGCAGTTTGGAACAGAGTGTTAAACTGAGAGTTTGGTGAGGGAGTTCGGGGAGGGAGGTGTTCCTTTCTTTTTCCATCTTTGTCAGCTTCCAGGAGAGCAGGAGCTAAAAAGCTGCACAAGAGGGGACAGAGAACCAGCGGTGAGTATTTCTACATTCTAGTCATTAAAGTAAAAGTAAGGTCTCTAGTTTAGAGTAAGTAGTGTTTAAAGGGAAGTAAGGTCCCTAGTGTATTTAATATTTTTAATTTAAAGGGAGTAAATTAAGGGTAGGTCATGGCAGGGCAGCTTGGCAGTGTGGAGTGCTCCTCCTGTGCTATGTTGGAAGTCAGGGACACTTTAGGTGTCCAGGGCGAACACGTGCAGGAAGTGTCTCCAGCTGCAGCTACTCTAAACCCGTATTTCGGAGCTGGAGCTGCGGCTGGAGTCACTGGAGCATCTGCGAAGCTGAGATCTTCGTGGATAGCACGTTTAACAAGGTGGTCACACCGCAGGTAAAGAGTGTACAGGCAGACAGGGAATGGGTGACCACCAGACAGAGTAAAAGAACTAGAAAGGTAGTGCAGAAGTCCCCAGGGTCCATCTCCCCCTCCGACAGATTTTCCATTTTGGATACTGATGGGGGAGATGGTTTCTCAGGGGAATGCAGCAAGAGCCAAGTCCGTGGCGACTGCAAGTGGCTCAGCTGCACAGGAGGGGAGGAAAAGGGGTGGGAGAGCAATAGTGATGGGGGATTCTATCGTAAGGGGAACAGATAGATGTTTCTGTGGCCGCAGACGTGACTCCAGGATGGTATGTTGCCTCCCTGGTGCCAGGGTCAAGGATGTCACTGAACGGCTGCAGGGCATTCTGAAGGGGGAGGGCGAACAGTCAGAGGTCGTGGTTCACATTGGTACCAACGACATGGGTAGAAAGAGGGATGAGGTCCTGCAACAAGAATTTAGGGAGCTAGGTAGCAGATTAAAAAGCAGGACATCAAAGGTTGTAATCTCTGGATAACTCCCGGTGCCACGTGCTAGTGAGTATAGGAATAGGAGGATAGAGCAGATGAATGCGTGGCTAAAGAATTGGTGCAGGAGGGAGGGCTTTAGTTTCCTGGATCACTGGGTCTGCTTTTGGGAAAGGTGGGACCTGTACAAGTCAGAGGGGTTGCACCTGAACCGGAACGGGACCAACATCCTTGCGGGGAGGTTTGCTAGTACTGTTGGGAGGGGGGGGTTTAAACTAACTTGGGAGGGGGATGGGATACGAAGTGGAGCTATAATAGGGGGTGATGTACAGCCAAATATAGAGGAAAAAACAAGTCCGCCTGGAAGGCAGAGCAAATATGTAATGGCACAAAGGAGTATGGCAAGGCTGGATGGCATTTATTTTAATGCAAGGAGTCTTGCGAGTAAGGCAGATGAATTGAAGGTGTTGATGAACACATGGGAGTATGATACTGTTGCTATCACAGAGACATGGTTGAGGGAGGGGCAGGACTGGCAGCTCAATATTCCAGGGTATAGAATCTTCAGGCGAGACAGGGGGGGGGGTGTAAAAGAGGAGGGGGTGTTGCAATATTAATCGAGTCAATTACTGCTGTAAGGAGGGATGATATCTTAGCAGGTTCCTCTAATGAGGCCATATGGGTAGAACTTAAAAACAAAAAGGGGGCAAGCACTTTGCTGGGAGTGTACTATAGGCCCCCAAACAGTCAGGGGGAGATAGAGGAACAGATATGTAGGCAAATCTCAGAGAAGTGTAGAAATAATAGGGTAATAGTAGTAGGGGATTTCAACTTCCCCAATATTAACTGGGATACGATAGCAAAATACTGCGGATGCTGGAAATCTGAAATAACAACAGAAAACGCTGGAAAAACTCAGCAGGCCAGGCAGCATCCGTGGAGAGAGAAAGAGAGTTAACGTTTCAGGTCGATGACCTTTCGTCAGAACTGGGATAGTCAGAGTGTGAAAGGCTTAGAGGGTGTGGAATTCTTCAAGTGCATCCAGGAGAGCTTTTTGAGCCAGCATGTAGAAAGTCCTACAAGAGAGGGGGGCGGTACTGGACCTAATTCTAGGGAATGTAGCCGGGCAAGTGGTAGAAGTGTCAGTAGGAGAGCATTTTAGTGACAGTGACCATAATTCGGTGAGATTTAAGGTAGTCATGGAAAAGGACAAAGATGGACCGGAAATAAAGATTCTAAATTGGGGGAAGGCCGATTTTAATATGATAAGGCAGGATCTGGCCAAAGTGGACTGGGATCAGCTACTTCTAGGAAAATCCACATCAGAGCAGTGGGAATCTTTCAGAAAGGAAATAGAGAGTACAACAGCAACATGTTCCCGTAAAGGTCAAGGGTGGGACCAACAAGCCCAGGGAACCCTGGATGTCAAGGGATATACCAGTATGGATTAGGGGAAAAAAAGGGAGGCTTTTGGCAGATACAAAGGACTAAAAACAGTGGAAGTCCTAGAGGAGTATAAAAAGTGCAGGGGGGTACTTAAAAAAGCAATTAGGAGAGCGAAGAGGGGGCATGAAATAACATTGGCGGGCAAAATAAAGGAAAATCCCAAGGTGTTTTATAAGTATATTAAGGGCAAGAGGATAACCAGGGAAAGAGTAGGACCCATTAGGGACCAAAGTGGCAATCTGTGTGTAGAGCCAGAAGATGTAGGTGGGGTTTTAAATGAATATTTTGCATCAGTGTTCACTATGGAGAAGGACGATGTAGGCATAGAAATCAGGCAGGGGGATTGTGATACACTTGAACAAATTAGTATTGAGAAGGAGGAGGTACTAGCAGTTTTAGCGGGCTTATAAGTGGATAAATGCCCAGGCCCTGATGAGATGTATCCCAGGCTGCTGTGTGAGGCAAGAGAGGAGATTGCAGGGGCTCTGACAGATTTTCAGAACCTCTCTGGCCACGGGAGGTGCCAGAGGACTGGAGAACAGCTAACATAGTACCATTATTCAAGAAGGGTAGTCGGGATAAACCAGGGAATTGCAGGCCAGTGAGCCTAACATCAGTGGTAGGGAAATTATTGGAAAAAATTCTGAGGGACAGAATTAGTCTCCACTTGGAGAGGCAAGGATTAATCAAGGATAGTCAGCATGGCTTTGTCAGGGGGAGATCATGTCTGACCAATTTGATTGCATTTTTCGAGGGGGTGACTAGGTGTGTGGATGAGGGTAGTGCAGTTGATGTGGTCTACATGGACTTCAGTAAGGCTTTTGACAAAGTCCCGCATGGGACACTGGTCAAGAAGGTAAGAGCCCATGGGATCCAGGGCAACTTGGCACATTGGATCCAAAATTGGCTTAGTGGCAGGAGGCAGAGGGTGATGGTCGAAGGTTGTTTTTGTGACTGGAAGCCTGTGTCCAGTGGTGTTCCGCAGGGATCGGTGCTGGGTCCTTTGCTGTTTGTAGTGTACATTAATGATTTTAGATATGAATGTAGGAGGTATGATCAGTAAGTTCACCGATGACACGAAAATAGGTGGGGTGGTAAATAGTGAGGAGGGAAGCCTCAGGCTACAGGACGATATAGACGGGTTGGTCAGATGGGCAGAACAGTGGCAAATGGAATTTAACCCTGAAAAGTGTGAGGTGATGCATTTTGGGAGGACTAACAAGGCAAGGGAATACACAATGAATGGTAGGACCCTAGGAAGGACAGAGGATCAGAGGGACCTTGGTGTGCATATACATAGATCCCTGAAGGCAGCAGGACAGGTAGATAAGGTGGTTAAAAAGGCATATGGAATACTTGCCTTCATTAGCCGAGGCATAGAATATAAGAGCAGGGAGGTTATGATGGAGCTGTACATACCGCTAGTTAGGCCACAGCTGGAATACTGTGTGCAGTTCTGGTCGCCACACTATAGGAAGGATGTGATTGCATTGGAGAGGGTGCAGAGGAGATTCACCAGGATGTTACCTGGGCTGCAGTGCTTCAGCTATGAAGAGAGACTGGACAGGCTGGGGTTGTTTTCCTTAGAGCAGAGAAGGCTGAGGGGGGACCTGATTGAGGTGTACAAAATTATGAGGGGCATAGATAGGGTAGATAGAAAGGAACTTTTCCCCTTAGCAGAGGGGTCCATAACCAGGGGGCATAGTTTCAAGGTAAGGGGCAGGAGGTTTAGAGGGGATTCGAGGAAAAACTTTTTCACCCAGTGGGTGGTTGGAATCTGGAACTCACTGCCTGAAAGGGTGGTAGAGGCAGGAACCCTCAACATTCAAGAAGCATTTAGATGAGCACTTAAAACGCCATAGCATATAAGGCTACGGACCAAGTGCTGGAAAATGGGATTAGAATAGACAGGGCTTGATGGCCGGCGCGGACACAATGGGCCGAAGGGCCTCTTTCTGTGCTTTATAACTCTATGCTGTATGACTCTATGACATTATGCAGAGATGCTGGTGTTGGACTGGGGTGGACAAAAGTGAGAAGTCGCACAACACGTTATAGTCCAACAGCTTTATTTGAAATCACAAGCTTTCGGAGCGCTGCTCCTTCGTCAGGTGAAGTGAAGAAATACATTAGCGCATAAGCACTTGAAAAGCTTGTGTGAAATTCCTTTACAATTTTAATGGAGATGTTATCCTGCTTGTTTTAACCTTGAACACTATCTCAGCACTATTTCACCCTGTAATATTATAAAAAGCAGCTAAACATAAATTCTGAGTAATCTCATTTTCCTTAATCACTGAATAAACAATGTATTATCAAATAATGCGCTGTGCCTTAACGTGATTTTGAAATGTCCCATCTGTGATTACAGTTTATTGCTTTAAAATGTGTGGTACCAGCTGTGTGAACTTAGTAGATACATTTGCTGTTTAATAATCAGCCCTTTACATCCTTTGCCAGTGTAAATTAAATACCTCATGTATTTCAGTTTTAGCAAACTTGTGAGCAGAATAACTGATGTTCTTCAGCTGTTGGCTTGCTGCCAAACACACAACCCGAGTGAGCGACATGCTTTCTAGACTTCATCGTAGGACTTAATGCTGTATTCGTGATTGTAGCAGCTAAAGATCCTGCAGACCCCTTTCCCTTTTTTGTTTTTCAGTGATTACAGATATAGTCGAGCGTAAATTTGAATTCTTGCCATGTAGGGTTGGATTAGGCTGCATCATCAAAGTGCTCCATAATTGCTATATCTTTTAACTGGATACTGTCCAGGCTATTCCCATATAAGCTAAATTTAACTTTCCTAGTGAAGAGGCCTCAAGGCAAAAATATGCAACAAAAGAATGGTTTACAGAAGTTGGTGGGTTTTCGATTTGGTTACTTTTAAATAGTGTATTCAACGGCACACACCTTTCAGTCTGCATGTGTGAATACGATTTTAAATGTCTCTTGCACTTCATTTAAAAAAAAACACTATTAATTAGGTCATTATGGAATCTAACTCTGGGTTAACTTTCACAAATTTTGTTACAACCACCTTTTCAAGCTGTGAAAACAGATTGTTTACTGACAAACTGCTATAAAAATATGCTGTCTTTTGGTTCAAGTCTGATAGTCAAACAACTAATCACTTGTGAAGGCAGCATGTAATGCACTACATGGTCTGAAAGCAGGATAGGATGAGCTTTCATAGAATCATAGATTCTTACAGCATAGTAGGAGGCCATTTGGCTCATCACACCTGTGCCGGCTCTTTGAAAGAGCTGTCCAATTTAGTCCCACACCCCAGCTTTTTCCCCGTAAACCCTGCAAATTAGTCCTCCAAGTACATGTCCAATTGTCTTTTGAAAGTTCATATGGAATCTGATTCCACCAACCTTTCAGGTAGTGTGTTCCAGATCTTAACTCTCTATGAAAAAATTCTTATTTCCCCTCTAGTACTTTTGCCAATTATTTTAAATCTATGTTCTCTGGTTACTGCCAGAGGAAACTGTTTTTCCCTACTTGCTCTATCAAGACCCCTCCTAATTTTAAACTTCTCTGTTCTAAGGAGAAATCCCAGCTTCTCCAATCTCTCCACATAATTGAAATCCCTCATCCCTGGTAAACCTGTACCCTCTCCAAGGCCAAGAGAATTGTACACAATACTCCAGCTGAGGCCTAGCCAGTGATTTGTAAAGGTTTCGCATGACTGACTTGTTTTTGTATTCAATGCCCCCATTTACAAACCCAAGTATTCCACAGGCTTTCTTAACGGTCTTATCAGCTATCTTATCAACTTGCCTGCACCTTCAAAGATTTGTGAATATGCACCCCCAGGTCCCTCTGCTCTTGCACCCCCTCCCCCCCCTCCCTCAAAATAGTACCATTTAAATTATGCTGCCTCTCCATGTTCCTCCCAAAGTGTATCACTTCACACTTAACCATATTAAATTGCATCTGCCATGTGTCTGCCCATTTCACCAGTCTGTCTGTCCTCCTGAAGTCTGCTACTATCCTGCTCGTTAATTACTACGTTGCCACGTTTTGTGTCATCCGCAAACTTGGAAATTGTGCTCCCTATACCCAAGTCCAGGTCATTTATTTTTATAATAAATAAATAAATATATATATATATATATATATATATATATATATATATATATATATATATATATATATATATATATATATATATATATTCAGCACCTCAGTCATGCCCTCTGCCTCCACAAGAAGATTTTCTTTTTTGTCCCTAATCAGTCCCACCATTTCTTTAACTATCCTTTTACTTTTTATATGTTTATAAAAGATTTTTTGGTTCCCTTTTATGTTACCAGCAATCTTTTTTTCATATTCTCTTTGTCCTTCTTATCATTGTTCAATTTCCCCTTGCACTCGATATTCTGTCTGTTTTTTGACAGTCTTCTGTACCTGACATTTGTCATTATCCCTTTTCTGTTTTATTTCAGCCTCTATTTCCTTTGTCATCCAGGGAGCTCTAGCTTTGGATGCCCCATCTTTCGTCCTTATCGGAAAATGCTTGGTTGTACCCAAATTATATCCACCTTGAAGGCCTGCCATTGCTCATTTGCTGTTTTCTTGACCAATCTTTGTTTCCTGTCCACCTGTGCTAGATCCCTTCTCACATCACTGAAATCGGCTCTTCCAGTTGGGTATTTTAACCTTTCAATTTTCTGTGTCCCTTTCCATAATTACTTTAAACCTAATTTATATTATGATCACTATTACCCAGATGTTCTCTGCACTGCAATACACCCCACTTGCCCTACTTCATTCCCCAGAACTAGATCCAGCAATGCTCCCTTCCTTGTTGGGATACAAACATACTTTTTAAGTAAGTTCTCCTGTACACTTTAGGAATTCTTCACCCTCCTTGCCCTTTACTCTTTTTTCCACTCTATTAGGGTAATTCACTACCATTACTGCTCTAGTCATTTTACATTTCTCTGAAATTTGCCGACAGATTTGCTCCTCTCCTCACTATATGGGGGGTCTATAGTATGTATCCAACAATATAACGGCTCCTTTTCTGTTCCTTAACTCTAACCAAATAGATCCAGTCTTTGAATCCTCTAGTATGTTGTCCCTCTGTAGAACGGTAATATTATCCTTGATCAATACTATCATCTCCCCGCCTGCTTTTTTTCCCCCTTCCCTATCCGTCCTGAATACATTGTAGCCAGGAGTGTTTAGTTCCCATTCTTGCCCATGTTTAAGCCAGGTCTCTGTTATAGCCACTATATCATAACCCCATGTGGGAACTTGCACCTGTAGCTCATCAACCTTATTTGTAACACTCCTCGCATTAACACACATGCATTCCAACACCATGCTAGTCGACTTTGCTTTTTTCCTCCTTCTAATTCCTGCTCTTTCTACACTATTCTTTGTTCTGTTGCTGTTTGTCCCTCCTAGTTTTCTATGCACCTTGTCTCTCCTCTCTGCTGCTGTGTCCAGGTGCCCTTCCTCCTGCCAAATGAGTTTAAACCCTCCCCCACAGCACTAGTTAACCTCCCAGCCCTGTTCAGGTGCAACCCGTCTGGCTTGTACAGGTCCCTCCTGCCCTAGAACTGGTCCCAATGTCTGAGGAATCTGAAGCCCTCCCTCCTGAACCACTTCTTCAGCCATGCATTCACCTGCACTATCATCCTGTTTCTGTACTCACTAGCCTGTGGCACTAGGAGTAATCCAGAGATTACTACCTTTTGAGGTCCTGTTCTTTGATCTTTTTCCTAGCTCCTGAAACTCTGCCTGTAGGACTGCAACCCTCTTTTTTAACCTATATCATTATTTCCAAAGTGGACCATGATTTCTGGCTGTTCCCCTTCTCCTCGCAGAATGTCCTGCACCCGTTCAGTGATATCCTTTTCCCTGGCACCAGGGAGGTAGCACACCATTCGGGACTCATGCCTGCAGGTTGCAGAAATACCTGTCTAAACCCTTGACAATCAAATCCTCTAACGACTGCATTTCTACATTTTCTTGTGTGCCCCCCCCGCCCATGCAGCCGAGTCTCCCAAGGTGCCATGGATTCGCTTCTGACTACATTTCTCCCAAGGTGTCATCACCCTCACTGTATTCAAAACTGAATTTGTGGGTGCGACACCTCCAGGGGATTCCTGTACTGCCTGCCTATTCCTCCTAGTCTGCTTGGTGGTCACCCACTCCCTCTCCTCATGAACTCTGTGGCTATGTGTGACCACCTCATAGTTAGAAACATTCTAGCCATGAAACTCTCAGTTTCCCATATGCACTATATCTTTTTTCACGGAGAAGACACAAAAAACATTCCGGAAATAGTGGGGAACCAAAGGTCTCGTGAGAATGAGGAACTTAAAGAAATGAGTATTATTAAAGAAACAGTACTGGAGAAATTAATGGGACTAAAAGCTAACAAATCCACTGGACCTGATGGCCTACATCCTAAGGTTTTAAAAGAGGTGGATACAGAGATAGTGAATGCATTAGTTTTGATCTTCCAGAATTCCCTAGATTCTAGAACGGTCCTCGTGGGTTGGATGGTACCAAATGTAACCATGTTATTCGAGAAAAGAGGGAGAGAGAAAACGGGGAACTACAGACCAGTTAGCCTAACATCAGTAATAGGGAAAATGCTAGAATCTATTCGGGACGTAGTAACAGGGCACTTAGAAAATCATATGATTGGGTAGAGTCAACACGGATTTATGAAAGGGAAATGGTATTTGACAAATCTGTTATGGGTTTTCTTTTAAGGTTATAACTAACAGGGTAGATAGGTGATGTAGTGCATATGGATTTTCAAAAAGCATTCAATAAGGTGCCACACAAGAGGTTATTACACAGACTTGGGGCTCGTGGGATTGGGGGTAAATATTAGCATAGATTGAGGATTGGTTAACAGACAGAAAACAGAGTAGGAATAAATGGGTCATTTTCAGGTTGGCAGGCTGTAACTGGTGGGGTACCGCAAGGATCAGTGCTTGGGCCTCAGCTATTTACAATCTATAATTAATGATTTAGATGAGGTGACCGAGTGTAATGTATCCAAGTTTGCTGATACAAAGCTAGGTGGGAAAGTAAGCTGTGAGGAGGATGCAAAGAGGCTGCAAAGGGATATGGACAGGTTAGGTGAGTGAGCAAGAACATGGCAGATGGAATATAATGTGGAGAAATGTGACGTTATCCACTTTGGTAGAAAAAATAGAAGCAGAATATTAAATAGTGAGAGATTGGGAAATGTTGGGATTCAGAGGGACCTGGATGTCCTTGTATATGAATTACTGAAAGTTAACATGCAGGTACAGCAAGCAATTAGGAAAGCAAATGGTATGTTAGCCTTTATTACAAAAGGATTGGAGTATAAGAGTAAAGAAGTCTTACTGCAGACCACATTTGGAGTACTGTGTACAGTTTTGGTCTCCTTACCTAAGAAAGCACATATTTGCCTTGGAGGGAGTGCAACAAAGGTTCACCAGACTGACTCCTGGGATGGGGGGATTGTCCTATGAGGAGGGATTGAGGAGACTAGGCCTATATTCCCTAGAATTTTGAAGAATGAGAGGTGATCTCATTGAAACATATAAAATTCTTACAGCGCTTGATAGGGTAGAAGCTAGGAAAATGTTTCCCCTGGCTGGGGAATCTTGAACTAGGGGTCGGCCATTTAGGATTGAGATGAGGAAAAATTTCTTCACTCGGTGGTGAATCTTGGGGATTTTCTACCCCAGAGGGCTGTGGATGCTCAGTCATTGAGTATATTCAAGACAGAGATCGATAGATTTTTGGATATTAAGGGATATGGGGATAGTGCGGGAAGATGGAGTTGAGGTAGAAGATCAGCCATGATCTTATTAAATGGCGGAGCAGGTTCGAAGGGCCGAATGGCCTGCTCCTATTTCTTATGTTCTTATGGTTCATTGGCACCTGCTTTCACCTGATGTCTCTCCTAATGCAAGTTCCAGCAAAGGTTTTGGATCGTGATCAGCAATAGGAATACTTGTTGGTCTCTTGTGTTTATTTCTTATGACAACAATGTAGCTGACCTGGTATTGCAATGTTATTCCTGGTCCATGGTCATTTGTTTGTAGAAATATGGTACACAAAGTTTAAGTCCCTTGTTTGCATGGAGTTGTGTTAATCGGTGCTACGGTATATCTTCTCAGTGCAAATGTAGAACTCATATCCTAGCTTACAAAAATGTATTGACCTCTTTAGTGTACTGAGCCAGGTATTCAGTGAGGATATATTGTGCAAGCTTTGTTGTCGCTCCAGAGCTGAGCATTTAATGATATCCATCCCTATCTGAGTAACCTCCTCTAGCCATTCCCCCCACCCTGAACTGTACTCCTCTGACCCTGGTCTCTTGTGCATTCTCCCTTCCCCACCATTGACGGCTGTGCCTTTGGAATTCCTTCGCCTCTGCATCTCCCTTTCCTCCTTTAAGACCCTCCTTAAAATGCACTTCTGACCAAGCTTTTGGTCACCTCTAATATATCTTTTGGTTTGGTTTCTATTTCTTTAATTACATTTCTTCAAGCACCTTAGGACGTTTTTCTACGTTAAAGGCACTAACTAATTGCAAATTGTTGAGACTCTGCACAAGTGCCATTCACAGTCTGGATTGACCTAGAGGCAATCAGGCCGTGTGCCTCCTTTGGATAGTCTCGAGACACATGGGAGTCTCTGATTTGGGTCACCTCCTCCCACAGGTTAATTAACAGCATATCCATCAAGATAACCTTTTCTTGTTTCTTTTGTGTTTTTTATATCAATTGTGTCCTATTTTCACCCGTTATAGATTCCATTTTCAGTTTGTTTCAAGATGGATGCAAAATATCTTGTTTGAGTCTAGGACTGTGTTTATGCTTTTATTTTGTTATGGGTCTTTCATATTTAGTGAAAGAATTGCTATTACTTACAATACAGGTGCACTATTCTAAATCCATTTAAATTTCACTCTCTGCTGAAGGTGCTGACACATGCTGAGGTAGTTTCATGGTCACTGGTCATAACCTGGTGCTTTGTCCAAGTGACCGTCCTTAATACTAGAGTAGACCGTGACTATCACAGGCTTTTAAAAAAAATTCTTGGGATGTGGGTGTCGCTGGCAAAGCCAGCATTTATTACTCATCCCTAGTTGCCTTGACTGTAGCGGTTTGATACAACTGAGTGGCTTGCTAAGCAACTTCAGAGGATGGTTATGAATCAACCATGTTTGTGTTGGGCTGATGGACCACACTGGGTAAGGACAGCAGGTTATCTTCTGCTAAAGGATCTTGGTGAACCAGTTAGATTTTTAAAGCAATCAGATAGCTTCAGGGTCACTTTTCCTGATACCAGCTTTTTATTTCCAGATTTATTTTAACTGAATTCAAATTCTCAAACTGCCATGGTGGGATTTGAATTCACTTTCTCTGCATTATTAGTCCAGTAACATAACCACTGCACTACCATACCATCTCCACAGGCTATTTGAATGTGGAGTCTGACCTCACCTGTCATCCACACAGGGACCCTGGCTGATTTTCTTCCCCCTACCTTCATATTGCTGACGCTATTTGTAGCATCTCTATCACCACTGTGAGTTAGATCAGTTAGCTCAGCATGGACCAGGGCATCAATCTGTTTTTAAAACTTAATTTATCACATTTATTCAGCATGCTGATGCAACAAAAGAAATGCTTACTGTTGAGGGAAAAAAAATACATCTACTACTAAAACATGCACAACAAATGGCTTGCTATTTCACGGCAGCCAGTAGAAATCTACAAATTTATTGCTAAACTTTAAGAATTTGCAGTCTGTTGCCATGCTGAAACCTGATGGTGCTTTAATTAGTGTAGAGCCTTCACTTCAAAAACAATCCCAGCAAACTGCAAGATAACATCAGCTCTCCTGCTGATGTTTCCTGTTACAGCTCACTTTCCAGGACAAAATGCAGGCTGGTAACAATATAGCTGCTGAACCCAACCCACTGCTAGTCAGCCTACTTCAAAGGCAGTCAGAATAGAGCTTTTAAGTGCAGCCAGCCTACTCCCGTCCAGTTTTAGCCTGCTTCAAAAGCTCTGATTCATGACTGACTACAAAATGCAGCTTCCTACTGGCAAAGAACTAAAAGGTTGGTGGGGAGAGAGAACTAAAGGCATAAGTCTTGCAGCTGGGCCAAGCCAACAGTCCAGGTGCGAGAAACAGTTTAGAGCAAGAAATCCCAGAGAGAGAGGGGGAAACAAAGAAATGTGCCTCTCACATTACACATGAGAAAGATGGGTAGAGCATAAGCCCCTCATTTGTAACCCTTGCAAATAGGTTATCCAGGTTATTAAAATCTGATTGATTTATGTTGCATAACTTGTTAGATTAATTACATTGTAGATAATGTACATGCTTTGTTTACATTGCTTTGGGTAATAAAACTTTATTACTGGAGACCGCAAGCTCTACCACCATGTGTGTCGTAGTTAATCAAGATCTAATGTGGCCTGCTCCATAAGGCCTTCAGCTGTGAAATAGCCTGCATTATCTTTGTTGCATGTCTTTTCAGTTTGCCTTAATTTTGAATGTAAATTTTAGAGCCTGAACTTTGAGGGAAACATTGAAAATAAACTGGGATGTTGCTACATTGCCCCCCCCCCCCCCCCCAAAAAAAAGCCTAAATAGTCTGCACATGAAGCCGTAACACATTTCAAGCATATGCTGATCATTTTAAAACAAATTCTATTATTTCTTTCTCTTGCTCAGTATTGGCGGCAATCCTGCTGTGGTCAGCCAAAGTCAAAGAATTTCATTGCTAAATGGAAGTGCTCAAAGCAAGTTTATGTTGAAGGATAGGCAGGAAATAAATAGTACCAGGGAAAGCACCATTAGTCAACTTCAACAGAAACAGGATGGGCTTGAGATAATTTCCTGAGAAATTACAATGCTCTGTGCTCACATTTCATCTTTATCTCCATATTTTTATTGTTTTTTCTGGTTTTGCACTTTTGGTGATGGTTTATCTACTTTTAAATATTTGAGTAAAAGTATTTAGTTAAAGTTTGTGCCAGGTATTTCAGATCAGCAGAAGTTTTATCAGTGTTCAGATCATAGTGTAGGAAAAAGCGTCCATTATGTTTTGGGTATTATTACGACTGAAGTCTGGTAAGTAGTTAGTAGTTTTCAGGGCTCCCCCATTAATGAAATGTTCTATTTTGTGACACTGAGCCATAGAAAACAGGAAGGTTCCAGTTTTAGTTATTAGTTTGTGCTGATTTAGCTAATCTCAACAGTGGTGGTGCCACAAATAGTTTAGGTTAGGGCATTGAATAAATTAGCCAGTGTTCTGCCCCTAATCACTATTGAATAGTGCTTTAGAGAAAGTGGACACTAGCTAAGGACAGTACTGGGGGACAGCTGTGATTCACACCCAGTGATGGTTGAATAGCCTGCTGATGCTCACTGTCGAGGCTCACACATGAACAGCCACTTGGATAAGGTATCGGAAGGCAGTCGGCACCAGTGAAGTTGTGCATAAGTCACTGGAAACGGGGAGGGAAGATGGGGGTGGGGGAAGAAATGGCTTACGGGATTTAACCAAATGCACTCCTGCATATGTTAACTATATGCAAGGCCAGAGACTAATGTGACAAGTTGATAAAGCTACAAATCTTGCTATGGCTAAATTAAAAAAACAAAAACAAATGCAGGTAGGTCAGTCACCTGAAAGAGAAAAATAGATTAACATTTTGGATGGCACCTTTCAGAACTATGAAATGGAATCAAAGATATAGTGTGATGGAGCATTTGAAGTTCTGTCTGATGATGTGTCTGTACTAGGTATGTACTGGGTATGAGAAAATTAGTGCTGGACTCGAGCAGTTGGTTTTTCACGGAGCACCAGCGGAGACTTTGGGCTCGGTTGACTGTCAGCTGCAGTTGGTATGTGGTGTAAGAAAACCCAAGAAAAGAGGAAGGAGAGAATGTGCCTCTTGAATAAGAGGAACTTTCATCCTCAAAAAGAGAAAAATTGAGGATCTAGCAAAATGAAGAGACAGTGCAGTCGATAGATAAAGCAGAAAGGATATAGTTAGAAATAGGATGTGGGGAGGAGAGAGCTAAAGAGTGACGGCTGTCCTTCTGGGCCCTATGCAGTTCTCAGACATAGCTGCTGGATAGAGCGGGAAAATTCCACTGGGGGACGGGGGAAGAGGGCACCTCTTCTGCCTGCCCCTCCCTGCACATGTTAAATGTCTGTATCTGAGGGAGTGCCCAAGCTATTTGGAGTTTGTTACACCAGTAGAGTGACCCTACAAACATTTTGGAGCCATGTATTAAACAAAGAACTGTTTCTTTATTTTTTTAAAGTGATGTTGTAAATCTGAATATATGTGTAAAGGAATGGATTTCCTGGTTTCATGTGCAGTGAGAAATACTGCCTGCAAGTATCTCCAGGCTCTCGGTGCATCATAGGAACTGGGTGTTCAGTAGTTAAACTGTACTTTATCACCAGCGTGAATGAGCAAGGGTTCAGTGGAGGACACCAGCTGCATGAGACACAACTGGCCTGGAATGTCGCACATCTGTTTCCTAATTAAATTGCTAAGCAGTGCCATATAATTAACAAAGACAAAAAGGTTTAAGCATATATACAGTATTATTTTAGTGGCTTGATTATCTTGTACTGATTTAGTTCCCTTTTTGCTTATGATAAACCTGCCAATGTGGTGTACTGACAAACACTCACACAAACATAAGGTGAAATTGTTAGAGGCAGTTCTTTGATTTGAGAGTGTTTCAAAACTTAATCTGTATTAAAACTGTGAGGTCCTCATACCTGCTAGTGAAGTCTTTGAACGTGTTGTTATGTCCCAGACCAGTGCCCACTGCAATTAGGACAGCAGTGGTTCAAGAAGAGGCCCCACTACCACACCACCTTCTTAGGGCAACTAGGGATAGGTGATAAATGCAGCCTTGACAGTGACGTCCATATTCTGAGAATGAATAAATAAAAAAAAGTATTGCCGACATGTGCTGTTCCTTTCCTCTATGAATGTGTTCAACTTCTTCTTGACATTAGGGAATATCCATGGCAAGACAGCCAAAGCCACACATGTTTTGCAAACAGATTCAGCAGCAAAGAAACTGGGCTATATTACAGAAAGGCTTCCAAAGAAAACTTCTGTTATCTGAATGGAGTATTAATCTATACTTCATGTTTAGTACTTTCACCCACTATTATTAACAATTATCCCAGGCCAAGTCTGATGCTTTAGTTATTTTTACCCAAGCTGCCAGTGACTGCAGCCCAACTTTAATGGCAGTAAAGTAAATGAGCCAGCACAACTGTCTCGGGAAGATTCAACCCACCAAAAGAGGTAATTTCTGTTAAGGAGGAATCGTACCTTTTTGTTGATTTAAACTTTGCTGCTGCAGGAAGCCATTTTCTTCTTGCCAGCTACCTGAGTACCTCCGCTCTCCAGTACAGGCCAGCAAAGCAGTTTTTAAACTCGCCTGTCTGTATGAATTTACACCAGCCAAAAATAAAATCTTGAGCTGTCACTTTAAAACAGCAGTGCATGAGCAAAAACCAACACAGTAAGAATAAATACTACAATTTCTTGAAGTAGCTTAGCACTGTAAATAAATGAGGCAGTACTGTTGGTTAATAATGTGGAGATGCCGGCGTTGGACTGGGGTGGACAAAAATGAGAAGTCGCACAACACCAGGTTATAGTCCAACAGATTTATTTAATTTTAATAAGTTATAGGATGCACCTCCACTTAAGTAAAGGACTCCTTGCTGTGCTTTAGTGATTGGATGTTATATTGTTAAACATTGCACCTATTTATGCATTTGTGCTGTTAACCCTCCAATTCAATAAGGTCAGCCTGATAGTGCAGCAAATTGGTTTACTCCCCATTCCTTGCCACATAATGATAGGATTTGGGCTCACACAGGTGATTGTCAGAGCTCCCACACCCTGATCAGTGTTTTTCAAAAAGTTCTTAATGTTTCTGTGCCACTTTAAAGTAATGCACCAGGGAAGGCTGACAAGATGTATATTTATTAGCCTTTTGTCAACTAAGTGCTGAATTAAACATACCTGCATCAGATATTTATGGTTGAGAAACAGTTGTCCCAAGTATTGGGATGATTGTTAGCTAGTTCTCAAATTTATTTTTAGTATGTGATAGTGCTCTGAAATGACCTGGCATTACACCAATAAGTTTCATTTATACAGTGCCTTTAATGTAAAGAATGAGAAGTCGCACAACACCAGGTTATAGTCCAACAGTTTTATTTGAAATCACAAGCTTTCGGAGCTTACGTGGCCCCTTCCTCAGGTGAAGTGAAGAAATACAGACTCGACAAAGCATATATAGATAGAGAACAATGCATGTGTAACTTACAATGGCAGACGACTACATTTAAACATCCTGACTGTTTATCTGCCGAGGTGTGACAAAAGGCAATCAGGTCAGCCAGGAAGGTACCACATCAAAGACATAGCAAGATACAACTGAGACAATGAGGTGGAGTTACAGGGGGTCTAATGTGTCAAAAGCTGCAGTCGGTATGTAAAACGATAAACTTTAAAATTTTACTTTTTTACTGGGAATCACATCTGTGAACAAGCCAATGACGACTCGAGTCTGGATCACGTCATGTATCGTGACATAAACCCAAGATCCCGGTTGAGGCCGTCCTCATGAGTGCGATACTTGGCTATCAGTTTCTGCTCGATGATTTTGCGTTGTCGTGTGTTTCTAAGGCCGCCTTGGAGAACGCTTACCTGCAGATCCGAGGCTGAATGTCCTTGACTGCTGAAGTGTTCCCCGACTGGGAGGGAACACTCCTGCCTGGTGATTGTTGCGCGGTGTCCGTTCATACGTTGTCTCAGTGTCTGCATGGTCTCGCCGATGTACCATGCCGCGGTGCATTCTTTCCTGCAACGTATGAGGTAGACAACGTTGGCCGAGTCACATGAGTATGTACCATGTACCTGGTGGGTAGTGTCCTCACGTGTGATGATGGTATCTGTGTTGATGATCTGGCATATCTTGCAGAGGTTGCCGTGGCAGGGTTGTGTGGTGTCGTGGTCGCTGTTATCCTGAAAGCTGGGTAATTTGCTGCGAACGATGGTACTTCTGAGGTTAGGCGGCTGTTTGAAAGCAAGTAGTGGAGGCGTGGGGATGGCCTTAGCGAGGTGTTCGTCGTCATCGATGACATGTTGAAGGCTGCGAAGAACATGGCGTAGTTTCTCCGCTCCGGGGAAGTATTGGACGACGTAGGGTACCCTGTTGGTTGTGTCCCGTGTTTGCCTTCTGAGGAGGTCTATGCGATTTTTCGCTGTGGCCTGTCGGAACTGTCGATCGATGAGTCGAGCGTCATATCCCGTTCTTACGAGGGCGTTTTTCAGCGTCCGTAGGTGTCCATCGCGTTCCTCCTCGTCTGAGCAGATCCTGTGTATTCGCAGGGCTTGTCCATAGGGGATAGCTTAATGTAAAGAGCATCCCAAGGTGTTTCACAGCTAGGTGTAATGAAAATGAATGTCAATCCAGGAAGGGAAAGATTAGGAAGGGTGATTGGAAGCTTAGTCAAAGAGAAGGGGATTGAGGAGGTTTTTAAGGATGGCAGAGAGGTATAAGGAGGCAGGTAAAAGAGTAGCACTGAGATGTCTTGAAAACAATAGTGAGGTGAAGGGAGGAGAGATACACAAAAGGCTGGTACCTGAGGAACAAAACAGTCAGTAGGGGACATAGGGTAGAGGTAGGGTTGGGGCAAGGCCATGGAGGAATCAATAGACGAGGAATTTTGTATTTAATGTTTTGGGGGACATGGTGCCACTGTAGAATTAAATATTGGGAATAACATATTTAGAAAAGATAGAGAGGGGAAAAAGGGGAGGTGGAGTAGCTGTACTTATTAGGGATAACATAATGGCAGTAGAAGAAAGTGATGCAGATATCAATACAAAAATAGAATCCATATGGATAGAGATAAAAGATGATAAAGGATCAATCACACTAATAGGCGTAGTCTACAGACCACCTAATAGTGGAAGGGAAGTGGAGGAAGAAATATGCAGAAAAATTAGGGAAATTAGTAAAAAAACATGGAATAATAATCATGGGGGATTTCAACTACCCCAATATTAATTGGACAGAAGAGGTAGGTAAAGGGGATAAGGGAATGGAGTTCCTATAATGTGTACAGGACTCCTTTCTAACCCAGTATGTAAAAAGCCCAACAAGGGAGGATTTGCTATTGGATCTAGTAATGGGGAATGAACAAGAGCAGATAAGAGAAACATAGAAGATAGGAGCAGGAGTAGGCCATTCGGCCCTTCAAGCCTGCTCTGCCATTCAATGAGATCATGGCTGATCATCCAAATTCAGTACCCTGTCCCTGCTTTCTCCCCAAATCCCTTGATCCCCTTAGCCTTAAGAACTATATCTAACTCCTTCTTGAATATATTTAATGATTTGGCCTCAACTGCCTTCTGTGGTAGAGAATTCCACAGGTTCACCACATCTCAGTCCTAAATGGCTTACCCCTTATCCTTAGACTGTGACCCCTGGTTCTGGACTCACCCGCCATTGGGAACATCCTTCCTGCATCTAGTCTGTCTAGTCCTGTTAGAATTTTATAAGGTTCAATGAGATCACCTCTCATTCTTCTAAACTATAGGGAGTATAAGCCTAACCGACCCAATCTATCTTCATACGTCATTCCTGCCATCCCAGATATCAGTCTGGTGAATCTTCGCTGCACTCCCTCCATGGCAAGAACATCCTTCCTCAGATAAGGCGACCAAAACTGCACACAATACTCAAGGTGTGGTCTCACCAAGGCCTTGTACAACTGCAGCAAGACATCCCTGCTCCTGTACTCGAATCCTCTCGCTATGAAGGCCAACATACTATTTGCCTTCTTAACCACCTGCTGCACCTGCATGCTTACCTTCAGCGACTGGTGCACAAGGACACCCAGGTCTCGTTGCACCTCCCCTTTTCCCAATCTATTGCCGTTCAGATAATCTGCCTTTCTGTTTTTGCCACCAAAGTGGATAACCTCACATTTATCCACATTATACTGCATCTGCCATGCATTTGCCCAATCACGCAACCTGTCCAAATCATACTGGAGTTTCTCTGCATCCTCCTCACAGCACACTCGCCCACCCAGCTTTGTGTCATCTGCAAACTTGGAGATATTACATCTAGTTCCCTCGTCTAAATCATTAATATATATTGTGAATAGCTGGGGTCCTAGCACCAATCCCTGCGGTACCCCATTAGTCACTGCCTGCCACTCGGAAAAAGAGCCATTTATTCCAACTCTTTGCTTCCTGTCTGCCAACCAGTACTCTATCCAAGTCAGTACCTTGCCCCCAATCCCATGTGCTTTAACTTTGCATGCTAATCTGTTATGCGGGACCTTGTTGAAAGCCTTCTGAAAGTCTAAATACATCACATCCACTGGTTCTCCCTCATCACTTCTACCAGTTACATCCTCAAAATTTTTTAGTAGATTTGTCGAGCATGATTTACCTTTTGTAAATCAATGTTGACTTTGTCCGATCCTGTCACTGTTTTCCAAGTGCTCTGCTATTACATCTTTTACAATGGACTCTAGCATTTTCCCCACTACCGATGTCCGGCTTACCGGTCTATAATTCCTCGTTTTCTCTTGACCACCTTTTTTAAATAGTGGGGTTACATTAGCTACCCTCCAATCCATGGGAACTGTTCCAGAGTCTATAGAATTTTGGAAGATGACCAGCAATGCATCTACTATTTCTAGGGCCACTTCCTTAAGTCCCCTGGGATGTAGATTATCAGGCCCTGGGGATTTATCGGCCTTCAATCCCGTCAATTTCCCTAACACCATTTCCCTACAAATACTGATTTCATTCAGTTTCTCCCTCTCATTAGACCCTATGTTCCCTGACCTCTCTGGGAGGTTATTTGTGTCCTCCTTTGTGAAGACAGATCCAAAGTATGTATTTAATTGGTCAGCCATTTCTTTGTTCCCATTATAAATTCCCCTGATTCTGACTGCAAGGGACCAACGCTTGACTTCACTAATCTTTTTCTCTTCACATATCTATAGAAGCTTTTACAGTCAGTTTATATGTTCCCTGCAAGCTTACTTTCACTCTATTTTTCCCCTCTTAATTAATCCCTTTGTGCTCCTTTGCTGAATCTTAAACTGCTCCCAATCCTCAGGTTTGCTGCTTTTTCTAGCCAATTTATATGTCTGCTCCTTGGATCTTATGCTATCCCTAATTTCCCTTGTTAGCCACGGTTGAGCCACCTTTCCTGTTTTATTTTTATGCCAGACAGGGATAAACAAATTCTGTAGTTCATCCATGTGATCTTTAAATGTTTGCCATTGCCTATCCACCATCAACCCTTTAAGTAACGTTCCCCAATCCATCCTAGCCAACTCACGCCTCATACCATCGTAGTTTCCTTTATTTAAATTCGGGACCCCAGTCTCTGAGTCAACTACGTCACTCTCCATCTTAACGAAGAATTCTATCATATTATGATCACTCTTCCCCAAGGGACCTTGCACAACAAGATTGCTAATTAATCCTTTCTCATTACATAATACCCAGTCTAAGATGGCCTGATCTCTAGTAGGTTCCTCAACATATTGGTCCAGGAAACCATCCCGTATACACTCTAGGAATTCCTCCTCCACAGTATTGTTGCTAATTTGGCTAGCCCAATCTATATGCAGATTAAAGTCACCCATGATAACTGCTGTGCCCTTATTGCACGCATCTCTAATTTCCTGTTTAATGCCATCCCTAACCTCACAACTACTGTTTGGGGGTCTGTATGCAACTCCCACTAACATTTTCTGCCCCTTGGTATTTTGCATCTCTACCCATACAGATTCCACATCATCAGAGCTCATATCCTTCCTTACTATTGTGTTAATCTCCTCTTTAACCAGCAATGCTACCCCACCTCCTTTTCCTTTTTGCCTGTCCTTCCTGAATATTGAATACCCCTGGATGTTGAGTTGCCAGCCTTGGTCATCCTGGAGCCATGTCTCCGTAATCTCAATTATATCATATCCGTTTACATCTATTTGCGTAGCTAATTCATCCACCTTATTACGAATACTCCTCGCATTAAGACACAAAGCCTTCAGGCTTGTTTTTTTAACATTCTTAGTCCTTTTAGAATTATTTTTAACTGTGGCCCTGTTTGATTTACACCCTTGATTACTCTGCCTTCCACTTTTGCTTTTCTCCGTCCTATCTTTTGTATCTATCCTTGTTTCCCTTTTCTGTCTCCCTGCACAGGTTCCCAACCCCCTGCCATTTTAGTTTAAACCCTCCCCAACAGCACTAGCAAACACTCGCCCTAGGACATCGGTCCCAGTCCTGCCCAGGTGCAAACCGTCCAGTTTGTACTGGTCCCACCTCCCCCAGAACCGGTTCCAATGTCCCAGGAATTTGAATCCCTCCCCCATGCACCATTCCTCTCGCCACGTATTCATCTGAAATATCCTGCTATTTCTACTCTGACTAGCACGTGGCACTGGTAGCAATCCTGAGATTACTACCTTTTGAGGTCCTATTTTTTAATTTACCTCCTAACTCCCGATATTCAGCTTTTAGGACCTCATCCCATTTTTTACCTATATCGTTGGTACCTATATGCACCACGACAACTGGCTGTTCACCCTCTCCCTCCAGAATGCCCTGCAGCCGCTCCAAGACATCCTTGACCCTTACACCAGGGAGGCAACATACCATCCTGGAGTCTCGTTTGCGGCCGCAGAAACGCCTGTCTATTCCCCTTACAATAGAACCCCCTATCACTATAGCTCTCCCGCTCTTTTTCCTCCTGTGCAGCAGAGCCACCCACAGTGCCATGAACTTGGCTGTTGCTGCCTTCCCCTGATGAGTCATCCCCCCCAATAATATCCAAAGCGGTATATCTGTTTGAGAGGGGGATGTCCACAGGGGACTCCTGCACTACCTGCCTGCACCTACTACTCTGCCTGATGGTCACCCATTCCCTTCCTGCCTGTGCAGCCTTTACCTGCGGTGTGACCAACTCACTAAACGTGCTATCCACGACGTCCTCAGCTTCGCGGATGCTCCAGTGTATATCCATTCGCAGCTCCAGCGCCGCAATGCGGTCTGCCAGTAGCTGCATCTGGATACACTTCCCGCACACATGGTCGTCAGGGACACAGGAAGTGTCCCTGATTTCCCACATAGCGCAGGAGGAGCATGCCATGGGGCTGAGCTGTGCTGCCATGACTAACTTTTAATTAACTCAAATTAAATTACATCAAATCAAAGACCACTAATTACACTACAATTAAATGATATTAATTACTCAAGGGCCCTTGTTTACTAGCACTCCCTGCTACACAACAGAGACCTTAGAAACTATAAACCACAAAATTAAGACCTTCTAAACCTTATACACTATTAACCTTAACTGTCAAACTATAGAGTAGTACTCACCTGGCCGTACTCACCCAATCAGCTGCTTCCTCTTGCTTGCATCACTTTTTGATTCGTGACGTGGCTCTGGAATGCCGCCGCCGGTCTATGAGATTGGTAAGCCTCTGAAAAAAACCCGCGAAACTGAGTATAAATACTCACCGGCTGCTCCCGACACTGGGCCTCTGAAAAAACCCGCAAAACTGAATATAAATACTCACTAGCTGCTCCTGACACTAAAGGTAGGGGAACATATAGGCAATAGTGACCATAATATAATACGTTATAAATTGATAATTGAGAAGGACATAAGTATGATGAAAACCAGGTTAATAGATTGGAGAAAAGCTGAAAAGGGGCTGAGAATAGAACTTGGGGGAAAAATAAATGGGCAACAATATTGGCAAACAACGATGTAGAACAGCAATGGGAAACACTTAAAATGGTGTTCAACAGAGTGCAGGAAATATATATTCCGCTAAAAGGAAAGAACAAACTAAACAATAATGAGGCTCCATGGATGAATAAAGCCATAAGGGAACAATTGAAGGTAAGGAAAGAGGCATACATTAAGTACATAGACAGCAGGGGAGTGCATGATAAGGGAGAATATGAAAAGATTAGGAGAGAAGTCAAAAAAAAATTAGGGAGGCAAAGAGGAACTATGAAATTAAATTATCAAGGAACATAAAAACAAAATAGTAAAATATTTTATAGGCACATCAATAAAAAAAAAGGTTAGGATGGGAATAGGGCCATTAAGGGATAGACAGGATAATACCACAGGTAATGATAAAGAGATGGTAGAAATATTAAATAATTATTTTGCTTCAGTATTTACCCGGGAGATAGAACAGGTGGACATGACATTGGATGGTGAGATTAGTAATGAGATAAGTGCATTTAAAATAAAAAGAGGGGAAACTCAAAGAGGATAAAACCCCATGTCTGGATGGATTGCATCCACGCATTTTAAAAGAATCTAGGGAAGAGATAGCAGAGGCATTACTACACATATTCAATAATTCATTAGAAAAAGGTGTAGTGCCAGAGGACTGGTGGATAACTAATGTAATACCGATATTTAAGAAGGAATATAGAACATGTCCAGGAAATTATAGACCAGTCAGCTTAACATCGGTAGTAGGAAAAATAATGGAATCCCTACTAAAGGAGAAAATAGAAGAACATCTAGAAACCAAAAATATAATAATGAATAGTCAACATGGATTTCAAAAGGGAAAGTCTTGTTTCACCAACCTTATTGAATTTTTTGAAGAAGTAACAGAGAGAGTAGACAATGGTAATGCAGTAGATGTAATTTATCTGGATTTTCAAAAAGCCTTCGATAAGGTACCCCATAATAGACTGATGAACAAGATCAGAGAATGCAGAGTTGGGACAAGTAGCAGAAGGGATTGCTAGCTGGCTTCAGGACAGAAAGCAGAGAGTAGGTGTAAAGGGTAGCTATTCACAGTGGCAGAAGGTGGGTAGTGGTGTTCCACAAGGATCAGTGCTGGGACCACTGCTGTTCACAATTTAGACTTTGGAATCAAAAACACAATTTCTAAATTTGCAGGCTGACACCAAATTGGGAAGACGCGAGTCTAGGTGGGGTAGAGGAACAAAGCGATCTCTGAGTACAAATACACAAATCACTAAAAGTTGCGACAGAGGTTAGCAAGGCCATAAAAAAGTAAACCAAGCACTAGGGTTTATTTCTAGAGGTATAGAATTAAAAAGTAGGGAAGTTATGCTAAACCTGTATCGAACCTTGGTTAGACCACACTTCAATTACAGCGTACAGTTCTAGTCACCATATTATAAAAAGGATATAGAGGCACTGGAGAAGGTGCAGAGAAGATTTACAAGGATGATACCAGAAATGCGAGGGTATATATATCAGGAAAGGATGAACAGGCTGGGTCTCTTCTCTTGGAAAAAAGAATGCTGAGGGGGTGACCTAATAGAGGTCTTTAAAATTATGAAGGGTTTTGATAGAGTGATACAGAGAGAATGTTTCCACTTGTGGGGAAGAGCATAACTAGAGGCCATCAATATAAGATAGTCACCAAGAAATCCAATAGGGAATGCAGAAGAAACATCTTTACCCAAAGAGTGGTGAGAATGTGGAACTCGCTACCACAGGGAGTGGTTGAAGTGAATAGTATAGATGCATTTAAGGGGAGGCGAGATAGGCATATGAGGGAGAAGGGAATAGAGGGGTCTGCTGATAGAGTTAGATGAGGAAAGACGGGAGGAGGCTCGAGTGGAGCATAAATGCCAGAATAGACTGGTTCGGCCGAATGGCCTGTTTCTGTGCCATATATCCTATGTAGATCAATGATGGCCATGTTGATGGACGGTTGGGACTTAGTAGGGGACTGGATATGTGCAGCAGGGTTTGGACAGGTTGGAGTTTATGAAAGATGGGAAGCCAGCAAGGAGAATGTAGAATAGCAGATTCTCGAGGTGACAAAGGCATAGATAAGGGTTTCATCGGCAGAAGGGTGGGGTAGTGCCGAAGATGGGCATTGTTATGGAGGTTAAAATAAGCACGTTGGTGATGGATTGGCTGTGGAATTAAAAACTCAGCTTGGGGTCAAATAGGATGCCAAGGTGTGAATGATCTTCTAAAGCCTGACAGAGTGGCTGGAGTTCATAAACAGTCTTCCTGATTAGACCTTTGAGAAAATTGAGAGTCGTCCAGGACTTGCAGTCAAACAAACAACCTGACAACAGGAAGCAAGCTAGGGATCAAGTGAGTTAGAGCTGGGTTTACTCAACATACATCTGCAAGGTGCACTCATGCCTGCAGGTTATGTTCCCAAAGTATAAGGAAGAGGAACAAGACAAGGACAGAGACTTCATTAAAATGCAAATTAGATAGATTTCTTTCAGAAAATAATGTTTTAGGATACAGTATATGAGTAATTTGAGGCATAACATATGGTAAGTGTAGTATGCTTGTGAGGAGTAGGTTCCCCTATGGATCTCAACCTTTTCCACCACTGGGGGTTTCCTCGCCTCATGTCTGGGTCTGTTGTAGACTAATTGATAGAGATTAATTGCCCTGATTAGTCAAAAACTCCATTATCGTTGTATCATGCAATTACCAGATTGGTAGAAGGTGAACGAGATGGACCTTTGGCTTTTATCGTCTTGTAATTTTTATGTTCCTATGATCCTTGGGGGCCTAGAGTAATGGTGTGGCGAAGAAAGAGAAACCATCCCTGGTAATGCACAGGTTGCAATCAGATTGGTAGCAATGGAACTATGCAAAGGAACAATAGCATAGTGGTTATGTTACTGGACTAGTAATCCCATCTTCATACTGAGGACACCCTCCATTGTGTTGTGTGGCACTGCCACCGTGCTAAATGGGATAGATTCAGAACAGATCTAGCAGCTCAAAACTGGGCATCTATGAGGCGCTGTGGGCCACCAACAGCAGCAGAATTGTATTCCACCACAATCTGTAACCTCATGGTCCGGCATATCTCTCACTCTACCATTACCATCAAGCCAGGTGACCAACCCTGGTTCAATAAGGAGTGTAGAAGAGCATGCCAGGAGCAGCACCAGGCGTACCTAAAAATGAGGTGCCAACCTGGGAAACTGCAACACAGGACTACATGCATGCTAAAAAGCGGAAGTAGCATGCTATAGACAGGGCTAAGCAATCCCACAATCAATGGCTCAGATCTGCCACATCCAGTTGTGAATGGTGGTGGACCATTAAACAACTAACGGGAGGTGGAGACTCCATGAATATCCCCATCCTCAATGATGGTGGAGTCCAGCACGTGAGTGCAAAAGACAAGGCTGAAGCATTTTCAATCATCTTCAGCCAGAAGTGCCGAGTTGTAAGCTTTGCAAAATCCCCAGAAACTCGTATAGAACCTTAAAGGGGGTGATTTTTGGGGTTTTCATACGAATCTGGGATGATGGAACCTAAAAGAAGTGATTTGAGGCAAAAACCTCAATTTTGGACATTTTTAAGGATCAGGGAAGAAAACCCCTGAGGAAAATGACTTTTGGATATTACTATTGGGAAAAACCACCTTTCACAGACACAAGACAGGCTGCGGAGGGGTGTGGCGAGGCAGTGGACAGCTTTTGGAGATTGGGGCCCAGTCAAGCTGTCTGGAGTATGTTTGCACTGCAATCCAAGCAGGAGGAAGAGCCTCACCCAAAACCTCACAAACACATCCAAAATTGAATAATTCAAGACACCTTTTGAATATCCCCAGGCCCAAACAGGTGCTATAGAAGCCTGAAAACAATCGGAAGCCATCAGGACAAGTTAACACCAAGTTAAAATCATCAAACTTAACGAGCCCGCCAAAACCTAAGACAATAGAATGAACAGGACTCAACTGAAACCTAAATCACTTCAACACGAAACCAATCACCTGTAATCAACCGAAGAGATCGACAGGACGCAAGCCATTTGACACTTAGTAAAGTCGTTACTGTTAACGAGGTCTTACAATGACCAGGATTTGATTTGGTTTTGACAAGGCCACTTCAATTTAGTATAATTGAAGGCCGTTCAAGCAGTTACAAGTTCAAGTTCTCCAGTAAAACAGTTCAAGTTCAACAGAATCGAAAAGCCTGTGTTGAACCGAAGTCAGGGCTGCAGTTACAGAAGCAGGCGGAAGGCAGTTTCCACAGTTCTGCAAGAAGACAGTTCCACAGCTCGGAAGAAGACAGTTTAAACAGAGGCAGAGTTACAGCAAGAAGTTAAATAAAGAAGGCCAACAGCTTCACAAGCAGACCGACACGCAAGAAGAAACCAGAGCGACTGCCTCAGTGACCATCGGACACCTCGCGGCAACAAGGGCCTCACGAAACCTCTTACTCAAAAGACTCTAAACCCTAACTCTCAACTGTCAAGGATTCGTTTGGTGAGCATTATCCCTGGTTCTCCAGAGTCCAGCCTAGCTAGTGAAGTGGGATTGGGAAGGGTGAAGTATTCTTCTAATGTTATTTCCCTTGCTTGTACCGAAGTGTTCCCCACCTTTAGAGTGATAAGAGTGTTTGTGTTGTGTTTTACTTCCTTGAATAAAAGTCAAAGTTCTTTCACCAAACCTGTTGTCTACTGCACCTTTATTCACAACCCCTAAATAAGTCCAAGGTCTAGAACCAGGCGCGTGGGAGCGATTCGAACCGCTCACTGAGTCAGAGGTGAGGCTGACCCCTACCACATGACCCCCTATAGAGTGGATGATCCATATCGGCCTCCTCCTGAGTTCCCCACCATCACAGAAGCCAGTCTTCAGCCAATTCGATGCACTCCACGTGGTATCAAGAAATGGCTGAGCGCACTGGATACAGCAAAGGCTATGGGCCCCGACAACATCCTAGCTATCGTGCTGAAGACTTGTGCTCCAGAACTAGCCATGCCTCTAGCCAAGCTGTTCCAGTACAGCTACTTACTTGCTAATAACCTGCTCACTGATGCTCAGTTTGAGTTTTGCCAGGACCAGACGTCATTACAGCCTTGGTCCAAACATGGACAAAAGAGCTGAATTCCAGAGGTGAGGTGAGAGTGATTGCTCTTGACATCAAGGCAGCATTTGACCGAGTGTGGCATCAAGGAGCCCTAGTACAATTGAAGTCAATGGGAATCAGAGGGAAAGCTCTCCACTGGCTGGAGTCATACCTAGCACAAAGGAAGATGGTTGTAGTTGTTGGAGGTCAATCATCTCAGCCCCAGGACATCGCTGCAGGAGTTCCTCAGGGCAGTGTCCTAGACCCGACCATCTTCAGCTGCTTTATCAATGACATTCCCTCCATCATAAGGTCAAAAGTGGGGATGTTCGCTGATGATTGCACAGTATTCAGTTCCATTCACAACTCCTCAGATAATGATGCAGTTCATGCCCGCTTGCAGCAAGACCTGGACGACATTCAGGCTTGGCTGATAAATGGCAAGTAATATTCGCACCACACAAGTGCCAGGCAATGACTATCTCCAACAAGCGAGAGTCTAACCACATCCCCTTGACATTCAATGGCATTACCATCACTGAATCCCCCACCATCACCATCCAGGACAAAGCAGCCCACTTGATTGGTGCTCCATCCACCACCTTCAACATTCACTCCCTCCACCACCGGCGTCCCGTGGCTGCAGTGTGTACCATCTATAAGTTGCACTGCAGCAACTCGCCGAGGCTTCTTTTGCAGCATCTCCCAAACCTGTGACCTTTACCACCTAGAAGGACAAGGGCAGCAGGTGCATGGGAACACCATCACCTGCAAGTTCCTCTCCAAGTTACACACCATCCTGACTTGGAAATATATCGTCGTTCCTTCATTGTCGCTGGGTCAAAATCCTGGAACTTCCTCCCCAACAGTACTGTGGGAGTACCTTCACTACCAGGACTGCAGCAGTTCAAGAAGGCGGCTCACCACCATCTTCTCAAGGGCAATTAGGGATGGGCAATAAATGCTGACCTGGCCAGTGACACCCACATCCTGGAACGAATAAAGAAAAAGTGACACAGCGCTGTAAGCTAATGGAGTGGTGTTGGAGAAGATGTTTTGGTCAACTGTATTGAACACTGCGGTGAGCACTAGAAGGCCAAGGGGGGATAAAGCACCATTGTCACAGTCACAAAGGATATCATTCATGAGCTGAGCCAGTCCCATTTCAGTTCTATGAGAAGGATAGAGGCCAGATTGGAAGGATTCAAGCTAATTTTAATGAGATCAGCATGGAGCTGGGAGGCAACAACTAGTTTGGGAGCCTTGGAGAGAAAAGGGAGATTGAGGTTGGGAATGTAGTTGAAGAGGAAATAAGAAACAAAATGCTGCAGATGCTGGAACTCTGAAACAAAAATAGAAAATGATGGAAGCACTCAGCATGTCAGGCATCTGAAACGTTAACTTGTCTGCTCCCTCCACAGATGCAACCTGACCTAATGAGTGTTTACAGGATTTTCTGTTTTTGTGTACAGTTGGGAAGGGTGGGTGGGTTGAGGTGGTGTGATGGACAGTTTTGACGGGGAGAGGGACAGTGACTAAGGAAATGGAGCCATTGAAAATGCCAACTAACATGGGAAAGGGATTTGGGTGGTCAGTAGTTGATGGGGCAAAGGAATGAGGGAGCAGGAAGTGGGTGTCCAAAATGAGCTTGGAGAGGGCAAGTGGGAGATGGACAAGACATTTCAAAAATGCAGGTATCTTGGGCTAGTGTGGGTGGGAGTTTGGGGAGAGCTTGGGGATTAGGATGGAAGGCAGCTGCACAAATGCCCTTGCACATGCTTTTTGAATTGAGGGTGGGAGAGGAGGTGGAGAGAGTTTTAAGAAGGTGGTTGATCATGCAGAAAAGGAACCATGGGTTATCTTTGCCCTCGAAGATTAACCTGGACTAGGCGATTTTACAGTAATGCCTTATGTGGTCAAGCTAGAAGTTTATTTTCTATTTAAATTACTTTTGCCAATACTTAAACATTTCAAAATGTTGTCTCCCAACTTCAAACATATTTTTATAGTCCTTAATCCAAACTGTTTTCCTAAGCATGTATATATGGAAAAGTGTAATCTTAACAAAAATACTGATTAAAGAATACATGTGCATAGTGAAAACAAATTGATATAGTGTGCACGACATTAATGATTAGGAAATCTGCAGCAGTTTTCCCTTATTTGAAATGTTTACACTCGTCACGCACCAGAGTAGACTACCTTACAGAGACATTCCAAAATGTTGACAAAACAGTATTTAACCTCCAGTGTACACCACTTACACAGTAAATACAATGCAGCCAAATTGAAGGTCATCACTAGATGCGATAGGAGTAATTTTAGAGGTCTGCAAAATGTGAGGCAAAAGGAGGTGACATTTCAGGGGCCTCAAAAGCCTAAAAATTAAGACAGCCTTTAAAATCATTGCAGCAGTACTGCAGAAGTGATTATAAAGGTGTTGCTAGCAGTTGTGGGCTGTGGAACCTCACTGGTTCATTTTATATCTGTATAGACAGAAATATTGGGGGTTGGGCCATTTACATTTTCTTGTTGGGAATTCCAGTAATCATAACAAAAGGTGCAATTGTAGAAGTACCAGTAGATTATCCCTTAGATTGCTGGCAATCAAATCCTCTGCTCCTTGAACAGGCCAGTTTCTTAACCTTTCAGCTTCTGCTCCATGACACCAAGAAATCTCTTAATATTACAATAATGATGCTGTTTAGATGTCTAAGATAGTTTTATTACTGTAATATCAGTTATATTATTAAAATAATGACTTGCAAATTTTAAGAAAAATAACTTTCCAAAAAATTAACTTCTGTTCTGTCTCTTCTTCCATTGACCCCAATTTTACTGGGGGAACTCTGGCCGGAGACTAGAGGAACCCACCAGAAAATGGTAGGGACCCATTTGCATTGAGTCTTCCTCTTTCTGGGATCTTCCGGCCTGCCTTGTAAGGAGCGGCACCTCTGCCCACCGCTTACAAAGCAAATGTTTTCAGGGGGTGGAGCCAGGGGTGTGACTTCCTGTGCCAGGAGTTGCTGGTTCCCTGGTTCATTCAGGACCCAATATAGTGCTGGGGGCTGGAATGCGTAGTGAGATCAGGTGTGCCGGCCTCCAGAAGGGACCCTAAAGAATGAACCATCTTTTTGAAATCTTTTTATTGGTCCCTCACACAAGGAGCCAAAGGGGACACGGCTGACGTGAGGGGGGCAGCTTAGGCAACATCTCCCCCACCCCCTTCCCCATGGACAGGTGTCAGGTTTTCCAGCTGCATGAAGCAGGCGGAACCATGAGATGCCCCCAAAGTAGTGCTTGCACCTGCCTGTTACACGCAAATTAGGTGCTCTCCCACTGACTTCATATCTCAGGCAGGGGTCAGTGCTGGAGGGCACAATGGGCGCAATCCTGGCGTAACCGCTAGGATTGTGGCCCATGGATTCGTAAGGCTATTCTTTCTGCCTTTCCTAGTCTCTCTTCCTTCTATATTTACTAATTTAGTTCAATTTTATATTACTTCTTTCTTGTTATCTATTCTAATTTTTATTTTAGTTTCAACTATTAAGCTTACTTATTTTCTTGTCTCTCTGTAATTTGATTCTAAATCACAGTTTGACTCCAAAGCTGAGACCCTTATCTAGAAAATGTAGTCACTGACTGAAAAACGGCTCCAAAGGTTAGCTTTGTAGCCAACTGCGTCTCTGTTCGGCTAATTGTGCCCGGCAAATTGTACACTGATATGAAACTGTTACATCATAGAATCATAGAATGGTTACAGCACGGCAGAAGGCCATTTGGCCCGTCGAGCCCGTGCCGGCTCTCTGCAAGAGCACTTCAGCTAGTCCCACTCCCCTGCCCTTTCCCCATAGCCTTGCAAATTTCTTTCCTTCAGATACTTATCCAACTCCCGTTTGAAAGCCGTGATTGAGTCTGCCTCCACCATCCTTTCAGGCAGTGCATTCCTGATCTTAACCACTCGCTGCGTAAAAAAGTTTTTTCTTACGTCGCCTTTGGTTCTTTTGCCAATCACCTTAAATCTGTGTCCTCTGGTTCTCAATCTCGAACCTTCTGCCAATGGGAACAGTTTCCCTCTATCTACTCTGTCCAGACCCCTCATGATATTGAACACCTCTATCAAATCTCCTCTCAAACTTCTCTGCACTAAGGGGAACAACCCCAGCTTCTCAAGTCTATCAACATAACTGAAGTCCCTCATTCCTGGAATCATTCTTGTAAATCTTTTCTGCACCCTCTCGAAGGCCTTCACATCCTTCCTAAAGTGCGGTGCCCAGAATTGGACACAATACTCCAGTTGAGGCCGAACCAGTGTTTTATAAAGGCTCATCATAATTTCCATGCTTTTGTACTCTATGCTTCTATTCATGAAGCCCAGGATCCCGTATGCTTTTTTAACCACTTTCTCAACCTGTCCTGCCACGTTCAACGATTTGTGCACATATACCCCTAGGTCTCATTGTTCATGCACCCCCTTTAGGATTGTACCCTTTAGTTTATATTTCCTCTCCTCATTCTTTCTACCAAAATGTATCACTTCGCACTTTTCTGCGTTAAATTTCATCTGCTACATGTCCGCCCATTCCACCAGCCTGTCTATGTCCTCTTGAAGTCTATCACTCTCCACCTCACTGTTTACTATACTTCCAAGTTTTGTGTCATCGGCAAATTTTGAAATTGTGCCCTGTACACCCATGTCCAAGTCATTAATGGGCCAGAAATTCGGCTCTCCGGCTTCCTGCGGGTGCAAGGATCGCGCGCGTAGTTACCTAGCGCGCCTGCGGTTGTGCTTCGGGCCCGCGTGAAATTCGGCTCCTGGGCCTCCTGCAGCTGCCGGCGCGCAGTGCTTGCGTATCCCAGGGGCGCAGTTAGTTCGAAGCGTCCCCTGGGATCACGTGGGCCATGGAGAGCCAATCGGAGCAGGGAATCTCCATTCATAGATTTTGACAGGAAGACCTGTCAAATCTATGAATAGAGATCACCCCCCAAAACCTAACTAAAACTTCAAATAAATAAAAAAAAAAATCACATTTTTAAAATAACTATAAATTACATAAATTAATTACTTTAAACAAAAATTTTAATTTTTGAAAAAATGAATTACACTTTTTAACGGTGCTAAAAATAAACTTACCTTTCTTTAAAGTATGTAAAAAAGATAAACCTGTTGAAAAAATGTTTAAATAGTACTTAATTCACCACTTACCTTGTTAAAAGCAAGTATGAGACAACGTATGAACGGACACCGCGCAACAATCGCCAGGCAGGAGGGTTGCCTCCCAGTCGGGGAACACTTCAGCAGCCAGGGGCATTCAGCCTCGGATCTGCGGGTAAGCGTTCTCCAAGGCAGCCTTCGAGATACACGACAGCGCAAAATCATAGAGCAGAAACTGATAGCCAAGTTCCGCACTCATGAGGATGGCCTCAATCGCGATATCGGGTTCATGTCACGATACAGAACGTGACTTGACATCATGGCCGGTCTTCCCAGGGGTTTTTTTTTTTGGTTTTTTTTAAAAAAAGACGTAACACAAGAACACAAATTGACAGGATATGCAGCCAGCAGGTGGTTTGACACGTTGGACCCCCTGGGACACATCTCATTGTCTTGGCTGTGCTCTTTGTTGTAGGGAATAATGTGAATAGATTTTGTCTGGGTTTAAATTGTGAATTCTGGGAGATTCTCTCATTGCTAACTTACCTGACGAAGGAGCAAACTGCTTCGAAAGCTTGTAAAATTAAATAAATCTGTTGGACTATAACCTGGTGTTGTGCGACTTCTCATTTTTGTTAAAAGCAGGCCTTGCGCCTCCTTTTGTCCTGCGCAGCTTCTCCGTACTTACCCTCATGGAGAAACCTGAAAAAAGAAACGAAGTTCACTGCGTGCGCACTGCCTCTCCGGCACACACGTTCGACCTCTGAACTCCTTCCTTCAGGGGAAGGGAAGTTCCTGTTTCCAGCGCATGCGCAGTGCATGCGCGAAACCGGCACTTTCGTTGGGTCTACGGGTGAGTACACAGCGCGTACTCACCCGTGGAGACCCGAATTTCTGGCCCATTCACTTTATCAAACGCCTTTTGGAAGTCCATATACACCACGTCAACCGCATTGCCCTCATCAACCCTCTCTGTTACCTCATCAAAAAACTCGATCAAGTTAGTTAAACATGATTTGCCTTTAACAAATCCGTGCTGACTTTCCTTAATTAATTCCCACTTGTCCAAGTGACTGTTAATTTTGTCCCTGATTACTGTTTCTAAAAGCTTCCCCACTACCAAGGTTAAACTGACTGGCCTGTAGTTGCTGGGTTTATCTTACACCCTTTTTTGAACAATGGTGTAACATTTGCAATTCTCCAGTCCTCTGGCACCACCCCCGTATCTAAGGAGGATTGGAATATTATGGCCAGTACCTCTGCGATCTCCTCCCTCAATTCCCTCAGCATCCGAGGATGCATCCCATCCGCTCCTGGTGATTTATCTACTTTAAGTACAGCCAGCCTTTCTAATACCTCCTCTTTATCAATTTTTATCCTATCAAGTATCTCCTCTACCTCCTCCTTTACTATGTCAATGGCAGCATCCTCTTCCTTGGTGAAGACAGATGCAAAGTACTCGTTTAGTACCTCAGCCATACCCTCTGCCTCCATGCATAGGTCTCCTTTTTGGTCCCTAATCGGCCCCACCCCTCCTCTTACTACCCTTTTACTATTTATATGCCTATAGAAGACTTTTGAATGACCTTTTATGTTGGCTGCCATTCTATTCTCATACCCTCTCTTTGCCGCTCTTAATTTCTTTTTCACTTCTCCTCTGACCTTTCTATATATAGCCTGATACTCAGATGTATTTGCAACCTGACATCTGTCATACGCACTCTTTTTCTGCTTCATCATATTCTCTATTTCTTTCGTCATCCAGGGAGCCCTGACTTTAGTTTCCCTGCCTTTCCCCCTAGTGGGAATGTACCTCAACTGTACCTGAACTATTTCTTCATTAAAGGCAGCCCATTGTTCCATTACAGTTTTGCCTGCCAATCTTTGATTCAGTTTACCCGAGCCAGATCTGTTCTCATCCCACTGAAATTGGCCTTCCCCCAGTTAAACATTTTTACGATAGATTGCTCCCTGTCCTTTTCCATAGCTAATCTAAACCTTATGATACTATGATCACTGTTCCCTAAATGTTCACCTACTGACATTTGCTCCACTTGACCCACCTCATTCCCAGAACCAGATCTAGCAATGCCTCCTCCCTCGTCGGGCCAGAAACATACTGATCAAGAAAGTTCTCCTGAGCGCACTTCAGAAATTCTTCCCCTTCTCTGCCCTTTACACTATTACAGTCCCAATCTATATTAGGATAGTTGAAGTCCCCCATTATTACTACACTATAGTTTGTGTACCTCTCTGTAATTTCTCTGCAAATATACTCCTCCATATCTTTCCCACTATTGGTGATCTTTAGAATACCCCTAGTAGTGTAATGGCACCTCTATTATTTCTTAACTCTAGCCATATAGATTCTGTCCTTGACCCCTCCAGGACATCTTCCCTCTCCAGCACTGTAACATTCTCCTTGACCAATACTGCCACACCACCTCCTATCTTTCCTGAACACCTTATAACCAGGAATATTTAATATCCAATCCTGTCCTTTTTTGAGCCAGGTCTCAGTTATTGCCACAACATCATATTCCCATGTGGCTATTTGCGCCTGCAGCTCACTTACTTTGTTTACTGCCATTTGTGCGTTCACATACATACACGGTAAACCCATCTTAGACCATCCTGTATTCTCTCTTGGTTTGACCCCACCTAATACCTTACTATTTCTTGCTTTAGTGCTCTCTGCCTGTCCCAATCCTTTGAGCACTTTATTTTCCCTTTCTAATGTTACATCCTGGTGCCCATCCCCCTGCCAAATTGGTTTAAACCCTCCCCAACAGCACTAGCAAACCTCCCCGTGAGGATATTGGTTCCGGCCCTGTTGAGGTGCAACCCGTCCGGCCTGTACAGGTCCCACCTCCCCCAGAACCGGTCCCAGTGCCTCAGGAATCTGAAGTCCTCCCTCCTGCACCATCTCTCCAGCCACGCATTCATCTGTGCTATCCTCATATTTCTATACTCACTAACGCGTGGCACCGGGAGTAATCCGGAGATTACTACCTTTGAGGTCCTGCTTTTTAATCTCTTTCCTAGCTCCCTGAAATCTGCCTGCAGGACCTCATCCCTCTTTCTACCTATGTCGTTAGTACCGATATCGACCACGACCTCTGGTTGTTCACCCTCCCGCCTCAGAATATTCTGCAGCCGCTTGGTGACATCCTTGACCCTGGCACCAGGGAGGCAACATACCATCCTGGAGTCACGTCTGCGGCCGCAGAAACGCCTGTCTGCTCTCCTTCGAATCCTCTACCACTATTGCTTTCCCACTCTTCTTCCTCCCCCCCTGTACAGCTGAGCCACCCTTGGTGCCACAGATTTGGTTCTGGCTATACTCCCCAGAGGAACTAGCGCCCTCACCAGTACTCAGAACTGAATACTGGTTGGAGAGCGAGATGCACTCAGGGGACTCCTGCACTACCTGCCTTGTCCTCCTCTTCTGTCTGGTGGTCACCCATTCCCTTTCTGCCTGCACACTCTTTATCTGCGGGGCGACCACCTCCTGAAACATGCTATCCACGAAGCTCTCAGCCTCGCGGATGCCTGGCAGTGACGCCAGCTGCTGCTCAAGCTCCAAAAGACGGAGCTCGAGCTCCTCCAGCTAACGACACTTCCTGCACACATGGTTGTCTAGGACACGGAAAGTGTCCTGGAGTCCCCACATGGCACAGGAGGTGCATTCCACTAGAATATAAAACAGCTCCTATCTATAATATAGTATTTTGCTATGTTTCAACATTGTGGCATTCAGCCAGGAAATGGGCATGGCTGTAGATATATATATCGTCACACCCAAATTCACTCTGTAAGCATCTGACAGTACAAACAAATCATGGCAGTTTTGTTCTCCTAAAGTGAAATACAAGCATATATGTATCTGCAACACACAAATTTCATATATTTAAAAAGTTGGGTCTATTTACTTGAGGGAAGTGTAAAGTTCTGCTGATATTTTCCTGTCTATCATTTTTGTATGTTTTGTATGATGTGGAATAGGTTCCATCAATAGTTTCAAACCATTTACACAGATTACTTTGAGGGGCACCAGGATGAAGCATTAGAGAGGAGGAACAAGGTGCACAGAGGACTGAGAAAGACAAACAGCATTAGAATAAAGACCAGTTCAGAAATAAGAGGGATCAGACAGGTGCAAATGCGAGGTAGACTAGGATGGGTTTGGAGTGCATATGCGTAAGTGCACGGAACATGGTAAATGAGGTTAAACATAGAAACATAGAAGATAGGAGCAGGAGTCGGCCATTCGGCCCCTCGAGCCTGCTCCGCCATTCGATGAGATCATGGATTATCATCCAAACTCAGTACCCTGTACCTGCCTTCTCCCCATATCCCTTGATACCTTTAGCTTTAAGAAATATATCTAACTCATTCTTGAATATATTTAATGACTTGGCCTCAACTACCTTCTGTGGTAGAGAATTCCACAGGTTCACCACTCTCTGGGTGAAGAAATTCTTCCTCATTTCTGTCCTAAATGGCTTACCCCTTATCCTTAGATTATGACCCCTGGTTCTGGACTCTCCGACCATCGGGAACATTCTTCCTGCATCTAGTTTGTCCAGACCTGTCAGAATTTTATATGTTTCGATGAGATCCCCTCTCATTCTTCTATACTCCAGCGAGTATAAGCCCAATCGACCCAATCTCTCCTCATATGTCATTCCTGCCATCCCAGGTATCAGCCTTGTGAATCTTCGCTGAACTCCTTCCATGGCAAGAACATCCTTCCTCAGAAAAGGCGACCAAAACTGCACACAATACTCAAGGTGTGGTCTCACCAAGGCCCTGTACAACTGCAGCAGGACATCCCTGTTCCTATACTCAAACCCTTTCGCTATGAAGGCCAACATACCATTTGCCTTCTTCACCGCCTGCTGCACCTGCATGCTTACCTTCAGCGACTGGTGCACAAGGACACCCAGGTCTCGTTGCACTTCCCCTTCTCCCAATCTATTGCCATTCAGATAATAGTCTGCCTTTCTGTTTTTGACACCAAAGTGGATAACCTCGCATTTATCCACGTTATATTGTATCTGCCACGCTTCTGCCCACTCACCCAACCTGTCCAAATCATCCTGGAGTTTCTCAGTATCCTCCTCGCAGCACACACGCCCACCCAGCTTTGTGTCATCTGCAAACTTGGAGATATTTCATTTAATTCCCTTATCTAGATCATTAATGTATATTGTGAATAGCTGGGGTCCAAGGACCAATCCCTGCGGTACCCCACTAGTCACTGCTTGCCACTCGGAAAAAGACCCATTAATTCCTACTCTCTGCTTTCTGTCCGCCAACCAGTTCTCTATCCAAGTCAATACCATGCCCCCAATCCCATGTGCTTTAACTTTACACGCTAATCTCTTATGCGGGACCTTATCGAAAGCCTTTTGAAAGTCCAAATACACCACACCTACTGGTTCTCCCTTATCTATTTTCCCAGTTACATCCTCAAAAAATTCCAGTAGATTAGTCAAGCACGATTTACCTTTTGTAAATCCATGTTGACTTTGTCCGATCCTGTCACTGTTTTTCAAGTGCTCAGCTATTACATCCTTTATAATGGACTCTTGCATTTTCCCCACTACCGATGTCAGGCTTACCGGTCTGTAATTCCCCGCTTTCTCTCTACCACCCTTTTTGAATAGTGGGGTAACATTAGCTACCCTCCAATCCATGGGTACAGTTCCAGATTCCATCGAATGTTGGAAGATGATCAGCAATGCATCTACTATTTCTAGGGCCACTTCCTTAAGTACCCTAGGATGTAGATTATCAGGCCCTGGGGATTTATCGGCCTTCAATCCCGTCAATTTCCCTAACACCATTTCCCTGCAAATACTGATTTCTTTCAGTTCCTCCCTTTCATCAGACCCTATGTTCTCCAACGTCTCTGGGAGGTTATTTGTGTCCTCCTTTGTGAAGACAGAACCAAAATATGCATTTAATTGGTCTGCCATTTCTTTGTTCCCCATTATAACTTCCCCCGCTTCTGACTGCAAGGGACCTACACTTGATTTCACTAATCTTTTTCTCTTCACCTATCTATAAAAGCTCTTACAGTCAGTTTTTATGTTCCCTGCAAGCTTACTTTCATATTCTATTTTCCCCTTCTTAATGAATCCCTTTGTCCTCCTTTGTTGAATCCTAAACTGCTCCCAATCCTCAGGGTTACTGCTTTTTCTGGCCAATTTATATGCCCTCTCCTTGGATCTTATGCTATTCCTGGTAAGTAGCAGGCACAAATTGCTACATGGGATTATGATATAGTGACAATAACGGAGACTTGGCTCAAACAAGGGGAGGATTGAGAACTTAATATTCCTGGCTACACGGTATTTAGGAAAGACAGAATGAAAAAAGGTGTGGGGTTGGCAGTATTGATCAAAGATACTGTTACAGCACTGAAAAAGGATGATGTACTTAAGGGTTCAAAGACAGAATCTATTTGGTTAGAATTAAGGAACAATAGAGGAGCTGTTATGCTGCTGGGTGTATACTATAGGCCACCAAATAGTGGGAAGGAAATAAAGGATCAAATTTCAGACAAATTTCAGAAAGATGCAAGAACTATAGAGTAGTGACAATGGAGGACTTTAATTATCCTAATATAGACTGGAAAAATAACAGTGTTAAGGGCAAAGAAGGGGAGGAATTCCTGAAATGTGTACAAGAGAACTTTCTTGATCAGTATGTTTCCAGCCCAACAAGGAAGGAAGCAGTGCTGAATCTAGTTCTGGGAATGAAGTGGAAGATCATTTGGAAACAGTGATAAGAACATAAGAATTAGGAGCAGGAATAGGCCATAGGGCCCTTCAAGCCTGCTCCACCATTCAATAAGATCATGGCTGATCTTCTATCTGAACTCCACTTTCCCACACTATCCCCATATCTCTTGATTCCATTAGTATCAAAAAAATCTATCGATCTCTGTCTTGAATATAATCAACGACTGAGCATCCACAGTTCTCTGGGTAGAGAATTCCAAAGATTCACAACCCTTTGAGTGAAGAAATTTCTCCTCATCTCAGTCCTAAATGGCCGACCCTTTATTTTGAGACTGTGACCCCTAGTTCTAGATTCCCCAGTCAGGGGAAACATCCTCCCAGCATCTACCCTGTCAAGCCCCTTAAGAATTTTATATGTTTCAATGAGATCATTAGGTTTATTGAAGTTATGGAAAAGGACAAGGAACAATCAAACATGAAAATACTCAACTGGAGGAGGGTGAATTTCAGTGAGTTGAAAGGGGATCTGGCTCAGGTGGATTGGAATCAAAGATTGGCAAGTAAAACAGTAAAAGAGCAATGGGAGGCCTTCAAAGAGGAGATAGTTTGGGTACAGACTAGGCACATTCCTACGAGGGGGAAAGGAAAGGCATTCAAAGGTAGAGCTCTCTGAATGACTAGAAATACTAGGCAAATTTGGCTCCATAGTGCCCGATTTTTCAGAGCTATGGATGCCGTTTTGTGCTGAATATGGCATCCGCACCATGCATACACACTTCTGGTGCATGCTATGCCGGACACCATCTTGTTGAGGGCGGTAGGGACGGGCGTTAGGAGCGTGTGCCGGAAGTATGCACAGTGCGCAGATCATGACGTCAATCATGCAAGCACTGCCATTTTGGTCGCCCAACTGAACATGTGTTCGGCAACAGCAAGGACCCCCCTACCAGCAATATTTAAAGGAATCAGCAACCACTCGAAGGTAAGTTGCTGATTGATTTCTATTTGCACTGTGTAAGTTTGTGGAACTGTTTGGAGCTTTCTAGAGTTGTTTAAAGTTGGTGAGGTGACAGTGAGTGGTGTTGAAAGTGGAGAAGGCCTTGCCTCTGACTTCAAGGGCTCTGGTCAGACCACTTGCTCCCAGTCAATGGCACTGTTCCCTTTAAGCTGCGTGGCCGTGTGGCTGTGCAGCTCTCTGGACCTCCTGTGCAGCCAGCTCGCTAGCTTTTCAATGCGAAAACCGCATATACCGCACACCCCCACAAAAACTTAATGGGAACATTGGTCATGGGAGCTCAAGTTGTCATCCCCCTTGGCCTGTGGCATGACAGGGAGATGGAGCAGCGGCAGCGAAGAAGAGGACAAGCTGCTCGCAGAAGGAGGAGCAGGAGGGGGCGAAAGGCGCTCAACAGGAGGCCTTACCCACCTAGGGTCTTCCGAGAGCAATTCTCTTACCTCAGCCTGAGCCAGGAGCAGTGTTAGGCGTCTGCGCTTTACGAAGGAGGTGTTCACAGAACTCTGCCACCTCTTGCAACCAGACCTGCAGCCTCACACCAGGGCAAGGACAGCGCTGTCAGTGGCTGGGAAGGTGAACGTGGCCCTGAGATTCTTTGGTCGGGATCCTTCCAGGCTGGCGACCTGTGTAACATCTCCCAGTCCGCCATCCACTGCTGCATAAGAGAGGTAACAGACGCTCTTTATGCCAGGAGATGACTTCATTGTCTTCTCTCTGACCAAAGAGAAGCAGGCGAAGCATGCATGTGGCTTTGCCAGGATGGGGGCTTCCCCATGGTGCAGGGCGCCATCGACTGCACGCACTTGGCTTTGCGGGCACCAGATCTAAATGCTGAGATGTTCCGCAACTGCAAAGGTTTCCACTCGCTCAATGTGCAGTTGGTGTACGACCATGGTCAGCACATCATGATGGTGAATGCTCGGTATCCTGGCAGCAGTCATGGTGCTTTCATTCTGCGCCAGTCCGCTATTCTCTCAGTCTTTGAGCCACCAAGACAAACTAGAGGCTGGCTGCTGAGCGACAAGGGCTATCCCTTAACCACCTGGCTCATGATTCCACTCTACAACCTAACCACACGTGGCCAGCATGCGTACAATGAGAACCATGCTGCCACATGAAACATCATAGAGCAGTCTGCAGACCATTGGGGTGCTGAAGCAGAGTACTCACCAGAGTCTCAAAAATTCATCATGGTCTGCTGCATGCTCCACAACCTCGCCATCATGAGGGCATAGCCCTTGCCACCAACGACCAGCTGAGGAGGAGGAAGGAGAGTCGGAGGAGGAGGAAGAAGCAGAAGAGGAGGAGGAGGAAGCAGAAGAGGAGGAAGCAGAAGGGAGGAGGCAAATCAGACAGCCCCTTTCTGTCTGGGTTTCCGTGATCGACTCATCCGACTGCAGTTCCAGTGAACACAATCCCAATTCCACTTTCACCAATAGTCTCTCACCTTACCATCACTCTGATATGGACCATCACGGTATCCTCTTGGCACAATGCTGAAATGAAAGCCACCACAAAACAAAAACATTCCAAATCAACTTTATACATGAATCCATCAAATATTACATTAAAAAGTCAACTAATCACCCTTGTGCATTCCCTTAGTGCCTGTGTTCTGTGTCCCTTTGCCTGTCCTAGTGCTCCTACGAAGTACTACCCCAGTGGCTGCACCATGTCTGCTGACTTTCAGTGGGGGAAACTGCAGCTGGCCTTCCAGGGTGACCTCGATCAACTGTGGGCCTAGAAGGCCCGGCTGTAGACTGCACCACCTCGGCATGGGCGGCAGCAGTCAGGGCACTGGCTGAGTGGCAGTGGTGGGAGCACAAATTCTGTCATCCTGAGAGAGGACAGCAGATTCGTGCTCCACAGAGTCACTGTCAGTCTCCTGGGGCGGCGCCTCAGCATTCCTAGTAATCTGTTGGAGGACAGATTGCTAGACTGCTGTGATATCCTCCAAGCCCCTTTCCACACTGGTAAACGCAGCCACAATGGCAGCAGTCTGAGCTTGCGTGAAAGCAAGCTGAACCTGCATGAGAGCAGGCTGAGCTTGCATGACAGAACTCTGAGCTTCCGCTGCAGCACTCAAATGTTGGGTGGCTTCCGACTGTGCTGCAATGGAAGCTGAGACATTGGCCATCAGACCCTGCATCATGACTGGATCCACAAGTGCGGTAATGGAGTTGGCCATCAATTCCATGCTGGAAATCATGGGCTCCAAGTTCTGCGCAAAGCCCTGTGCAAGGTTGGTGCTGAACTCCTCCATTCTCCTTGACATTGCACTCGGGCTTTCTGGCAGGCCTACCAATGCACCAAGCATTTCAGTGTACATACCCATCAGCCTTCTTTTGTGGGCCGCCCCATCGAAGTCCTCATCTGAGTCCTCTGCAACAGAACTCGTGTGCGACCTCGCCCTCCGGGGAACTGGCACCTGCGCTACCATTTCCCCCCTGCCCTGGCTGCAGGCCACTCATGCCCGGTGTCTCACCATGTGCAGATCCCACGTCTAACCTATCCCCTAAAGCATGCGAAGTGTCAGTATCTGAGCTGGTGGCTGGGAGTGTGAAATCGAGTGAGCTTTTGTCTTCATGATCACTTTCTTGCTGCTCCTCCACCAGTGCCTGGCCTGGTGGCAGTACTTGGGTATCTGAAAGGAGAAACGCACAAGGGTAAAGTTGTCATGATGGGAGGGGGGGAAAGCAAGAAGTGCATGCTTGCACCATCTGCAGCTTGTAAGTCAGAAGAGATAGTGGGATGTGAGAAGGAGGATTATGTCATCTTGGATAGCTTCAGACCCGCCGCTGGCCAAGGGTTCAGTGATTGCCCTGCCAAGAATGGCTAGCACCGTCTCCTCCAGGGGGGTTAGACTATGCAGGTGCGTCTGTGCCCCTTCGGGTAGCCCCTGCTGGCTCCTATTGTAAGCGACCTTGTTCTGGAAGAGAAAAGGAAGTGTGCCAGTGAGTGTGGTGCAATGTGTTTGGGTGATGTGCCTGTCATGGTTGAATAGCTGACAGTGTGTGCAAGCTGTGAGATGTGAGTGTGGGTCTTGCAGCAGTGGTAAGTGTGTGAGGGTTAGGTGAAGCTATGAATGTGAGGTATGAGTTGTGTTTGGTATCGAATGTTGGTAGGTGAGTGATGGGAGTGTGGTGCATTGAGCAATGTGGGTGGCTAGTGGTGCAGATGGTGGGATATGGCATTTGCCGATTAATTCACTGACCTTGACCACTCGACTGATGTCATTAAACTTCTTCCTGCAATGAAGGGGAAGGCAGCAGCAGCCAACTTCCTGGCACCATGGGTGGCTCTGCTGCACAGGCTGGGAGGAAAAAGTGTGGAAGAGCTATAGTGATAGGGGACTCAATTGTAAGGGGAATAGATAGGCGTTTCTGCAGCCGCAAACGAGACTCCAGGATGGTGTGTTGCCTCCCTGGTGCAAGGGTCAAGGACGTCTCGGAACGGCTACAGAACATTCTGGAGGGGGAGGGCGAACAGCCAGTTGTCGTGGTGCACATAGGCATCAACGATATAGGTAAAAAACGGGATGAGGTCCTAAAAGCAGAATATAGGGAGTTAGGAGGTAAATTAAAAAATATGACCTCAAAGGTAGTAATCTCAGGATTGCTACCAGTGCCACATGCTAGTCAGAGTAGAAATAGGAGGTTATTTCAAATGAATACGTGGCTGGAGGAATGGTGCAAGGGGGAGGGATTCAAATTCCTTGGACATTGGAACCGGTTCTGGGGGAGGTGGGACCAGTACAAACGGGACGGTCTGCACCTGGGCAGGGCCGGGACCGATGTCCTAGGGGGAGTGTTTGCTAGTGCTGTTGGGGAGGGTTTAAACTAAAGTGGCAGGGGGTTGGGAACCTGAGCAGGGAGACAGAGGAAAGAGAAACAAGGATAAAAGCAAAAGACAGGAAGGAGAAAAACAAAAGTGGAAGGCAAAGAACTCAACGGTTTAAATCAAACATGGTCACAGTAAATAATAATTCATATAGGTCTGAGAGCGTTAAAAAAACAAGCCTGAAGGCTTTGTGTCTTAATGCAAGGAGCATTCGGAACAAGGTGGATGAATTAGCTGCGCAAATAGAGGTAAATGAATACGATTTGATTGGGATTACAGAAACATGGCTCCAGGGTGGCCAAGGCTGGGAACTCAACATCCAGGGTTATTCAATATTTAGGAAAGATAGGCAAAAAAGAAAGGGAGGTGGGGTAGTATTGCTGGTTAAAGAGGGGATTAACACAATTGAAAGGAAGGATATTAGCTCTGATGATGCGGAATCTGTATGGGTAGAACTGAGAAATAACAAGGGGCAGAAAACGTTAGTGGGAGTGGTATATAGACCTCCAAACAGTAATACGGAGGTTGGGGACGGCATTAAAAGGGAAATTAGAGAAGCATGCAGTAAGGGCACATCAGTCATCATGGGTGACTTTAATTTACAGTAAAAATACTGTGGAGGAGGAATTCCTAGAATGTTTACAGGATGGTTTTCTGGAACAATATGTTGAGGAACCAACCAGAGATCAGGCCATCTTAGACTGGGTATTATGTAACGAGAAAGGATTAATTAGCAATCTTGTTGTACGAGGCCCCTTGGGTCAGAGTGATCATAATATGATAGAATTCTTCATTAGGATGGAAAGTGAAGTAGTTGAATCAGAGACGAGGGCCCTGAATTTAAATAAAGGAAACTACGATGGTATGAGACGCGAATTGGGTAGGATTGATTGGGGAATGTCACTCAAAGGGTTGACAGTGGATAGGCAATGGCAAACATTCAAAGACTGCATGGATGAACTACAGAATTTGTTCATCCCAGTGTGGCATAAGAATAAAACAAAAAGGGTGACTCAACCGTGGCTAACAAGGGAAATTAGGGATAGCATAAGATCCAAGGAGAGGGCATATAAATTGGCCAGAAAAAGCAGTAACCCTGAGGATTGGGAGCAGTTTAGGATTCAACAAAGGAGGACAAAAGGATTAATTAAGAAGGGGAAAATAGAATATGAAAGTAAGCTTGCAGGGAACATAAAAACTGACTGTAAGAGCTTTTATAGATATGTGAAGAGAAAAAGATTAGTGAGATCAAGTGTAGGTCCCTTGCAGTCAGAAGCGGGGGAAGTTATAATGGGGAACAAAGAAATGGCAGACCAATTAAATGCATATTTTGGTTCTGTTTTCACAAAGGAGGACACAAATAACCTCCCAGAAATGTTGGGGAACATACGGTCTGATGAAAGGGAGGAACTGAAAGCAATCAGTATTTGAAGGGAAATGGTGTTAGGGAAATTGACGGGATTGAAGGCCGATAAATCCCCAGGGCCTGATAATCTACATCCTAGGGTACTTAAGGAAGTGGCCCTAGAAAAAGTAGATGCATTGCTGATCATCTTCCAACATTCGATGGAATCTGGAACTGTACCCATGGATTGGAGGGTAGCTAATGTTACCTCACTATTCAAAAAGGGTGGTAGAGAGAAAGCGGGGAATTACAGACCGGTAAGCCTGACATCGGTAGTGGGGAAAATGCTAGAGTCCATTATAAAGGATGTAATAGCTGAGCACTTGAAAAACAGTGACAGGATCGGACAAAGTCAACATGGATTTACACAAGGTAAATCGTGCTTGACTAATCTACTGGAATTTTTTGAGGATGTAACTGGGAAAATAGATAAGGGAGAACCAGTAGATGTGGTGTATTTGGACTTTCAAAAGGCTTTCGATAAGGTCCCGCATAAGAGATTAGCGTGTAAAGTTAAGGCACATGGGATTGGAGGCAAGGTATTGACTTGGATAGGGAACTGGTTGGCGGACAGAAAGCAGAGAGTAGGAAATAATGGGTCTTTTTCCGAGTGGCAAGCAGTGACTAGTGGGGTACCGCAGGGATTGGTCCTTGGACCCCAGCTATTCACAATATACATTAATGATCTAGATAAGGGAACTAAATGTAATATCTCCAAGTTTGCAGATGACACAAAGCTGGGTGGGAGTGTGTGCTGCGAGGAGGATACCGAGATACTCCAGGATGATTTGGACAGGTTGGGTGAGTGGGCAGAAGCGTGGCAGATGCAATATAACGTGGATAAATGCGAGGTTATCCACTTTGGTGTCAAAAACAGAAAGGCAGACTATTATCTGAATGGCAATAGATTGGGAGAAGGGGAAGTGCAACGAGACCTGGGTGTCCTTGTGCAACAGTCGCTGAAGGTAAGCATGCAGGTGCAGCAGGCGGTGAAGAAGGCAAATGGTATGTTGGCCTTCTTAGCGAAAGGGTTTGAGTACAGGAACAGGGATGTCCTGCTGCAGTTGTACAGGGCCTTGGTGAGACCACACCTTGAGTACTGTGTGCAGTTTTGGTTGCCTTATCTGAGGAAGGATGTTCTTGCCATGGAAGGAGTTCAGCGAAGATTCACAAGGCTGATACCTGGGATGGCAGGAATGACATATGAGGAGAGATTGGGTTGATTGGGCTTATACTCGCTGGAGTATAGAAGAATGAGAGGGGATCTCATCGAAACATATAAAATTCTGACAGGTCTGGACAAACTAGATGCAGGAAGAATGTTCCCGGTGGTCGGAGAGTCCAGAACCAGGGGTCATAATCTAAGGATAAGGGGTAAGCCATTTAGGACAGAAATGAGGAAGAATTTCTTCACCCAGAGAGTGGTGAACCTGTGGAATTCTCTACCACAGAAGGTAGTTGAGGCCAAGTCATTAAATATATTCAAGAATGAGTTAGATATATTTCTTAAAGCTAAAGGTATCAAGGGATATGGGGAGAAGGCAGGTACAGGGTACTGAGTTTGGATGATCAGCCATGATCTCATCGAATGGCGGAGCAGGCTCGAGGGGCCGAATGGCCTACTCCTGCTCCTATCTTCTATGTTTCTATGTTTCTATGAAGCCAGCTCCTCGGTTTGACACTGTTGGCATTGACAGCTATGGCTATCTGCTCCCATTGTCGTTTCCGAGTTTCCCTGGAGAGCCTCCTGGCAATAGGACCTGTCTCCTGCTTTCTACCTCTTGCACCAAGGCTTCCAGTGCTGCATCAGAGAACTTTGGTGCATGCTCTCTCCCCTATTGTGACATTTCCACTGTCTCCCCCAGCCAGTTGAATGAGCTGCTGCAGGCAGAATGCACCTCCCCTTTAAGAGGTGCAGACTGCCTTTAAGAAGTGGAGGCTAGCTGTCATTGGTGCTAGTCTCGCATGAATTGGGCCCCCTGCTGAGCGTTCTGCCACTCAGCAGCACATTCAGTGCTGGACTGAACACTACAATCATTATAATTAGCAGGCAGCACGAAGGTTGCGTGCTGCCTGTATTCCTTTCAACGAGCGCAGGGTGATCGCACATCGTGTTCCCCGTGCTTGTTTTTGGGTTTTAACCAATTTTTAGCCCATAGAGATTAAAATTAAACTGAAAGTGGAGGCTTATAATAAACGTTAGGCTCATAATACTGTAGAGAACCAAACTGAATACAGGGAGTACAGATGAGAACTGAAAAAGGAAATAAGAGAGGCAAAAAGAGTGTATAACAATAGATTAGCAGGTAACATAAAAGGAACCCAAAAGTCTTTTTTAATATATGAATAGTAAAAGGGTAGTCAAAGGAAAGGTGAGGCCGATTAGGGACCAAAAAGGAATTTTTTTGTGGAGGCAGAGGGCATGGAACTAAATGAGTTCTTTACATCTGTCTTCAATAGAGAAGGGGATGTTGCCAATGTCACAGTAAAGGCAGAGGTAGTAGAGAAACTGGATAGGATAAAAATAGATAAAGAGGAGGTACTTAAAAAGTTTGCAGCGCTCAAAGTAGAAAAGTCACCGATCCAGATGGGATGCATCCTAGATTGCTGAGAGAAGTAAGGGTGGAGATAGCGGAGGTCCTGGCCACAATCTTCCTTAGATATGGGAGCGGTGCCAGACAACTGGAGGTTTGCAAATGTTACACCCCTGTTCAAAAAACTACAGGCCAATCAGCCTAACATCGGTGGTGGAGAAACTTTTAGAGACAAAAATCTGACACAAATGAATATTTTGCATCTGTGTTCACTATGGAGAAGGACGATGTAGGCATAGAAATCAGGCAGGGGGATTGTGATATACTTGAACAAATGAGCATTGAGAGGGAGGAGGTACTAACAGTTTTAGCGGGCTTAAAGGTGGATAAATCCCCAGGCACAGACAAGGTGTATCCCAGGCTGCTGTGTGAGGCAAGGGAGGAGATTGCATGGGCTCTGACACAAATTTTCAGAACCTCTCTGGCCACAGGAGAGGTGCCAGAGGACTGGAGAAAAGCTAACGTAGTACCATTATTCAAGAAGGGTAGTAGGGATAAACCAGGGAATTACAGGCCAGTGAGCCTAACATCAGTGGTAGGGAAATTATTGGAAAAAATTCTGAGGGACAGAATTAGTCTCCACTTGGAGAGGCAAGGATTAATCAAGGATAGTGAGCATGGCTTTGTCAGGGGGAGGTCATGTCTAACCAATTTGATTAAATTTTTCGAGGGGGTGATTAGGTGTGTGGATGAGGGTAGTGCAGTTGATGTAGTCTACATGGACTTCAGTAAGGCTTTTGACAAAGTCCCACATGGCAGACTGGTGAAGAAGGTAAGAGCCCATGGGATCCAGGGCAATTTGGCACATTGGATCCAAAATTGGCTTAGTGGCAGGAGGCAGAGGGTGATGGTCGAGGGTTGTTTTTGTGACTGGAAGCCTGTGTCCAGTGGTGTACCACAGGGATCGGTGCTGGGTCCTTTGCTGTTTGTAGTGTACATTAATGATTTAGATATGAATGTAGGAGGTATGATCAGTAAGTTCGCAGATGACACGAAAATTGGTGGAGTGGTAAATAGCAAGGAGGGAAGCCTCAGGCTACAGGACGATATAGACGGGTTGGTCAGATGGGCAGAACAGTGGCAAATGGAATTTAACCCTGAAAAGTGTGAGGTGATGCATTTTGGGAGGACTAACAAGGCAAGGGAATACACAATGAATGGTAGGACCCTAGGAAGGACAGAGGATCAGAGGGACCTTGGTGTGCATGTACATAGATCCCTGAAGGCAGCAGGGCAGGTAAATAAGGTGGTTAAAAAGGCATATGGGATACTTGCCTTCATTAGCCGAGGCATAGAATATAAGAGCAGGGAGGTTATGATGGATCTGTACAAAATGGTAGTTAGGCCACAGCTGGAATACTGTGTGCAGTTCTGGTCACCACACTATAGGAGGGATGTGATTGCATTGGAGAGGGTGCAGAGGAGATTCACCAGGATGTTACCTGGGCTGGAGCGCTTCAGCTATGAAGAGAGACTGGACAGGCTGGGGTTGTTTTCCTTAGAGCAGAGAAGGCTGAGGGGGGACCTGATTGAGGTGTACAAAATTATGAGGGGCATAGATAGGGTAGATAGGAAGGAACTTTTCCCCTTAGTAGAGGGGTCAATAACCAGGGGCATAGTTTCAAGGGAAGGGGCAGGAGGTTTAGTGGGGATTTGAGGAAAAACTTTTTCACCCAGAGGGTGGTTGAAATCTGGAACTCACTGCCTGAAAGGGTGGTAGAGGCAGGAACCCTCACAACATTCAAGAAGCATTTAGATGAGCACTTGAAACGCCATAGCATACAAGGCTATGGACCAAGTGCTGGAAAATGGGATCAGAATAGATAGGGCTTGATGGCCGGCGCAGACACAATGGGCCGAAGGGCCTCTTTCTGTGCTGTATAACTCTACTGGCGCTACGTGCCGCAGCGCCACGCGCTGCGGCACGTCGCGCCGTGGTATTGCAGGCCTTCCTCCCCTTCTTAAAGGGGAGGGACCCTGCGCAGCGCGAACCGGGGCCCAGCTGGGCCCCCAGGGATCGGGAGTGCCGGCAAAAGAGCCCGGCACTCAAGAGAAGTGCCGGGCTCTTGGAGCGCAGCCGGCACTTCACGGTGGGGGGGCTTCACGGGGGCCGGGGACAGCAACGGGGGCAGGTGCTGGCAGGCGGCCAGCAACAAAAATGGCCGCCTGCCACCTCCCCTTTAAATATCGCCGCCCCGGCCGCACGTACGCCTCCCTGAACCCGTCGGACATAGCGTCTGGCGGTAAATCAGGGGGCGCGACTGAAGATCACGGCCGGGGCACGAGCGGGGTGCTGCGCACGGCGATGACGTCATCGCCGGCGGCGCAGCGCCACAGGGCGCTACCGGCTGCCGCCGCCGCTAACCTCCCACTAAATTTTTCGGGAGGCGTGGGCGGCGCTGCGCCCGGGCGTTAGCTGCTTTACGCCCCATTAGCGCCCTCTTAAGGCGCTAACGGGAGGCGCAAGCAGCTGAATTTTTCCCCCTATGACTATGACAAAATAAATTGTCACTTGGAAAAATATGGATTAATCAATGACAGCCAGCATGAGGCAAATCATGTTTGACTAACTTGTTTGAGTTCTTTGATGAACTAATGGAGAGGGTTCAGAAAGGTAGTGTAGTAGTTGTATATATGGACTTTCAAAAGGCATTTGATAAAGTACCATATAATAGAATTGTTAGCAAAATTGAAGCCCATGGGATTAAAGGGGCAGTGGCAGTGTGGATATGAAATTGGTTAATGACCTGGACTTGGGTATACAACGCTGTTAAAAAGGCATATAGGATCCTTGGCTTTATAAATAAAGGCATAGAGTACAAAAGCAAGAAAGTTATGCTAAACCTTTATAAATTACTGGTTAGGCCCCAGCTAGAATACTGTGTCCAATTCTGGGCACTACACTTTGCAGGACTTCAGTTATGTGGAGACTAGAGAAGCTGAGTTTGTTCTCCTAGAACAGAGAAGGATAAGGGAAGATTTAATAGAGGTGTTCAACATTATGAAGAGTTTTGATAGAGTAAATAAGGAGAAACTATTTCCAGTGGCAGAAGGGCCATTAACCAGAGGACACAGATTTAAGGTGATTGGCAAAAGAACCAGAGGCGAGATGAGGTGTTTTTTTTAACGCTGCGAGTTGTTATGATCTGGAATGCACTGCCTGAAAGGGTGGTGGAAGCTGATTCAATTGTAACTTTCAAAAGGGAACTGGATGTATACTGGAAATGGAAAAATGTGGAGGGCTATGGGAAAGAGCAGCGGAATGTGCCTAATTGGAAAGCTCTTTCAAAGAGCTGGCACAGGCAAAATGGGCCGAATGGCCTCCTTCTGTGCTGTATCATTCTATGATTCTATGAAATGAGCTGATACCCTGGTAACCTCTCCTTCAGTATCTTTAAGCTTGTACTACCGAGGGAGCATGCCACCTTTTACTTACATGTAAATTACGTACTGTGCTGCAGGAATTTATAAAATGTAATTGGAAAGTCAATTCCTGGTTCGCTTCATCTTTAAATTAATATTCCAGAAGTATGCCTTTAGATAAACTATTCCCATATAGCCTTTCTTCCTACACAGTTACATAGAGAAAGAGCATGGAATTGAAAAACAATTACAGTTATCACTTCTCTGTGTGTGGTCCTGTGAATAGAATGCTGTATCATGTTAAAAGATCTCGAATATCCTTCATTTCTTGTGCAACACTCTGCCTTTTCAAAAGCAGTCACATATGTCTAGGGGAACAGTGCAGTCAGATGGCAGCATCTATTGCAAAAAAGATCTAATTTGAGTTCATGTTGTTGCTAAGGTTTTCTTAAGATTTACTAAACTTTTTTGTTAAAGGGGCACTGTCTTCATGAAATACATATTTTCAAATCTTGTTGTTTTTTTTTGCAAACACAGAATGCAAGTTGCACTTACAACTGCACTTTCAAAATCCCAACTGTCCAGCCTTTGGCCCTCTATTCACCACGACATTTCTGCAGCTACTGATCTGCTCACCTCCACTTTTGATGCCCTAGTCGCCATTAAAACCAATACACTCTCACCCTGGTCGATCACCCTGGTACGGCCCTCATCTTCGCTCCCTTAAGTCCAAGGGACGCAGACTTGAACAGATATGGCGGACAACTGGTTTAGCCATTCACCGCCAGATCTGGCTGGACCATATAAAGCATTATTGGTCCTGCTCTCCTCTGCCAAAACTGCTCCCTATTCCAGGATCATCCTGGAATGCAAAGATAACATCCAGTTTATTTCCTCTACTGCCGCTTCCCTCCCTTCCCCTAGCCCACAGGGCCAAACTTCCTCTAAGGTTCCCCCCTGCCCTAGCCCTGAATTCGCATCTTTTTCCAGTTTCTCTCCCATCTCCCCTCATGCCCTCTCCGAGCTCATCTTGTCCATAAGACCCACCTCCTGCTCCCTTGAACCTATTCCCACTAAACTGCTGACCACCCAACTTCCCTTCCTGACTCCCATGTTAGCTGATATTGTTAATGGTTCTCTCTCCTCAGGTACTGTTCCCCTCTCCTTCAAACCAGTCAGCACCCCTCTCCTCAAAAAAAACAACCCTTTCCTTGATCCCTCCGTCCTTGCAATCTACCGCCCCATCTCCAACCTCCCTTTCCTCTCCAAAGTCCTTGAACGTGCTGTCGCCTCCCAAATCCATGCCCATCTTTTCCGGAACTCCATGTTTGAATCCATCCAATCAGGTTTCTGCACCGCCACAGTACCGAAACGGCTCTTATCAAAGTCACAAATTATATCCTATGTGACTGTGGCAAAGGTAAACTATCCCTCCTCGTCCTTCTCGACCTGTCTGCAACCTTTGACATGGTTGACCACACCATCCTCCTCCAACGTCTCTCCACCATTGTCCAGCTGGGTGGGACTGCACTTGCCTGGTTTCATTCTTATCTATCCAGTCGTATCTAGAGAATCACCTGCAGTGGCTTCTCTTCCCGCTCCCGCACCGTTACCTCTGGGGTCCCCCGAAGATCTATCCTTGGCCCCATGCTATTTCTCATCTATATGCTGCCCCTCGGCGACATCATCTGAAAACACAGTGTCAGTTGCCACATGTACACTGACGACACCCAGCTCTACCTCACCACCACGTCTCTCAACCCCTCCACTGTCTCCAAATTGTCAGACTGCTTATCCAACATCCAGTACTGGATGTGCTGAAATTTCCTCCAACTAAATATTGGGAAGTTCAAAGCCATTGTCTTCGGTCCTCGCCACAAACTCCGTTCCCTAGCCACCGACTCCATCCCTCTCTCTGGCAACTGACTGAGGCTCAACCAGACTGTTCACAACCTTGGTGTCATATTTGACCCCGAGATGAGCTTCTGACCACACATCCACACCACCACGAAGACTGCCTATTTCCACCTCCGTAACATCGCCTGACTCCGGCTTTCCCTCGGCTTATCTGCTACTGAAACCCTTATCCATGCCTTTGTTACCTCTAGACTTGACAACGCACTCCTGGCTGGCCTCCCACGCTCTACCCTCCGTAAACTTGAGGTCATCCAAAACTCTGCTGCACGTGTCCTAACTTGTCCCAAGTCCCGTTCACCCATCATCCCTGTGCTCACTGACCTACATTGGCTCCTGGTTAAGCAACACTTAGATAATAAAATTCTCATCCTTGTTTTCAAATCCCTCCATGGCCTCGCCCCTCCCTATCTCTGTAATCTCCTGCAGTCCTACAACCCTCCAAGATATCTGTGCTCCTCCAATTCTGGCCGCTCCACCATTGGCGGCCGTGCCTTCAGCTGCCAAGGCCCTCAGCTCTGGAATTCCTTCCCTAAACCTTTCCACCTCTCTACCTCTCTTTCCTCCTTTAAGACGCTCCTTAAGACCTACCTCTCATCTGTCCTAATATCTCCTTATGTGGCTCGGTGTCAAATTTTGTTTGATAACGCTCCTGTGAAGCACCTTGGGACGTTCTACTATGTTAAAGGCACTATATAAGTACAAGTTGTTGTTGTTGTATGAAAATGCATAACTGTAGAGTTGATTTTTAACTTCGAGCGAGTTTTTGGGTAGTGTGGGGGGCAATGGGATGGCGGGTGTGTCAAGTGCAAAAGGCACTCGCTGATCTAAGTTTGAGGACTGGGGTATTTTAACTCCCGGGCCTCCTATACCTACTGTCGGTCAGCTGCCCGACCAGAATGGGCGGAAAGCAGTAGCTGGTTGATGGGCGGGAGGGGACGAGGCCATCACTAAGGGAACGCTCACTGGCAAGCAGGTAAATCACGGGGAGGAGGTTTCAGGAGGGTCTAGCGGGAAGGAAATGGGGGAGTTCAGGATGGGGAAGTTGTGACTTTCCCTCACAAAGGAAAGTTTTATACTTACCTTGGAGGGCCTCTTCTATCTACAGACCAGCTGCAGACCTGGTTCAGTTTATCTGGAAAGCTGCAGCAGCTTCCCAGCTCAGGGCTCAGTTAAAATACAATTGGGGTCCTTTTTGAGGTACTAAGATCTCGATCTACATAAGTCTATTTTCCCCCCTCTCCCACCCCCTGCTTTATGTGGGCACCTCATTCATCTGCAGAACCCAGCATGTTAAAATGGCAATGTTGGGAGAGCAGGAAAGTAACCCCTTCGTTTTTAAGTGCCCATCTGGCTGGCTTCTGTCGGGCGAGTAGGGTTTAAATCGACCCCTGGATCTGTTGAATGTGACATCATTATGACAAAAACGATGGGTGGTTCTTCTCCCATCCCAAACAAAACAAGGTCTGCAAACACTTTAAAACCATATCTAATAATATTGTTTTAATGTACTAGGATTAATATGTAAGAATGTGACTCTCGAACTGGTATTTTATCCTCCAGCTGTGTTTACATTGCAGCAAAGTTCATGCCCAATTAAATGAGAAGCACTGAAACACAACACAAGCTATGTTTCCTGTTGCTTTTATACAACGTACTGCTCATGGGACCAAAAATGAATACAAGCTGATTCAGTCCTTTGGTCTTCAGTTCCTAAACTCAGTTGTACTGGTGCAGGGTGGATGCTGGGAACTTCGCTGGAAGGAGGAGGGAAAATGGACATGGTAATCTTCACCAGGCTGCCTCACACTCTGTCTAGCAGGTGACTAGGAAAGTCATTATGTAGGGACCAGACCCATTCTGTCTTGCCCAGGATCTGGGTGGCATAGGAGAAGCTACCAGGGGGGAATAACAGGAGTAAACATATTGGCCGGCAAAGCGTTCGCCGCTGGCCCTGAAGTAAGCTTCCCACAAAGATCTTGCGATCTCTGTGGTGAGAAGTTCGGCTTTTCCGACATGCAGTTGAAATCAGCGTAATATAGTGGGAATCCCATTGTGCAAGCTGCTGTGACATCAACAAGCTGCCTAAACAGCCAATCATAATGCAGAATTCTCACAGACCAAGAACCATGGAGTAAGTAAGCTCCTTTGATTCTAATTTTTTTTAAATGTTACAGAAAGCAAAACAAAGGTTGGGGCTCTCACATGGGGGAAAGGTAAAGCTGAAATAAAGATAAACTTAAAAATAATATTGTTTTCGAAAGTTTCTTAAAAATTTAAATTTAAATTAAAATGGATAAATTTGACATTCCATAAAATTAGTTTTTCAGGGCCATAGCGTTTGTATAGCAGTCAATACGCTGTTAAAACCCCAGTTACACCTAATCCAAAAGGGTCTAACTTTAATGGTGTATTTAACAGCGGTATTACCGTGGAAGAGGCAAAGTTTTCATCAGTTTCCCTGATTTCACAGATTCCACTGATTGCCGGCTGTGGTGGTGGGGCGAGGGGGGGGGACTACAGTGCAGCCAGTGTCGGAGCAATGAATGACTGACTGCAATTTCTGTGTTAGGATGCGTATGCTCTACATTCTGAAGTTGCGGTCAATTTAAAAGAAAAGAAAGACTAGCATTTATATAGTGCCTTACACAACCACCGGACGTCTTAAAGCTCTTTACAGCCAATGAAGTACTTTTGGAGTGTAGTCACTGTTGTAATGTGGGAAACACGGCAGCCAATTTGCACACAGCAAGCTCCCACAAACAGCAATGTGCTAATGACCAGATAATCTGTTTTTGTTATGTTGATTGAGGGATAATTATTGGCCAGGACACCGGGGATAACTCCCCTGCTTTTTTTCGAAATAGTGCCATGGGCTCTTTTACGTCCACCTGAGAGGGCGGACGGGGCTGCGGTTTAACATCTCATCCGAAAGACGACACCTCCCTCAGCACTGCACTGAAATGACAGCGAACGCTGCTCATTCGCTGTTCTTACCAACTGCAAATTCCGAGCCACTGTCATAGAAGATACACATACAAAAAGGGTAAAATGTAGAAATGAAATCAGCAGCTGCAATTATACTTTTATTTAGCCTCAGACTGATTCATTTTCTTGTCATGTTTATTTACATTAAGTGAATCCTTTGGTTATTCAGTCATTACTAGCAGCACCATTCCTTATATTTTCTTAATCTATGATGAAACACCAATAATTATATATAGATTAACTCTTACCTACATTTTAAATGTTCTAGAATTATTCACACTATTTACTCAAAGTATTGTAGACTTTGTCATTTTAGCTTTTATCGCTGGGCAAAAAAAGAATCGGCAGACCGTTTTACACCTCACCCGATTTTCTTTGAAGTGAATGGAAAAGAAAATCAGGTGAGGTGTAAACACGCTGCCAATTTACTTTCACCTGTTTTTCTCCTGTTGATAAAAGTTAAAATTGCAATTTGTATAATTTTGCATCTTTACAATAAGTATAGGTAGCTATAATACATGCATTAGCTGTGCTCTGCTAGGCTAGCAGACCGGGCAGTTAGCACAACACATTAGGGTAGACATGGATGAGTGAGCCAACAGGCTAAATAGCAGTCCTACATAACCTTCCATTCTTTGGTGATGTTTATTTATTCAAAAATAATTGTTTAATTAAAATTAACCTCTAAAAGATTGATACTGCTCATTTAAGTAAATTAATGCAACATTTTACGTTTTTTAGACTGAACCTTGATCTGGAGATGGCTTATTCATCCCTATAGATTAGAATTTAATTATTCATTCTTTTTATTTGATGTCTACAGTCAGCCATCCTTCCTAACACTTAGGGGTAAAAATTCACTTGGTTGCGCCTCCCGTTAGCGCCTTAAGAGGGCGCTAATGGGGCGCAAAGCCGCTAACGCCCGGGCGCAGCGATGTTTGCGCCGCTCGAGAACTTAACTTGAGATTGTGCGGCGGCGCTAAAACTTACCGCTGCGACCACCTGCGCGCGCAGATTGTGACGTCATTCCATGGTGCAACGCCCTTGTGGCGCCCCGTAGCGGAAATTGAGTGGCGCCCCCTGCCTTACCGCCTGGCGCTTCCAACGACCGGAAGACTGGAACGCTATCAATCGCTGTGGGGCTGGGGGGGGGCGCTATTTAAAGGGGGCCTCTTCCTGTCTTTTATTGTTGGTGGCATTTTTGAACTATGCATTCTGAGAGAGAGAGGGAGAGACTTCTGGAGAGATTCAACGTTGTGTGAAGGAGTTTTGGGTACTGAGCAGCACTTTGCAGGTTCATTTTGATTTGCCATTCCTTGTATCGATTTAGCAGAGACTGTGGGAGCTGCACTCTGAGCTCTTTGCCTGGTACTCTCCATTGTTCTTTCCAGCACATTTGATGTGCAAGTCTCTCCAGGCCGAGATTCAAGGCAGCAATGAACAGGATGTGGATGGAAAGCAAGATTAACCATCCCCTTTAAGAACTGGCCCGTGCCATTGTGTGTGTGTTCCATTGCTGACTGACATTACATGAGCTTCGCCAGCGCTCCGAGTTAGCGCCTCACTGCTCGGCCTTTGCGCCTTAAGAGAGGTGTGCAGCGCCTGCTTTAGCGCTCCACTCACCTCCCGGGGCGGTAAAAGTGAAGTTTCCTGTCAGTGCCGATAATTAGCGCCAGGCGCTAATATTTGCGTCCGGACGATATTTGCGCCCCAAATGGGGCGCGACCTAATTTCTACCCCTTAGCATCTTCCCCCTCCCAACCCCGCCCCCAGAATTTAAAATGATATTTGTTTAGCATCCCCTTTCAAATGAGTTTCTTACCCTATTTCCAATCCTAAAGCTTGCTTTTGGTCCTTGGTAAAATCAGTTATGCTGATAGAGTTGGATGAAGAGGGATGGGAGGAGGCTCATGTGGAGCATAAACACTGTCATGGACCAGTTGGGCTGAATGGCCTGTTTCTGTGCTGTACATCCCATGCAATTCTAAGTAATGTTTCAAATATAATAAGAAACAGTCATAATAGAGTAAAATTGGGTGTTAGTGCCACTTGTAGTGCTTCATATATCTGGATAGCTCTGGGGGCATCCTGAAACACAACCCAGCAAAGGTTTCAAGGGTTTTTTTCTGTACGTTTTATGCTGCACAGCTTTGCCCTGCAAAGAGGCACCAGCAAGGAGGCTCTAGAGCAGGAAGGTCTCTAGCCACATCAAAGGGATCATGAGAAGGAGCAGCAGGAGCTTGAAGAGGCTGCAGAGTAAACAACAAAACTTGGATTTATATAGCGCCTTTAACATAGTAAAACATCCCAAGGTGCTTAACAGGAGCGTTATCAAACAAAATTTGACACCAAGCCACATGAGATATTAGGACAGATGACCAAAAGCTTAGTCAAAGAGGCAGGTTAAAGGAGCATCTTAAAGGAGGAAAGAGAGGTAGAGAGGCGGAGAGGTTTAGGGAGAGAATTCCAGAGCTTAGGGCCTAGGCAGCTGAAGGCACGGCCGCCAATGGTGGAATGATTAAAATTGGGGATGCGCAAGAGGCCAGAATTGGAGGAGCGCAGAAATCTTAGAGGGTTGTAGGGCTGGAGGAGATTACAGAGATAGGGAGGGGCGAGGCCATGGAGGAATTTGAAAAACAAGGATGAGATTTTAAAATTGAGGCGTTGCTGGACCGGGAGCCGATGTATGTCAGCGAGCACAGGGGTGATGGGTGAACGGGACTTAGCAGCAGAGTTTTGGATGAGCTCAAGTTTACAAAGGGTGGAAGGTGGGAGGCCAGCCAGGAGTGCGTTGGAATAGTCAAGTCTAGAGGTAACAAAGGCATGGATGAGGGTCTCAGCAGCAGATGAGCTGAGGCAGGAGTGGAGTCGGGCGATGTTATGGAGGTGGGCTGTCTTGGTGATAGCGCGTATTTGTGGTCGAAAGCTCATCTCGGGGTCAAATATGACACCAAGGTTGCGAACGGTCTGGTTCAGCCTCAGACAGTTGCCAGGGAGAGGGATAGAGTCGAATGTTGGGAAATGTATTTGGAGGAAATTTCTGCACTGAATGTTGAACAAGCAGTGTGACAAATTAGAGACAGTGGAGGGGTTGAGAGAGGTGGTGGTGAGGTAGCGTGTACGCTGAGTGTCATCAGCGTACATGTGGAACCTGACGTGTTTTCGGATGATGTCGTCGAGGGGCAGCATGTAGATGAGAAATAGGAGGGGGCGAAGGATAGATCCTTGGGGGACACCAGAGGTAACGGTGCAGGAGCGGGAAGAGAGGCCATTGCAGGTGATTCTCTAGCTATGACTGGATAGATAAGAATGGAACCAGGCAAGGGCAGTCCCACCCAGAGGAGAGGAGTTGGAGGAAGATGATGTGGTCAACTGTGTCAAAGGCTGCAGACAGGTCGAGAAGGACGAGGAGGGATAATTTATAGAATAATAGAAGCATAGAATAGTACATCACAGAAGGAAACCATTTAGTCCAACGAGTCTGCACCGGCTCTTTCGAAGAGCAATTCAGTTAGTCCCATTCCCCCGCTCTTTCCCCATTCCCCGCAATTTTTTTCTCCTTCAAGTAATTATCCAATTCACTTTTGAAGGCCACTATTGAACTATTGAATCTGTATCCACCACCCTATAGGCAGTGCTTTCCAAATCCTAACCACTCGTTACGTAAAAATGTTTATCCTCATCATGTCGCCTCTGGTTCCTTAAATCTGTGCCCTCTGGTTATTGACCCTTGAACCATTGGAAACAGGTTCTCTTTATTTACTCTATCTAAACCCTTCATGATTTTAAACACCTCTATCAAATCCCTCTTAGTCTTCTCTGCTCCAAGGAGAACAACCCTAGCTTCTCCAGTCTATCCACGTAACTGTAATTCCTCAACCCTGGAACCATTCTACCAAATCTCTTCTATACCCTCTCCAAAGCCTTCACATTCTTTCTTAGGTGTGGTGCCCAGAATTGGACACAATACTCCAGCTAGGGCTGAACTAGTGTTTTATATAGGTTTCACATAACTTCCTGGCTTTTGTATTCGATGCCATGTGTCCGCCCATTGCACCAGCCTGTCTATGTCCTCTTGAAGTCTATTATTATCTTCCTCCCTGTTTACTACACTTCCAAGTTTCGTGTCATCTACAAATTTCGAAATTGTGCCCTGTACCCCCCAAGTCCAATTCATTAATGTATATCAAAAACTGCAGTGGTCTAAGTACTGAACCCTGGGGAACAGCACTGTATATCTCCCTCCAGTCTGAAAAACAGCCATTCACCACAACTCTCTTTTTTCTATCTCTTAGCCAATTTTGTATCCATGTTGCTACTGCCCCTTTTATCCCACAGGCTTCAATTTTGCTAACAAGCCTAACATGTGATACTTTATCAAATGCCTTTTGAAAGTCCATACATACATCATCAACTGCACTGCCTTCATCAACCCTCTCTGTTACCTCATCAAAAAACCCAATCAAGTTAGTCAAACATGATTTGCCCTTAACAAATCTGTGCTGGCTCTCCTTTATTAGTCCATACTTGTCCAAGTGGCTGTTAATTTTCTCCCGGATTATTGTTTGTAAAAGCTTCCCCACCACCAACGTTAAACTGACTGACCTGTAATTGCCAGGTTTATCCTTCTCTCCTTTTTTGAACAAGGGTGTAACATTTGCAATCCACCAGTCTTGAAAGATTGTGGCCAGCTCCGCAATTTCTACCCTTACTTCCCTCAGCAACCTAGGATACATCCCATCCACTTTAAGTACTGCCAGTCTTTCTAATACCTCCTCTTTATATATTTTTGTCTCAACCAGTATCACGACAACCTCCTTGTTTACCGTACCTTTGGCAAAGTCCTCTTCCTTGGTAAACACCGATGCAAGTAATGTAACCTGCTCCGCCATTCAATAAGATCATGATCGATCTTCAACCTCAACTCCACCTTCGTGCACTATCTCCATATTCATTGGTTCCATTAGTATCCAAAAATCTATGGATCTCTGTCTTAAATAGACTCAATGACTGAGCATCCACGGCCCTCTGGGGTTGAGAATGCCAAAGATTCAGAACCCTTTGAGTGAAGAAATTTCTTCTCATCTCAGTCTTATTCTGAGACTGTGACCCCTAGTTTTAGACTCCCCAGCCAGGGGAAACATCTTCCCAGCATCGACCCAGTCAAGCCCCTTAAGAATTTTATATGTTTCAATGAGATTGCCTCTCATTCTTCTAAACTCAAGGGAATATAGGCCTAGTTTACTCAATCTCTCCTCCTAGGACAATCCCCCCATCCCAGAAATCAGTCTAGTGAACCTTCGTTGCACTCCCTCTAAGGCAAGTATATCCTTCCTTAGGTAAGGAGACAAAAACTGTACACAGTACTCCAAGTGTGGTCTTACCAAGGCCCTATATAATTGCAGTAAGACTTCTTTACTCTTATACTCCAATCCTTTTGTAATATAGGCTAACAAACCATTTGCTTTCTTAATTGCTTGCTATACCTGCATGTTAGCTTTCTGTGATTCGTGTACAAGGGCACCCAGGTCCCTCTGAACACCAATATTTTCCAATCTCTCACCATTTAAAAAATATTCTGCTTTTCTATTTTTCCTACCAAAGTGAATAACTTCACATTTCTCCACATTATATTTCATCTGCCATGTTCTTGCCCACTCACTTTACCTGTCTATATTCCTTTGCAGCCTCTTTGCATCCTCCTCACAACTTACTGCTGTTGCATTACATTTCTGTCTGCCAGTTTTTGACTCCAATTTACCCAGGCCAGATCCCTCTTCAATTCGCTGAAATTAGCCCTCCTCCAGTTAGTATTTCTATTCTAGATTGCTCCTTGTCCTTCTCCATAACTAATCTATGGACCATTTAACATGGTCAGTCACACAGGATGTCATTTGTGACTTTGATAAGGGCCATTTCAGTACTGTGGCAGGGGCGGAAACCTGCTTGGAGGGATTGAAACGCGGAGTTCTGGAAAAGATGGGCCCGGTTTGGGAGGCGACAGAATGTTCAAGGACTTTGGAGAGGAAAGGGAGGTTAGAGATGCAAGGACAGAGGGGTCAAGCATGGGTTTTTGAGGAGGGGCGTAATGATGGCAGATTTGAAGGGGAAGGGGACTGTATCTGAGGAGAGAGAACCGTTAATAATGTCATCTAACAGGGGGGCCAGGAAGGGAAGTTGGGTGGTCATCAATTTGTTGGGAATAGGGTCAAGGGAGCAGGAGGTGGGTCTCATGGACAAGATGAGCTCGGAGAGGGCATGGGGGGAGATTGGAGAGAAACTAGAGAAAGATGCGAGTTCAGGGTTAGGGCAGGGGGGGACTTTAGGGGAAGTTTAGCACGATGCACTAGGGAGAGGAAGGGAAGCCACAGATGCAGCTGAACAACGAAGATGTCCATGAGCTCCTCGCACTTGTTGTTGGAGGTGAGGGTGGAGAAGACAGGGGAGAGGGGTTTAAGAAGACGGTTAGCAGTAGAGAATAGAAGCCTGGGGTTGTCTTTGCATTCCAGGATGATCCTGGAATAGTGAGCAGTTTTGGCAGAGGAGAGCAGGATCCAATAGTGCTTTATGTGGACCAGCCAGATCTGGCAATGAATGTCTAACCCAGTTATCCACCATAAATGTTCAAGTTTGCATCCTTTGGACTTAAGGTAGTGGAGACAAGGGCCGTACCAGGGGATCGACCAGGTTGAGAGTGAGTAATGGTTTTAGTGGGGACTGGGGCATCAAAGCTGGACAAATGTGAGTAGTCGCACAACACCAGGTTATAGTCCAACAGCTTTATTTGAAATCACAAGCTTTCGGAGCGCTGCTCCTTCGTCAGGTGAAGTGAAGAGATGCATATAGGCACAGCATAAATAGTCAGAGAACACTGCCAGATGATTACAGTTAATCTTTCTAACTGCCCTTTATCTCACCTCGGCAGAGAGATAATCACGGCAATCAATCTTCATGCACAAGTTCGAGCAAGACTTCTTCGCTGCACAGGACCTCCAACCAACGCTATACACCAGATACATCGACGACATTTTCTTCCTATGGACCCACGGTGAAAAATCATTGAAAAGACTACACGATAACATCAACAAGTTCCATCCCACCATCAAACTCACCATGGACTACTCCTCAGAATCGGTTTCATTCTTGGACACACGAATCTCCATCAAAGACGGACACCTCAGCACTTCACTCTACCGCAAGCCCACGGACAACCTCACGATGCTCCACTTCTCCAGCTTCCACCCTAACCACGTTAAAGAAGCCATCCCCTATGGACAAGCCCTGCGAATACACAGGATCTGCTCAGACGAGGAGGAATGCGATGGACACCTACAGACGCTGAAAGACGCCCTCGTAAGAACGGGATATGACGTTCGACTCGTCGATCGACAGTTCCGACGGGCCACAGCGAAAAATCGCATAGACCTCCTCAGAAGACAAACACGGGACACAACCAACAGAGTACCTTACGTTGTCCAGTACTTCCCCGGAGCAGAGAAACTACGCCAAGTTCTTCGCAGCCTTCAACATGTCATCGATGACGACGAACACCTCGCTAAGGCCATCCCCACGCCTCCACTACTCGCCTTCAAACAGCCGCCTAACCTCCAAAGTACCATCGTTCGCAGCAAATTACCCAGCTTTCAGGAGAACAGCGACCACGAAACCACACAACCCTGCCACGGCAACCTCTACAAGACATGCCAGATCATCAACACAGATACCATCATCACACGTGAGGACACCACCCACCAGGTACATGGTACATACTCATGTGGCTCGGCCAACGTTAATCTTTCATACGTTGCAGGAAAGGATGCCACGAAGCATGGTACATCGGCGAGACCATGCAGACACTGCGACAACGTATGAACGGACACCGCGCAACAATCGCCAGGCAGGAGTGTTCCCTCCCAGTCGGGGAACACTTCAGCAGTCAAGGACATTCAGCCTCGGATCTTCGGGTAAGCGTTCTCCAAGGCGGCCTTCGAGACACACGACAACGTAAAATCGTCCAGCAGAAACTGATAGCCAAGTTCAGCACCCATGAGGACGGCCTCAACCGGGATCTTGGGTTCATAATGAGAAAGGATTAATTAGCAATCTTGTTGTACGAGGCCCCTTGGGTCAGAGTGATCATAATATGATAGAATTCTTCATTAGGATGGAGAGTGAAGTAGTTGAATCAGAGACTAGGGCCCTGAATTTAAATAAAGGAAACTACGATGGTATGAGGCGCGAATTGGGTAGGATTGATTGGGGAATGTCACTCAAAGGGTTGACGGTGGATAGGCAATGGCAAACATTCAAAGACTGCATGGATGAACTACAGAATTTGTTCATCCCAGTGTGGCATAAGAATAAAACAAAAAGGGTGACTCAACCGTGGCTAACAAGGGAAATTAGGAATAGCATAAGATCCAAGGAGAGCGCATATAAATTGGCCAGAAAAAGCGGTAACCCTGAGGATTGGGAGCAGTTTAGGATTCAACAAAGGAGGACAAAGGGATTGATTAAGAAGGGGAAAATAGAATATGAAAGTAAGCTTGCAGGGAACATAAAAACTGACTGTAAGAGCTTTTATAGATATGTGAAGAGAAAAAGATTAGTGAAATGAAGTGTAGGTCCCTTGCAGTCAGAAGCGGGGGAAGTTATAATAGGGAACAAAGAAATGGCAGACCAATTAAATGCATATTTTGGTTCCGTCTTCACAAAGGAGGACACAAATAATCTCCCAGGGATGTTGGAGAACATCGGGTCTGATGAAAGGGAGGAACTGAAAGAAATCAGTATTTGCAGGGAAATGGTGTTCGGGAAATTGACGGGATTGAAGGCCGATAAATCCCCAGGGCCTGATAATCTACATCCTAGGGTACTTAAGGAAGTGGCCCTAGAAATAGTAGATGCATTGCTGATCATCTTCCAACATTCGATGGAATCTGGAACTGTACCCATGGATTGGAGGGTAGCTAATGTTACCCCACTATCAAAAAGGGTGGTAGAGAGAAAGTGGGGAATTACAGACCGGTAAGCCTGACATCGGTAGTGGGCAAAATGCTAGAGTCCATTATAAAGGATGTAATAGCTGAGCACTTGAAAAACAGTGACAGGATCGGACAAAGTCAACATGGATTTACAAAAGGTAAATCGTGCTTGACTAATCTGGAATTTTTTGAGGATGTAACTGGGAAAATAGATAAGGGAGAACCAGTAGATGTGGTGTATTTGGACTTTCAAAAGGCTTTCGATAAGGTCCCGCATAAGAGATTAGCGTGTAATGTTAAGGCACATGGGATTGGGGCAAAGGTATTGACTTGGATAGGGAACTGGTTGGCGGACAGAAAGCAGAGAGTAGGAATTAATGGGTCTTTTTCCGAGTGGCAGGCAGTGACTAGTGGGGTACCGCAGGGTTCGGTCCTTGGACCCCAGCTATTCACAATATACATTAATGATCTGGATAAGGGAACTAAATGTAATATCTCCAAGTTTGCAGATGACACAAAGCTGGGTGGGCGTGTGTGCTGCGAGGAGGATACTGAGAAACTCCAGGATGATTTGGACAGGTTGGGTGAGTGGGCAGAAGCGTGGCAGATGCAATATAATGTGGATAAATGCGAGGTTATCCACTTTGGTGTCAAAAACAGAAAGGCAGACTATTATCTGAATGGCAATAGATTGGGAGAAGGGGAAGTGCAACGAGACCTGGGTGTCCTTGTGCACCAGTTGCTGAAGGTAAGCATGCAGGTGCAGCAGGCGGTGAAGAAGGCAAATGGTATGTTGGCCTTCATAGCGAAAGGGTTTGAGTATAGGAACAGGGATGTCCTGCTGCAGTTGTACAAGGCCTTGGTGAGACCACACCTTGAGTACTGTGTGCAGTTTTGGTCGCCTTATCTGAGGAAGGATGTTCTTGCCATGGAAGGAGTTCAGCGAAGATTCACAAGGCTGATACCTGGGATGGCAGGAATGACATATGAGGAGAGATTGGGTCGATTGGGCTTATACTCGCTGAAGTATAGAAGAATGAGAGGGGATCTCATCGAAACATATAAAATTCTGACAGGTCTGGACAAACTAGATGCAGGAAGAATGTTCCCGATGGCCGGAGAGTCCAGAACCAGGGGTCATAATCTAAGGATAAGGGGTAAGCCATTTAGGACAGAAATGAGGAAGAATTTCTTCACCCAGAGAGTGGTGAACCTGTGGAATTCTCTACCACAGAAGGTAGTTGAGGCCAAGTCATTAAATATATTCAAGAATGAGTTAGATATATTTCTTAAAGCTAAAGGTATCAAGGGATATGGGGAGAAGGCAGGTACAGGGTACTGAGTTTGGATGATCAGCCATGATCTCATCGAATGGCGGAGCAGGCTCGAGGGGCCGAATGGCCTACTCTTGCTCCTATCTTCTATGTTTCTATGTCACGCTACATGTAACCCCACCTGACGTAGAGTCATCCAGACTCGAGTCGTCGTTGGCTTGTTCTCTCTACACAGATGCGGCCGGACCTGCTGTGATTTCCAGCAAAAAAAGTCTTTTGTTTTCCATACAGACCCCAGCATCTGCCTCATTTGACCCCTTGTGACCCCACCTCATTGTCTTTGATGTAATGTTTTCCTGACTGACCTGTTTGGACACCATCCACACCTTTGATTGCCGTGATTATCTCTCTGCTGAGGTGTGATAAAGGGATGTTAGAAAGATTAACTGTAATCATCTGGCAGTGTTCTCTGACTATTTATGCTGTGCCTATATGCATCTCTTCACTTCACCTGACGAAGGAGCAGTGCTCCGAAAGCTTGTGATTTCAAATAAAGCTGTTGGACTATAACCTGGTGTTGTGCGACTTCTCACATTTGTCCACCCCAGTCCAACACCGGCATCTCCACATCATCAAAGCTGGAGGTAAGGGTGTGATTGAGCTGATTGGTAGCTGCAGAAATGCCATGGTGAATGGAGGGCCAAAAGCTAGACAGCTGGGAATTTGAAAGTGCAGTTGTAAGTGACTTGGGGAAAGTTTTTTCCAGGGGCAGAGACAGAAGGAAATGGGTTTGGGAGGGGGAAGGGGGCTGTGGGTGGAGAGCGATACAAGGAAGTGATCAGAAATGGCCTTATCTGTGCTTGACACGTCAGGAGTAGTGAGGTCACGTGAGATGGCAAGATCAAGGGGGTGGCTGTGAATATGGGTAGGGGAGTTTATATAGGGAAGTAGAACCTGATGATGGCTGTGAGTGTTATTTGGAAAACTCTCATACAGGAGACTTTACCTTAACTTGCAATATGGCCATTGCATTAATAGTCCTGCCTACATATTCCTCATGCTCTGCGCAGATAAGCTTTCACTCGCAGTTCCTCAAATCCTCCAGGAAGCTCACAAACATCACATTTTTGCCAGCTGATAAAACATGTTCACAAAGCTTTGCTAAAACACTCTGCACACAGCTTCAGTGCAAACCACATTTTTCATGTCCAACCATGAAGTATGTGTGAATGCCTGGAATTGGCTACCACAGAGCTTCCCCTTGGTGACGGTGTGTGACATAAATGCTCTGAGTCATAGAGTCATAGAGTTATACAGCACAGAAAGAGGCCCTTCGCCCCATCGTGTCTGCGCCGGCCATCAAGTCCTGTCTATTCTAATCCCATTTTCCAGCACTTGGTCTGTAGCCTTGTATGCTATGGCGTTTCAAGTGCTCATCTAAATGCTTCTTGAATGTTGTGAGGGTTCCTGCCTCTACCACCCTTTCAGGCAGTGACTCCAGATTCCAACCACCCTCTGGGTGAAAAAGTTTTTCCTCAAATCCCCTCTAAACCTCCTGCCCCTTACCTTGAAACTATGCCCCCTGGTTATTGACCCCTTTACTAAGGGGAAAAGTTCCTTTCTATCTACCCTATCTATGCCCCTCATAATTTTGTACACCTCAATCAGAACCCCCCTCAGCCTTCTCTGCTCTAAGGAAAACAACCCCAGCCTGTCCAGTCTCTCTTCATAGCTGAAGCGCTCCAGCCCAGGTAACATCCTGGTGCATCTCCTCTGCACCCTCTCCAATGCAATCACATCCCTCCTATAGTGTGGTGACCAGAACTGCACACAGTATTCCTGCTGTGGCCTAACTAATATTTTGTACAGCTCCATCATAACCTCCCTGCTCTTATATTCTATGCCTCGGCTAATGAAGGCAAGTATCCCATATGCCTTTTTAACCACCTTATCTACCTGTCCTGCTGCCTTCAGGGATCTATGTACATGCACACCAAGGTCCCTCTGATCCTCTGTCCTTCCTAGGATCCTACCATTCATTGTGTATTCCCTTGCCTTGTTAGTCCTCCCAAAATGCATCACCTCACACTTTTCAGGGTTAAATTCCATTTGCCACTGTTCTGCCCATCTGACCATCCCGTCTATATCGTCCTGTAGCCTGAGGCTTCCCTCCTCGCTATTTACCACTCCACCAATTTTCGTGTCATCTGCAAACTTACTGATCATACCTCCTACATTCATATCTAAATCATTAATGTACACTACAAACAGGAAAGAACCCAAAACCAATCCCTGCGGTACACCACTGGACACAGGCTTCCAGTCACAAAAACAACCCTCGACCATCACCCTCTGCCTCCTGCCACTAAGCCAATTTTGGATCCAATGTGCCAAATTGCCCTGGATCCCATGGGCTCTTATCTTTTTGATTAGTCTCCCATGTGGGACTTTGTCAAAAGCTTTACTGAAGTCCATGTAGACTACATCAACTGCACTACCCTCATCCACACACCCAGTCACCCCCTCAAAAAATTCAATCAAATTGGTCAGACATGATCTCCCCCTGACAAAACCATGCTGACTATCCCTGATTAATCCCTGCCTCTTCAAGTGGAGACTAATTCTGTCTCTCACAATTTTTTCCGATAATTTCCCCACCACTGATGTTAGGCTCACTGGCCTGTAATTCCCTGGTTTATCCCTACAACCCTTCTTGAACAATGGTACTACGTTAGCTGTTCTCCAGTCCTCTGGCACCTCCCCTGTGGCCAGAGAGGTTCTGAAAATCTGTGTAAGAGCCCCTGCAATCTCCTCCCTTGCCTCACACAGCAGCCTGGGATACATCTCGTCAGGGCCTGGGGATTTATCCACTTATAAGCCCACTAAAACCGCTAGTACCTCCTCCCTCTCGATGCTCATTTGTTCAAGTATATCACAATCCCCCTGCTTGATTTCTATGCCTACATCGTCCTTCTCCATAGTGAACACAGATGCAAAATATTCATTTAAAACCTCACCTACATCTTCCGGCTCTACACACAGTTTGCCACTTTGGTCCCTAATCGGCCCTACTCTTTCCCTGGTTATCCTCTTGCCCTTAATATACTTATAAAACACCTTGGGATTTTCCTTTATTTTGCCCGCCAGTGTTTTTTCATGCCCACCTCTTCGCTCTCCTAATTTCTTTTTTAAGTACCCCCCTGCACTTTCTATACTCCTCTAGGGCTTCCACTGTTTTTAGTCCTTTGTATCTGCCAAAAGCCTCCCTTTTTTTCCGAATCCATTCTTGTATATCCCTTGACAACCAGGGTTCCCTGGGTTTGTTGGTCCCACCCTTGACCTTTACGGGAACATGTTGGTGTTGTACTCTCTCTATTTCCTTTCTGAAAGACTCCCATTGTTCTGATGTGGATTTTCCTACAAGTAGCTGATCCCAGTCCATTTTGGCCAGATCCTGCCTTATCATATTAAAATCGGCCTTCCCCCAATTTAGAACCTTTATTTCTGGTTCATCTTTGTCCTTTTCCATGACTACCTTAAATCTCACCGAATTATGGTCACTGTCACCAAAATGCTCTCCTACTGACGCATCTACTACTTGCCTGGCTACATTCCCTAGAATTAGGTCCAGTACCGCCCCCTCTCTTATAGGACTTTCTACATGCTGGCTCAAAAAGCTTTCCTGGATGCACTTTAAGAATTCTGCACCCTCTAAGCCTCTCACACTCTGACTATCCCAGTTAATATTGGGGAAGTTGAAATCCCCTACTATTATTACCCTATTATTTCTACACTTCTCTGAGATTTGCCTACATATCTGTTCCTCTATCTCCCCCTGACTGTTTGGGGGCCTATAGTACACTCCCAGCAAAGTGCTTGCCCTCTTTTTGTTTTTAAGTTCGACCCATATGGCCTTTTTAGAGGAACCTGCTAAGATATCATCCCTCCTTACAGCAGTAATTGACTCCTTGTTTAATATTGCGACACCCCCTCCTCTTTTACACTCCTCTCTGTCTCACCTGAAGATTCTATACCCCGGAATATTGAATCCTGCCCCTCCCTCAACCATGTCTCTGTGATAGCAACAATATCATACTCCCATGTGTTCATCACACCTTCAATTCATCTGCCTTACTCGCAAGACTCCTTGCATTAAAATAAATGCCAACCAGCCTTGCCATACACCCTTGAGCCGTTACATATTTGCTCTGCCTTCCAGGCTGACTTGTTTTTTCCTCTATATTTGGCTGTGCATCACCCCCTACTATAGCTCCACTCCCTATCCCATCCCCCTGCCAAGTTAGTTTAAACACCCCCCCCCCAAACAGTACTAGCAAACCTCCCCGCAAGAATGTTGGTCCCGTTCCGGTTCAGGTGCAACCCCTCTGACTTGTACAGGTCCCACCTTCCCCAGAGGCAGACCCAGTGATCCAGGAAACTAAAGCCCTTCCTCCTGCGCCAACTCTTTAGTCACGCATTCATCTGCTCTATCCTCCTATTCCTATACTCACTAGCACGTGGCACCGGGAGTAATCCAGAGATTACAACCTTTGAGGTCCTGCTTTTTAATCTGCTACCTAGCTCCCTAAATTCTTGTTGCAGGACCTCATCCCTCTTTCTACCCATGTTGTTGGTACCTATGTGAACCATGATCTCTGACTGTTTGCCCTCCCCCTTCAGAATGCCCTGCAGCCATTCAGTGACATCCTTGACCCTGGCACCAGGGAGGAAACATACCATCCTGGAGTCACGTCTGCAGCCACAGAAATGTCTATCTGTTCCCCTTACGATACAATCCCCTATCACTATTGCTCTCCCACTCTTTTTCCTCCCCTCCTGTGCAGCTGAGCCACTCGCAGTCGCCACGGACTTGGCTCTTGCTGCATTCCCCTGAGAAACCATCTTCCCCAGCAGTATCCAAAATGGAAAATCTGTTGGAGAGGGAGATGGACGCAGGTGACTCCTGCACTACTTTCCTAGTTCTTTTACTCTGTCTGGTGGTCACCCATTTCCTGTCTGCCTGTGCACTCTTTACCTACGGTGTGACCACCTCGTGAAACGTGCTATCCATGACGATCTCAGCTTCGCGGATGCTCCACAGTGACTCCAGCCGCAGCTCCAGCTCCGAAACGCGGATTTCGAGTAGCTGCAGCTGGAGACACTTCCTGCACATGTGTTCGCCCTGGACACCTAAAGTGTCCCTGACTTCCCACAAAGCACAGGAGGAGCACTCCATGCAGCCGAGCTGCCCTGCCATGTCCTACCCTTAATTTACTCCCTTTACTTCCTTTAAATTAAAGAATATTAAATGCACTAGGGACCTTACTTCCCTTTAAACACTACTTACTCTAAACTAGAGACCTTACTTTGACTTTAACGACTGGACTGTAGAAATACTCACCAGGTCCTACTTACCAATCAGCTCCTTCCCTGGTTGTGATGTCACTTTAGCGGTTTCGCAGTTGTTGTTGTTTGACTGCTCCCGCTCATGGACTCTTTTCTTGGTGTACAGTAAGAACCAATTCCTACAGGGTGAAAAGTTAGAAAAAACAAAGGCGAAGCAAGGGAGCTCCTCCTTCCACTCCTCACGTAACTCCCTGACTCAGCCAACTCGCAGCACTCTGTTTAAACCGTACTAAGTCTCTGCGCTCAGTCTCCACCCAGGGCCGCTCTCACTGCCTCTGCCGCCGGTGAGTCTGGCTTTGTCTAGGTGCTACCTCAAGGGCCGGAGTATGTGAGATGGTCTGCTGCAGACTGCACCACATCTGCCATTGCATGGGCAGCCTAGGCCTGTGTGCTTTCAGGCACCTATCTAGGCATCAGAGGGGGATACTGAGAGGTGTGTTGGCGTCCTGAGAGATAGCAATGACATTGGTACATATTCCAGCCATGCCAGTGCTACTGGGCATAGCCTCACCAAGGCCATTGAATGACATGACAGCAGATCAAATGTTGTCACTAAGATATGTGAAACCTTGTCTAAGAGTTCTTTCTAACTGTTTCTCAAGCTTGTTGAAGTCAGAGTGATAGCTTGTACCATTCTGGAATCTAAGGGCTCATTGGTGGCCATCTGAGTATCTGTGGAAGAAGCCATGACTGCTCTAGAGCCTCTGGCATGGGAGCTACACTGCAGATATTGATGGCAATGCAAATCGGTTTCCACTAAGCCCAATAATGCTCTACGATCCCATGTAAAGTCACAGCCTATCCCACACACTTCTCATGAGAGTGAAGTCAAGCCTGTTTTTTCCTGTCAGCCATGGCTCAGTTGGTAGCACTCTCACCTCTGACTCAGAAGGTTGTAGGTTCAAGTCCTGCTCCAGAGACTTGAGCACAAAATCTCGGCTGGTACTTAAGTGCAGTACAGTTGGACATTCTGCCTTTCAGATGAGATGTTAAGATGTCTTCCCTCTCCGGTGGATGCAATAGATCCCATGGCACTATTTGAAAATGAGCAGTGGAGTTACCCCCGGTGCCCTGGCCCAATATTTATCCCTCAATCAACAGTACTAAAACAGATTATCTGCTCATTATCTCATTGCTGTTTGTGGGACCTTGCTGTGCACAAATTGACTGCCACGTTTTCTACATTACAAAAGTGACTACACTTCAAAAAATACTTAATTGGCTGTAAAGTGCTTTGGGATATCACGAGGTCGTGAAGGGCGCTATATAAATACAAGTTCTTTCTTTCTGTGGGCTTCTAGTGCAGCTGATATACATGTATCATAACCTAAAAAACCACCTTAACAGCCACTGACATAAGCAGGATTTCTCAGTAATTTTTGGGCTCCTTAGGATCCCTCTTTTTGTGGGCAGAAAACACAGCTGTTCTCTGAACCACTCGTGCTACGAGTGCGTCAGACAGAATTGTTTCACCAACCTCAGAAGGGGAGGTCCAAGGTGAATCAGTGGTTCCTGGCACTGTGCTCCAAGACCATTACCCCTCGCTTAAAAATTCAGCACATATACCAATTACAACTGCCCCTTTATCATTAGCTGTGCGGCAGTGCGCACCTCAATTCGCCCCATTAAAGGAACCTTGCCTGTTGGAAATGTACTTTGGAATTTGAGCACACATGATTTTCCAACTATTTAATTGAATGGTTGAAAAATCATGCCCATTGCTTGCCCCCTTTTTCTGATATGCTCCTGGAAGGCAAGACTTCCACCTGGAATGTGAAGTTTCAACAATTACTCCTTAAATTTGTTCACTAGATCTTCTGTCTATGCAAAACACTTCACTGTTTATTCCAACCTTCATGCAAATGGGTGCATGCTATGGTCTGCTGGATCAGACACCAACTGGGATTAGAACTCGTGACAAAATGAAGTACTTTGTTTATAATGCTTTATTTATTGGATTCTTTATTGGTTGTCACAGCACACATAGGGCAGAAATCAGTTGCTGCTGGGCGTTTCTCACGTTGCTTGGAATATATATTAGTCTGGGCTGCAAAGTGGTCCCATCGAATATATCATTCCTAAGAAGCTCTTCTTGACACCTTTCTGCTTTGGTGTTCTGTCCAATCTGATCAAATTGAACAGAACCTCAGTTGGGCACCAACAGAGAGTTGTCTTACACAAAAACATAGGAACAGGCGTAGGCCGTCGAGACTGTACTGCCATTCAATTAGATCATGGCTGATCTGTGTCTTAACTCCATTTACTCACCTTGATTCCATAACCCTTTATTATCCTTGCCTAAGAAAAATCTATCACTCTCAGTTTGTAAATGTTCGATTTACCTAGCCTCAACAGCTTTTGGGGGGAGAGAGTTCCAGATTTCCACTCCCCTTCGTGTTAAGAAGTGCTTCCTGACATCACCCTTGAATGACCTAGCACACCCCTGCCCCTCCCTCCCGGAACCACGATAGGGTTCCCCTTGTCCTCACCTTTCACCCCACCAGCCTCCACATTCAACGGATCATCCTCCGCCATTTCCGCCACCTCCAGCGTGATCCCACCACCAAACACATCTTCCCCTCACCTCCCCTTTCAGCATTCCGCAGGGACCGCTCCCTCCGCGACACCCTAGTCCACTCCTCTACCACCCCCAGCACCCCTTCCCCTTCGCCCGGCACCTTCCCGTGCACGCGCAGGAGATGCAACACATGCCCTTATACCTCCCCTCTTCCCACTGTCCAGGGCCCCAAACACCCCTTCCAGGTGAAACAGCGATTTACTTGTACTTCCTGCAATTTAGTATACTGTATTCGCTGCTCACGATGTGGACTCCTCTACATTGGGGAGACCAAACGCAGATTGGGTGACCGCTTTGCGGAACACCTCCGTTCAGTCCGTAAGGGGGACCCCGAGCTCCCGGTGGCCTGTCACTTTAATTCACCGCTTTACTCCCACTCTGACCTCACCGTCCTCGGCCTATTACACTGTTCCACGGAAGCTCAGCGTAAGCTCGAGGAACAGCACCTCATCTTTCGTTTAGGCACGCTACAGCCCTCTGGACTCAATATCGAGTTCAACAATTTTAGATCATAACCTCAGCTCCAATCACATTTATATTTTATTTTATCCACCCTTTTATTTGTCCCCCCCACCTTTTTTTTCCTCCTAGAAGCTGGCAGCTGTCCTTCATTCTGCCAGTGGATTTCACACTTCATTCAGCCTTAATCTGTCACATTAACACCACCTCTAGCCTTGCATATCTCTTAATGTCTCTTAATGTCTCTTCATCTCCTCCTTTGTTCCTTTATCCCCTCCCCCTTTTCCCAGCTTTACCCTGGCCTTAAATCTATTTGATTTCCAGCTCTTCCCAGTTCTGATGAAAGGTCATCGACCTGAAACGTCAACTCTCTTTCTCTCTCTACGGATGCTGCCTGGCCTGCTGAGTTTTTCCAGCGTTTTCTGTTGTTATTTCTAATTTTAAGGTTATGCCCCCTTGTTGTGGACTCTCCAAAACATCTATATAGTTGACGACCCGTAAATTGCTGATCACCCAATATAGTTATGAGAGATACTTAACTCAAAATTTCTCTGGAAGGCTTTTGGGAGCGGATCTGTGGCAGGATGGAACTTCCACCCACCCCATGGATGTGCCCCTGAACCCATCCCAAATCCTGGAGTGAAAGGGCATTGACGTATTTTGGGTGTGTGCTCATGCCACTTTTGACATAACTGGGGAACCCGCCTTGTTAGGGGGGAAGGGATATTGCTTTATCACTACGGTACCTTGCTGCAGTGTAAGTGGGGCTGTTGTGCTGGCCGAACGTGCTGAAAAACTACAAAAAAGCTTCTAAGTTTCAGTTCACCGCTTTCTCAATGGGAATCAATTGATCAACTGTCGTAGGGAAATTGGTCTTTGTTCATTTCACTGGCCCCAGTTCTGCCAGGATCATGTTGTAGCAAGCACGTATGCCTGTTTCATGTAGGCGTGCATTATGTTGGGGGTAAAAAAAGGCAGAATTGGCGAGAATTCTAATGGATGATGTCATCCTGCAAGTCCCACCTCTTTCTGTGATGTCCACATGGAATGGGGAAGACACAAGAAGCATCCGCTCCTCCTTCTTGTGAAATTTGGACACTCAAAATAAAAGGGGCAGAGACCCGGCATAACCGTTCCCACCCCAAATCCCCCCCTCCCACTTCCACTCGCCCAGATAACGGCACCTATGTAGCCCCAGAAACCAGGAATACTGGCTGTAGAGCTTTTAAGTTCTTTGTACCAATGAACGATTTTGAATGATATATCAAGGCTGACTTTCTCTCAGCCATTAGATCAGTCAAGATCCTTTGGGGGCCTGGTACAGTGTAACGTGGCTGGTGTCATCTGTGCTGCCCTGTAAAGTGGATGATTTATTTCTGCCATTTGAATAGCATTACAACACCCTCCCCCCTGCCTTCCATATATGAGTGGTCATATTGTGCGACCGGCAAGTGGCTGCCAAAGAGGTTTTCTCTGTCATCCATCTGAGTTACCCCAGGTGCCAGTGTAACTTAAGTGGTTTGCACCAAATTAAGGTCAGTTACCTGTTTAATGTTAAATAAATGTTCCCGTTGGCTTATAGCCTGAGCTATAGTATGATGCAGTGTTTTTTTTTTTGCCTTCCAGAGTTGAGGAGATCTGTTGGTGGTATTTGCAATAGTCCAGTAAACCAGAGTACAAAGGCAAGGGTTCTCTGTTTGACCCTAGGTCTCACTACATTTATTTTGTTATTTGGCACGTAAAGGCAAATGGGGGATTCAAGCTCTGCTTATAGGAGGGGCCAGTGATGTTGACAATATTTATCCCTCAACCAACATCACTAAAACAGCTTATCTGGTAATTATCTCATTGCTGTTTGTGGGGGTTTGCTATGTTTAAATTGGCTGCCGTGTTTCTTACATTACAACAGTGAATAAATGTCAAAAGCATTTAATTGACTGTAAAGTGCTTTGGGACATCCTGAGGTTGTGAAAGGTGCTATATAAATACAATGGCCCGTATTTTCTGATCGCAGGCCTCCCGCAGGCGGAGGCCTGCGATCTGGAAAAATCTGCGCCCTTACCTGAGGGCTCCCGGGACGCACACGCTTCCACTCCTAGGCCTCTCCAAACTCCAAGTGCGCAGAGCCCACGTATCCCAGAGGCGCAGGCAGTTCGCAGCATCCCTGGGATCACGTGGGCCATGGGGAGCCAATCAAAGAAGGGAATCTCCCTTCATACACTTGACAGGAAAACCTGTCAAAAAGATCACCCCAAAAACATAGTAAAACTTTAATAAATTAAAAAAAAAAATCACATTTTTAAAATGACTTGAAATTACAATAAATTAAGTATTTTAAACAAAAATTTAATTTTTTGAAAAAAATAATTTAAGTTTTTTATGGGGCTGAAAATAAACTTACCTTTTTTTAAAGTATTTTTAAATGGTAAATCAGTGAAAATATTTTTTTTTTAAACTTTTTTCAACTCTTATCTTGGTAAAAGCAGGCCTTACACCTGCTTTTACCAGGCGTAAGAATTGTAAGTGTTTTCTGCGGGCGGAGGGTCTCCAAAAAGCGGAACTATCTGCCTGCAGAGGCCCTTCTCCAGGGCAGCCGGAGGATCTGTCAAGACCATTCTTGACAGATTGGAAATGCTGGTTTTCAGCGCAGGCACTGTAAGGGTAATTAACAAGTAAACACTACTGATTGACCAAACAATAAAGAACTTTAGAGGTTATGTTAGGTTAACGAGGGTGATGTGATAAAATGTGAAAAATAAGTCAAAGACTAATTATATCAAATGATTAAATGGTAGTTTCACAAAGGAACTAAGGAGTGCAATGCATGGATAGAGACCCCTAACATGGGCAATGTGATAGCATTAACAAATAATGTGACTAACACGTGATATTTTGTAATAGCGTGCATAAGCAATAACAAATGTTTATAAGTAAATCAAATGTGAGAGATTGTCGGAGTCCCACTTGAAGCTGTCAAGTGAGAGTCTCCCCCTGCATATGCTTGAATAAAGATCGTTGTGAACCTATCTACCATCGTCTGTCTTGACTGAGAGGAAGGAGACCGGAGTCCCCTCTAACATGCACTGTGCATGCCTGAAACCGGCATTTCCGATGTCTCTACGGGTGGGTACACAGCACGTACCCACTCGTAGGGATCGGAATATCTGGGCCATACTTTCTTTTATAAGGAAACATTTAGAATAAGAACCCAAAAATGTAACTGTGCTTTTTTCAGACTTTGAGAATACTTTCACAGATTTTTCGGAGAGCACCAGATGAACCTTTGCTACCATAATTGATGATGACTTCAGCTAGAATAAAAATGATTTAAGATCAGTTTTGGAAAATTGTGTGCTCTTATGGATGAACCCAACCAACTGATTCTGCTTCATCTCCTTAATACCCCTCCTGGCCCCACAATGTGCTGAATCATAACTTACTTTTGCAGCAGCCCTGCTTGCTTTGAAGAGGCTTCAAATACCCCTTTAATGGCCCTCAGCTATCAACAACAACTTGTTTTTTCATTGCAGTTACCGTAGCTAGACACTGCTTGGTGAATGAGCGTTGGACAGGTTCGTGCTTCAGTTGGTTTATGACTTCAGCTGCAGAGCCAAAGAAATCATTGACCATGTCATCTGTCTGTTGAATCTGCCCAATCAGCAATCATACAGATTTGCTCTCAAACTTTGTGGTTGGCAGCATCCTGTTTGTGGCTGAGCGTCTTAGCTCAGTCATTCATGGCACAGAGACTTGCCTGAGAATTGCTTTCTTCCCGAAGTTTTCTTGCAAGATCAAACAGTAGCCTAGTGGTTATGATATTGGACTAGCAACCCAGACATTATGAGTAATCCTAGCATAGTAAGTCATGAAATTGAATTTAAAAAAAAAATCTGGGCTGGCTTAAGAAAATAACGATAAAAGCTGCCAACTAATTCATTCATGTCCTTTGGGTAAGGGAACATACCACCCCTACCCAGTCTGCCCTACACGTGACTCCAGTAATATATTATGTGGTTGACTCCCTTGCCAGTGTCATCCACATCCCAAGAATAAAATAAAAAGAGTGCAATTGGAAAGCAATGTTAATTGCAACTACGTGATTGATTTCTGTACTATTCTGAACTCCATGCTGAAGCATTGCTTGCTGGAGGAGTTTGCACCATCTTTGAAGCTCCAGACCGGATATATTCCAATCTTCCTTAAGGACATTTAGGAAACTGTGTCTGTGAACGCCACCTGGAGACGTGCCTACAGTTTGAGGGTCCTCCAGCGCTCAGCACCATGCAGCTTTTGAGGATTGAGTGTAAATCTCACAAACCAAAGCCTAGACCCATCTTTGCCCCAACAAAGTTAGCAGAGCATACCCAGCTTCCATTGCAAGTGGGTCCTGGTCAATGATCAGAGCCACAGGCTGGGCCTTGTTTGTATCTAGATCCATATGTCTTTCAGCTACTTGGCACCCATAGAATCTTAGACAAAGGTCATTGATCATTCCACAAGTCTCTTCCAATGCAAAGAAATAAGTTTATTCTTGGAAATTGAAAAGCCTGATCTTGGGTTTCTTACCATCTAGGGAGTTGATATTCCAGGAGGGAAAAAAGTTGCTACATTTTTGAGAAGAAGTTCAGACTTCCATAATGGGGTGTTAGTCATCCAGGTATCTCCCGTTCTTGTACCTAATAGTCTTAAATATACTGAGCACACGAATTTCAATCCCTCTCCAATCCAGTTATCAAACAAAACCTTTGGAGGTTCTGGTGCAAGATGACAGTATTGAATAACGGATTTCACAGTGATGCCTTTATCAAGAATATCCATGATCAGATCCCTCACCTTTGACCAACCAGTTACAGCCAACCTAGGAAGAGCCTGGCAGCACTATCCAACCCAACCTTTTACCAGGCGCTCACCCCATCTGTAAAAATATTTGAAATGCAGCCATCCGCCCTGGCCAGCTGCAGTTTTAGGATCACATGTATCTGAAAAATCTCTTACAAATGCAAAATATTGCGGGTGCTGGAAATCTGAAATAAAAACAGAAAATGATGGAAATACTCAGTAGGTCAGGCAGCATCTGTGGAGAGAGAAACCGAGTTAATATTTCAAGTCGATGACCTTTTGTCAGAACTGGAAAAAGTTAGAGATGTAACAGGTTTTAAGCAAGGACGCAGTTATCAGCAAATTACAGTGCAAAAAATTATCGAGCTGAAGGGTGCAGGAAAGAATCGAACTAACAGCGTATACCACGAGATGCCCTGCTCCAGCAAGATTTGGCCATATATTTTTTACTGGAAAAGGCTTTGGGGCTATCTGTAGCATGGTGCACCGTTCTGATCTCCTAATCGTATTAAAAATATTATTGCTTTTGAGAGGGCACAGAGTCACCAGAGAAAATTAATTTAAGTTATGGGGAAAGGATAGAATCACTGCAACATAGGAACAGGAGTCGGCCATTTGGCCCACCAAATCTGCTCCACCACTGTGTTGGCTACGGCAGTTCTGACTTTTCAATCCCAATTGTGTGCCTTTTCTCTCTATCCCTTAATGTCTTTACTTTCCAAGTAAGTATCTATCTTCCTTTTAAGCACTTCAATTTTTGCATCTATGTCTTTCTGCAGCAGTATGTTCCACATTCTCACAAGCTTTTGTGTGAGAAGTTTTTCCTGGAATCACTTTTTACTGGCTTAGCTCAGTTTCTAAGATTTTGTGCCAGTTAAAGGAATTTGGTGTGTTTTTTTTGGAAAATGGGAGACTTTGACATGAAGAAGGAACTAGCATGATTGATCCTTGTAAATTGTTTACATACCAGGGGACAGAAGTTTCAAATTAACAAATTAGGAGCAAGCGAGAAGTCAGACAGAACTTTTCCAGCTAGAGGCTGATAAACATATGGAATATGATACCAATTAAATAATTTTTACAAGATACAGTTAAATACATTTCATGAGAGACGGGATAGAGGGATAAGGTGTGAAGGTGGGGTTGACCTATGAGGGGCTTGTTAGACCTAACGGCTTTTTTCCTAAAAGTTCCTATGTTCAAAGTACGTAATGGCTATGCAGCTCTAGGAGAAACACTCTTAAGTGAGGTGGTATAATACTGCATAAATAAAAAGGTAATAATTCAGAGACCTGCTCTTTTTTGCCGATTTCCTGAAGCAGCTCCAGTAAAGAAACAGCTTTTAATAATAGGTTAGTATTAATAAGCAAAGGGAATATCAGCGTAAATTTTAATTTCTGTGGAGAAAAAAATCTGGCAGGGTTGAAGCTGACAGAATTGTTATGAATCAGCTGTTTCCTGTGTAGTTTAAAAAGGAGCAGATGTCTGGAAAGCATAATAAAGGTTCAGCCCTTTTTGCTAAATCAGGCCAAGATGTGATGATGTGATGGCGGAAATACAATGCTTGAAAACACTAAATCAGCATTTCATTCTTTTATGAATACTTTTGTTTGCTGTTGCATGGGTTATGAGTACTGGATTTGAGAAGATAATGCTGTACTGTCTTCCAGAATAATTCCACGGTATTAAAAATTGTCTTTTAGGTTCTTCAAAGTGCAGTTTAGTAAAATATATTGCTTTTTCTGTAACTTTGCTTTGAAATGTCCTTTCTTCCTGTATTCATTGCTCACTGATAAATAGCATTAAGTTAAAGGGTTGGATAGTCTGGAGCCAGTTCTCCATGATTTGAGTCAGTTTTCCATGACTCTGCATTCAGCTAACTGGAAGTATGCCCACCATGGAGACAGCTGACCAAGACAACTCCTCCCCCACCCCTTGGGCCCTGAATTGAGTGTCCTATAATAGAAAAGCACCAGGCTGGCCAGCAACTTGACGTTGCTGTTTTTAGAGCTACTGCATAACTCACTGGATGAGTGCTATGAGCCATTCAGTAGGTTCCATGCTTGATTCCTGGTCATTGCTGAATTGCAACATCCTGTCAATGGAACCTCTGAAGTAAGTGGTAAACTTGCAAAATAAATGAAGTGATGTTCTTAACATCCAAGGCAATGTGCACCACTAAACCCATGCCTCCAACAACTGAACTGCCTCAGATACTAATGTATCTAGACTAGTAGTAGCCAAAAATCATGTCTGCTAGCAGGCAATGACTATCTCCAACAAGCGAGAGTCTAACCACTGCCCCTTGACATTCAATGGCATTACCATCGCTGAATCCCCCACCATCAACATCCTGGGGGTCACCATTGACCAGAAACTTAACTGGACCAGCCACATAAATACTGTGGCACCAAGAGCGGGTCAGAGGCTAGGTATTCTGCGGCGAGTGTCTTACCTCCTGACTCCCCAAAGCCTTTCCACCATCTACAAGGCACAAGTAAGGAGTGTGATGGAATACTCTCCACTTGCCTGGATGAGTGCAGCTCCAACACTCAAGAAGCTCGACACCATCCAGGACAAAGCAGCCCGCTTCATTGGCACCCCATCCACCACCTTAAACATTCACTCCCTCCACCACCGGCATACTGTGGCTGCAGTGTGTACCATCTACAAGATGCACTGCAGCAACTCTCCAAGGCTTCTTCGGCAGCACCTCCCAAACCCGCGACCTCTTCCACCTAGAAGGACAAGGCCAGCAGGCGCATGGGAAAACCACCACCTCCAAGTTCCCCTCCAAGTCACACACCATCCTGACTTAGAAGTATATCGTCGATCCTTCATCGTCGCTGGGTCAAAATCTTGGAACTCCCTCCCTAACAGCACTGTGAGAGTACCTTCACCTCACGGACTGCAGCGGTTCAAGAAGGCAGCTCACCACCATCTTCTCAAGGGCAATTAGAGATGGGCAATAAATGCTGGCCTTGCCAGTGACGCCCAGATCCCATAAACGAATAAAAAAAAAGCTGAGTGGCTAAAGTGCTCCCACGTGCTGCCATATAAATCAGCAGAACGGCTTTGGTATTGCTGGCCTATGCCATGTGCACAAGTTGGTTTCAACTGGATCTGGCTGCCAAATGGCCCCACTGCTTAAATGGAATGGTTTCTACAGCAATGGAAGTGGCAGTTGGTATTGGAGGAATATAGAAAGTGTAGTGGATAGGTGAAAAGGAAGATTAGATAGGCTGAAAGGGAATATGAAAAAGATTAGCTTCCCCTCCTCCAGTGATGGAAAAAAGATAGCAGACTAACTTTGTTGAAATGTTGTCTTATTATGGAAATGGATCAGCATATTAATGATTATTATTTCATGCATGTATCTGGTTTAGTGGAATTGAAAAGCTTGAGCATGAGCCCAGAAACAGCACTATTTCCCTAGTAGGTGATGATGGTGATGGAGAAAGATCCCAAACACTAAACTTGGACGTCCCGAAGCTAAAGTTAGTGGTACAATTACAAAAAAGCCCTCTGTTTTCCAGGGAGGTGGAACTGATGAATATAATGGGCCCAAGAGATTGATAGTTTTGATGGTTTGATAGGGCATAAACCTGAAGGATCAAACTGAGGGGTGGGGGTAAACTTTGGGACTCCAAGAGGACACACCAGTTTTACGCCATGTTTAAGTTCTGCCATAAGTTCTGCTGGAAGTGAGGGACGGTGTAAGATGCACCTATGCAACTAATATGCAGCCATGAAAATGATGGGTATAGACCAGCTGACATCATGGGGGAGAAATGGGTGGCATAATCCCAACGCGAGCCAGAAGACGTTGGCCTGAGGCCCAAGTGAAATTAGGTCTCGGGCTTCATTTACATTGAACTGGTGAGCTGTAGATGGCTATCAGGAAGTGAAATTGAGTGCTCAGGAACTGAGATGGGACAGAATCAAAGGACTGGGGGTGGGCTTCCTGGACAAGATGAACGTATAGAAACATAGAATCTAGGAGCAGGAGTAGGCCATTCGGCCCGTCGAGCCTGCTCCGCCATTCAATACGATCATGGCTGATCATCCAAATCCAGTACCCTGTCCCTGCTTTAATCCCCACAGTACACATATCCCACCCTACCCCCGTAACCCCACGTATTTAATTCCCCCTAACATATCCCATCCTATCCCCATAACCCCACATATTTAATCCCCCCTAACACTAAGGGTCAATTTATCATAGCCAAATCAACCTAACCCACACATTTTTGGACAGGTGAGGGGGAAGATGGAGAGAAGTGGCAGAGAGCAGAACGGTTTAAGGTCTATTAGAATGGACTTGAGAGAGAGGGGTGGTTGAGGGGCAGTCAGAGGCAGCAGCAGTACCAACAACACTCAAGAAGCTCGACACCATTCAGGACAAAGCAGCCCTCTTGATTGGCACCCCATCTATCACCTTAAACATTCACTCCCTCCACCACCAGCGTACCGTGGCTGCAGTGTGTACCATCTACAAGATGCACTGCAGCAACTCACCAAAGCTTCTTTGACAGCACCTCCCAAACCCACGACCTCTACCACCTAAAAGGACAAGGGCAGCAGGTGCATGGGAGCACCACCACCTCCAAGTTCCCCTCCAAGTCACACAGCATCCTGACTTTGAAATATATTGATGTTCCTTCATCGTCACTAGGTCAAAATCCTGGAACTCCCTACCTAACAGCAATGTGGGAGTACCTTCACCACACGGACTGCAGCAGTTCATGAAGACAGCTCAGCACCACCTTCTCAAGGGCAAATAGGGATGGGCAATAACTGCTGGCCTTACCAGCGATGCCCACATCCCCTGAATGAATAATACATTTTTTTTTAAGTTATGTGGATGGACTTGATTTTGGTCACAAAGTAGTCAGTGAATTTGTTGCATTAGAATCTGAGTGAGGATTCGGGGTGTAGAGGAAGGAGGTTTGAGGAAGTGGTTTACTACCATTTATGGAGAAAAAGAGTTACTTCTGATCTCCAGGATGATCTTGGAGTAGTAAACAGTTGCTGCTCTATTCAATCTCTCTCTACTAAATCTTGAAAGGAATTATAGGGGAGATTTTCTGCCTTCGCACCTCATTGGCACAAGCACACTGGATGTCAAAAATGTGGGGCCGCGACTGTTTACCAGAAAAGTGCCAGTAGCCAGTATTTTCTCCAAAACAAAAGCAAAATACTGCAGATGCTGGAAATCTGAAATAAAAACAGAAAATGCTGGAAACACTCAACAGGTCAGGCAGCATCTGTGGAGCGAGAAACAGAGTTAACGTTTCAGGTTGATGACCTTTCGTCAGAACTGGAAAAAGTTAGAAATGTAACAGATTTTAAGCAAGTTTAAGGGCAGGGAAAGGGGGAGGGGAGGAAAGAACAAAAGGGAAGGGCTGTGATAGGGTGGCAGGCAGGAGAGATTAAATGACAGAAGGTATGATTGTACAAAGCAAAAGGAGATGGTAATGGGACAAGTAAAGAAACAAAAGATGAGTCTAGATGAGGTGTAAATGGGAATGGCAGAATCATCAACAGCTGCCATGTGAAAAAATAGGGGCAGGGGTTGTGATCTGAAATTGTTGAACTCAATGTTGAGTCCAGAAGGCTGTAAAGTGCCTAATCGAAAGATGAGGTGCTGTTCCTCAAGCTTACGTTGAGCTCCGTTGGAACAGTGTAAGAGGCCGAGGATGGAGAGGTCAGAGTGGGAGTGGAGTGGAGAATTAAAGTGACAGGCGACCGGAAGCTCGGGGTCACGCTTACGTACTGAAGAGAGGTGTTCCGCAAAGCGGTCACCCAATCTGTGTTTGGTCTCCCTAATGTAGAGGAAACCACATCGTGAGCAGCGAATACAGTATACTAAATTGCAAGAAGTACAAGTAAATCGCTGTTTCACCTGGAAGGAGTGTTTGGGGCCCTGGACAGTGGGAAGGAAGGAGGTAAAAGGGCAGGTGTTGCATCTGCTGCGCTTGCACGGGAAGGTGCCGTGGGAAGGGGAGGGAATGTTGGGGGTGATTGAGGAGTGGACCAGGGTGTCGCGGAAGGAGTGGTCCCTTCGGAATGCTGAAAGGGGAGGGGAAGATGGGTTTGGTGGTGGGATCACGCTGGAGGTGGCGGAAATGGCGGAGGATGATCCGTTGAATATGGAGGCTGGTGGGGTGAAGGTGAGGACAAGGGGAACCCTATCGTGGTTCTGGGAGGGATGGAAGGGGTGAGGGCAGAAGCGCGGGAAATGGAACATGATCGAGGGCCATGTCAACCATGGTAGAGGGGAATCCTCGGTTGAGGAAAAAGGAAGACATATCGGAAGCACTAGTATGGAAGGTGGCATCGTCAGAACAGAAGCGACAGAGACGGAGAAACTGGGAGAATGGGATAGAGTCCTTACAGAAAGCAGGGTGGAAGGAAGTGTAGTCCAGGTAGCTGTGCTTGTAGTGAATTTTTATTGATAGTCTATCCCCAGAAATGGAGACAGAGAAGTTGAGGAAGGGAAGGGAAGAGTCGGAGATGGACCATGTGAAGGTGAGGGAAGGGTGGAAATTGGAAGCAAAGTGAATGAAATTTTCCAGTTCAGGGCGCGAGCAGGAAACGGCACTGATACAGTCATCAATGTACCAGGAAAAGAGGAGAGGGAGGTGAGCCTGAGTAGGACTGGAACAAAGAATGTTCCACATAGCCCACGAAAAGGCAAGCATAGCTAGGACCCATGCGAGTTCCCATAGCAACACCTTTAATTTGGAGAAAGTGAGTGGAATCAAAGGAGAAGTTGTTCAATGTGAGAACAAGTTCAGCCAGGCAGAGGAGGGTGGTGGTGGATGGGGACTGGTTAGGCCTCTGTTCAAGGAAGAAGCGGAGCGCCCTCAGGCTGTCCTGGTGGGGGATGGAGGTGTAGAGGGATTGGACGTCCATAGTGAAAAGGAGACAGTTGGGGCCAGGAAACTGGAAACTTTTAAAGTGCCAGAGGGCATCGGAAGAGTCGCGGATGTAGGTGGGAAGAGACTGGACAAGGGGAGGAAAAATAGAGTCGAGATAGGAAGAAATCAGTTCTGTGGGGCAAGAACAGGCTGAAACGATGGGTCTACCAGGGCAGTCCTGTTTGTGGATCTTGGGAAGGAGGTAGAAGCGGGCTCTGCGGGGTTGGGGTTTATGAGGTTGGCGGCCGTGGAGGGAAGTTCTCCAGAGGCAATGAGGTCAGTGAAAGTCTTGGAGACGATGGCTTGATGTTCGGTAGTGTGTCAGAGAGTTGGCGTTCAGCCTCCGCAAGGTAGAGGTTGGTTTGCCAAACAACAGCGCCACCCTTGTCAGCGGGTTTATTATACCTAGTATTTTCTGACCGGGTTGCACACAGGCAGCAAGAAGCCAACACGGCTGGAGTGCACAAGTCTCACTTTAGGCCTCAAAATGATGCAAATGACTGTCAGCCATGGCTCAGTGGGTAGCACACTCACCTCTGAGTCAGAAGGTTGTGGGTTCAAGTCCACTCCAGAGATTTGAGCACAAAAATCTAGGCTGACACTCCAGTGCAGTACTGAGTGAGTGCTGCACTGTTGGAGGTGCCGTCTTTCAGATGAAATATTAAACCGAGGCCCTGTCTGTCCCCTCAAGTGGATGTAAAAGATCCCATGGCACTAGTTCGAAGAAGAGCAGGGGAGTTATCCCCAGTTTCCTAGCCAATATTTATCCCTCATTCAACATCGCTAAAACAGATTATCTGGCCATTATCGACATTGTTGTTTGTGGGAGCTTGCTGTGCTCAAATTGGCTGCTGCATTTCCTACATTGCAACAGTGACTACACTTTAAAAATACTTCATTGGCTGTAAAGCGCTTTGAGACATCTGGTGGTCGTGAAAGGCGCTATATAAACGCAAGTCTTTCTTTGTTCAAATGAGGGCCGGGCTTCCCAACCCCACATTTTCCACTGACCCCACCAGCATGATGCCATCGCCATGCACCTGTATAAAACAGGTACTCGTGGAACCTGACTTTCTGCTCTACAGCACACAACTTCTTAAACCTGGTTTATGTAAAACAGGCCAGGTAAAATTAAATAATTATATTATAAATAACCAAGTTTGCCTGAAAAATTGCTGATTTTCTAACCATATGCTTATTTGATATAGTAACTGGTATTGTTGGTATGTTCTCAATGAAACTAACCACATTCCTAAAAAAAGTAGTGAGTAGAATTTCTGCGGGCGTTCTCCCGCTCTATTGCCGTAAAGTTCAGCGGAAATCTAAATAAATGGCTTAAATGGCTGTTTATGCTGTTTCTTCGGGGGTTCTGCCAATCGTCCAAAGTTCTGGCAGTAGGTCAGGAGAATCCCCCCATGGAAATTCCAGGCAAGTTGCTCTAAGCACACCTGGCTGACTCTTGTGTTTAATTGTGTGTGAGAGAGATGGATGTGCGAATAAAAGTAATAAAACAGCTGTGGAAACAAAATGCAGGCTATCCACTGAAATCACTTATTTCATAGTGGACGTGCCTTCTCCCTCCCAGCATGAGTCGGCACCTCCAAGAGAAGAGGGGATAAAATTGAAAGAATATATATTTTATGAAACAGAAATGGCTGCTTAAATGTATTTGGTTGTTCGGCAGATACTTAATACCTACTGTACCAAGTTGCTAAAAATATATTTTAGTGATGCTCTTGAAGTAGTGTGTCTGCCTAACAGCCAAATAAACTTCAGCAGCAATTTTTATTTACGCCTCTCCCTTCCACTAGTCACGCTTTATTCTAAGCCTTATTTCACTATGATCTAATACTAGAGGCAAATATATATTTCATTGGTGCCAGTTAAGACAGAATAATCAGCTTGACTGCAGGGGTAATAACATAAAACTACTTCTAAATTATTCATGTCTGTCGACTCATTATAAGTTAGCCAAACTCAAATGGTATATAGTGCAGTAAAAAACACATCAAATATATAGAATTCAAGGATGATAAGCCACATGTAGATGGCAATTTGTCTCTGCCTAGGCTTCAAAACTTATCCTAACTTATAAAATTATTTCTACCTCATGCAGATACAGAATAATGTATTACGGTGATAGTTGCAGGGTTACATAATTCAAGCATACAGATAGATTGCCAACTTTTCAATTAAAGTAAACTTTATTTGGTTGTTTATTTAAATGTTGTTCAGATGTCTGATGGCACTATAATTCTAGTACAATGTTGAACGCTGTTTCTTCAAAGTTAAACGAATGTAGAGATGGACCATAAAGGAATACAGATAGCTTGAGCCAAAGTGGGATTTTGGAAGTGAACAATGTCTGACTCAGATTGCAAAAACCTGCAGATGCTGGAAATCTGAAGTAAAAACAGAAAATACTGGAAACTCTCAGCAGGTCAGGCTGCATCTGTGGAGAGAGAAACGTTGGGTTAACATTTCGGGTCGATGATCTTTCCTCAGAATCAGAAGCTGTTAGACATGAACTGTCATCTGTTACATCTCCTGGTTCTGATGAAAGGTCATCGACCTGATACGTTAACCTTACGTTTCTCTTTCCATAGATGCTGCCTGACCCGCTGAGAGTTTCCAGCACTTTTTGTTTTTATGTCTGATTCAGATTGTTTGATCTGGCACAGTAACTTGGGCAGCTTTTGTTTAACATAAAGGAGCACAGGGAGATGGGAAATGGATGGAATGCATTATGTTTCCTTTTTAAAAAAATGTCCCTCTCCAATTTCTCTCTTTTTCTCCTGAAGGTGTTGACTCAGGCTGGGATATGATTCTAAGATTGCCAACCACCAACTAGTACCTAGCTGACAGAATGGACGTGGGAAGGGAAAGAGCTCGGGATCAAACAACATGACAAGGATGTGCACCATTGGACATAGCATGAAGTATGGGAGGATGATGGAATCAAAGGCAGAAGCACATAGGAGTTGATGGAAAGGATAAATTTAGTGTTTCCTATATTAAGCTGAAGGAAATTCTGATCTTCCTAAGAAAGTGGAATTAAGAGAGGAAGTGGAAAGGTAGTATTAGGTGTCATGAACATACATATGAAACTTGTCTCATGCTTCTGGATAATGTCACCAAGGGGCAGCATATAGATAATGATGGGATCTGGAGTATAGTGAGCATGTGGGCATGGTAGGAGAGAACAATTGGAAACCTTTGTGCTCAGAAAATCAAGCAAATTGTGTACCCGAATTTCTGATGTGTGCTCGCCATAGCTGAGGCACCCCACAGGGATAATGAAGTCAAAAAATGTACCTGATAGTATTATGGTTGGAACAGGTGTGCATGAAATCAAGAGAGAGAGAGAGAGAGGTACCATGAAGATTGACTGCTATACTGGAGAAGAGGCTCTTAAGAGCTGGGAATTGTGCCGCTGGATTGGAAAATTGCAAAAGTCACTCCATTATTTAAGAAGGGAGGGAAAGAGGAGACACTAGTTAAGTACAATTTAAGCTAATTAAGGAGAGCCAACACGGATTTGTAAAAGGCAGATCGTGTTTGACTAATCTAATTGAATTTTTTGATGAAGTAACAGAGAGGATTGATGAAGGGAATGCAATGGATGTTGTCTACATGGATTTTCGGAAGGCATTTGACAAAGTATCACATAGAAGGCTGGTTAACAAAATTGAGGCTCATGGAATAGGTGGGTCAGTGGCAGCTTGGATAAGGAATTGGATTAAGGACAGAAAACAGCGAGTTGTGGTAAATGGCTGTTTTTCAGACTGGAGGATGGTAGACAGTGGTGTTCCCCAAGGGTCAGTGCTGGGGCCACTGCTTTTTTTGATTTATATAAATGACCTGGATATTGGAATACAGAGTAGAATTTCTAAATTTGCCGATGACACCAAACTTGGGGGCATGGCAAACAGTGATGATGACAGGCTAGCAGAATGGGCAGACATGTGGCAGATGGAATTTAATACAGTGAAGTGTGAGGTGATGCATTTTGGCAGAAGGAGCAGGGAGAGGCAATATACACTTAATGGCACAGTTTTAAAGAGTGTGCAGGGACAGAGGGACCTGGGAGTTAATGTGCATAGGTCCCTGAAGGTGGCAGGACATATTGAGAGAGTGGTTAGCAAAGCATATGGGATCTTGGGCTTCATAAATAGAGGTATTGAGTACAAAAGTAGAGAAGTTATGCTGAACCTTTATAAAGCGTTTGTTAGGCCACAACTGGAGTATTGCATCCAGTTCTGGTCACCACACTTTAGGAAGGATGTGAAGGCCCTTGAGAGGGTGCAGAGGAGATTTACCAGAATGGTTCTGGGGATGGGGGATTTTAGCTACAAGGACAGGTTGGAGAAGCTGGATTTGTTTTCATTAGAGCAAAGGAGGTTGAGGGGTGATTTGATAGAGGTGTACAATATTATGACGGGTTTGGATAGGCTAGACGGGGAAAGGCTGTTCCCACTAGTTAATGGTACAAGGACTAGGGGACACAGATTTAAGGTTTTGGGCAAGAGATACAGGGAGGATGTGAGGAAAAACTTTTTTGCGCAGCAAGTGGTGAGGACCTGGAACTCGCTGCTGACGGAAGTGGTGGAAGCGGAGACACTCAATGTTTTCAAGGGGAGACTGGATAGGCACTTGAGGGAAATAAACTTGCAGGGCTATGGGGATAGAGCGGGGGAATGAGACTGACTGGATTGCTCTACAGAGAGCCGGCATGGACTCGATGGGCCGAATGGCCTCCTTCTGTGCCGTTATGACTCTATGGGGGAAAAATTAGGTCGCGCCCCATTTGGGGCGCAAATATCGTCTGGACGCAAATATTAGCGCCTGGCGCTAATTATCGGCACTGACTGGAAACTTCACTTTTACCGCCCCGGGAGGTGAGTGGAGCGCTAAATCAGGCGCTGCACACCTGTCTTAAGGCGCAAAGGCCGAGCAGTGAGGCGCTAACTCAGCGCGCGAGCGCAGCGCAGCTGCTGCCAGTTAGCGAGGGAACACAGACACACTGGCGCCGGCCACTTCTTAAAGCGGGGGGGGCCAACTTGCTCCCCAGCCACACCCTGCTCATTGCAGCCTTGAATCTCGGCCTGGAGAGACCTGTGAATCCATTTTGCTGCCAAGGATGGAGAGGGTGAGAGAACGCGCTCATCGCTTCACCGAGCGGGCCTTGGATGCTCTGGTTGGCGCGGTGGAGCGCAGAAGATGTATGCTCTTCCCTGAGAGTGGCAGGAGGCCTTTGCCACGCGAGTTCAGAAGAGTGTGGAGGGAGGTGGCTCAGAGCGTCTCCTCCAGGAGCATGGTGCCCAGGACCCATACTCAATGCCGCAAAAAGTTCAACGACCTCACTCGGGTCGTCAGGGTGAGTGGCTTTTTCTCAATACCTCTCCATCCCTCCATCTCAACCTCACTCTATGGCCAGAGGGTCTTAAAACCCCAATGCACAACACTCATCCAACACCTATGGCCCTTTCATGAAACACACACACACATTCCACACTTTGCATACAGTAAGGGCTATTCACCTATGGGAGGCACATCAGGCAAGACCATGGCTGCATACAGTAAGGGCTATTCACCTATGGGAGGCACATCAGGCAAGACCATGGCTGCATACAGTAAAGGCTATTCACCTATGGGAGGCACATCAGGCAAGACCATGGCTGCATACAGTAAGGGCTATTCACCTATGGGAGGCACATCAGGCAAGACCATGGCTGTATATTTACTCAGATGCTGTCCTTTTTCTTACAGGCCAAGCTGGCGCATAATCGGAGACAGCAGCAACGGACAGGTGGAGGGCGGCCTCAGCTGCAACCCCTCAGCGATCTTGAGGAGCGCGTCCACAGGATTGTGGCAAGCCGGGTGATCGGTCCCGTCGCCACTGGAGACGCCGACCCCGTTCTGGACAGCAATGGTAAGGTCATCACCTTTTTGTCCTCTGTCCTTCCACTTGTCCCTCACAACACCAGCCTTTGACACTTTCAATCCAACTTGCTAACTCGCTGCACTTATTCCTCCCTTACTGCCACCCTGTCCTCACGCTAAAGCCACTCTTGCACCTCCCTGCTTTCAGATGGTGATTCACCAGCTGAGGAGACGGGCCCTGAAGCTGCCACTGGGAGTGATGCTGCAGCCGAGGAGGAAGAGGAAGCCGGAGCATCAGTGCCACCCTCTCCCGAGGAAGCCCATGCCCACACTGGGAACACGCCTTCCCTGGAGGGGAGCAGGGGGGAAGGGTCTGATGAGGGTGAAGCTCCAGGACCCAGCGGGCTGCAGCAACGCCATGGGGGGGGGTAGGGAAGAACGGGGGCCTTCTCCCCAGAGGGAGAGTATGCCAGACACTCCTACTGCAATGGACGCAGAGGAGGAGCGGCTGATCGCAGAAATGAACACCCAGGCGGTGGGCATGCACACTGAGCTCATGGGTGCAGTGGGAAGGGTGCCCGAATGCATTGAGTCACTGGCAAGGAGTGTGGAGCACTTCGCTGTAGCACAGACGGATGCCACACTAACGCTTAGTGCTGCAATTCAGTCACTGGCTGCCGTGATCCCATCTCTGACTGCTCTCATACAGACTCAGATTGAGGCCACGCGAGCACAGACTGCTGCCAACCTCGATGGTTCGTGCACATGTCCCCGGGGCTGTCACCGCGCCGCAGCAGGCCAGCAATCTGTTCTCCAGCAGATTGCTCCGGATGCTGAAGTGCTGCCCCGTGGGAGTGCCAGTGTGTCGGGCGAGCAGGGAGTTGCTGTCCTCTCTCACGATGACAGCATTCCTGCTGCCAACACTGTCACTTCTCCACTGCACTTGCCACCGCCTGTAGGACAGACTGCTGCCGCCCATGCAGAGTTGGTGCAGTCTGCAGCCGGGCCCTCCAGGCCCAGAACTGGTCGAGGCCGTCCTTCAGGGGCATCTGCAGTGTCAGGGTCTGACGAGCAGCAGCCTTCCACCAGCCTTGCTGCAGCCACTGAGGTCCCATTACGGAGGAGCAGTAGGGTTAGAAGGGGGGAAGTGCGCAAGGGAAGATCACCCTCGAAGGGCAAAAAGTAGGAGGTGTGACAAAATGCTGGTCATTTTTTTATTAAAGGTCGAGGTTCATGGTCCAACTTTTGTTTAGTGTTTTGGACATTATCTCCAGGTTGTGAGAACCAGTTATGTTATTGACTGTTTTTTTGTGTTTATTTCTATGAGTTTGTCATGAGGAATTGACACACACAGAGTTTGTAAAATAAATAAGTTTCTGTATTCAAAATATACATGGTTGGTGGTTGGAATTATTGGTGCCTTGGCCGGCTTAGGGGTTGCGTGCTGGGTTCATTAATGTTGTTAGCAATGGCAGGGGCCCTAGAAGCGGCTTGCTATTAGCCGTTGACGGACGGCCCTTGCAGTTTGACCATTGTGGGCCGCCCTCCCGCCTTGGTGCTGCTGATGATCATCCTCCTCGTCCTCTTCCTCCTCTTCCTCCTCCTCCTCTGGTGGTGCTCCAAGGCCTGGTGGCATAGGCTGGGTCCTGAGGATTGCCATGTTATGCAACATGCAGCACACGACTACGAAGTTGGATACTCGCTCAGGCGAGTACTGCAGGGCTCCTCCAGAATGGTCGAGACAGCGGAACCGTTGCTTCAGCACGCCGATTGTGTGCTCAATTATGTTCCTGGTAGCTTGATGGCTCTCATTGTACCGCAGCTCAGCAGGGGTGTTGAGCGTACGGAGCGGTGTCATCAGCCAGGTGCTCAATGCATACCCCTTGTCCCCGAGAAGCCAACCAACTGGCTGATGCGGTGCCTCGAAAAGTTCTGCCACAGTAGTCTGGCGCAGGATAAAAGCATCGTGGCAGCTGCCAGGATACTGGGCATTGACAGCGAGTATCAGCTGTCTGTGGTCACAGACCAACTGAACATTCAAGGAATGGAACCCCTTTCTGTTCCGGAATTCCTCGGCATTCTCATGCGGAGCACGCAAAGCCACATGCGTGCAGTCAATGGCGCCCTGCACCATGGGGAAGCCCGCTACCCTCGCAAAGCCCAGAGCGCGGTCACGCTGCTTGTCTGGGGTCATGGAGAAAGAGATGAACTCTCGTCTCCTTTTAAAGAGGGCATTTGTGACCTGCCGGATGCAGCAATGCACCGCGAACTGGGAGATATTGGCGAGGTCCCCAGCAGCAGCTTGAAATGAGCCAGTAGCGTAAAAGTTGAGAGCCACTGTGACCTTCACTGCCACCGACAGAGACGTCCTTGACCTCAGTTGAGGCTGCAGATCTGGCTGCAGCAGATGGCAGAGCTCAGTGACCACCTCCTTGCTGAATCGCAGCCTTCGCAAACACAGCTCCTCAGACATATGGATGTAGGAGAGCTGTTCACGATATACCCTGGGAGGGTAAGCTCTCCTGTACATACGCCTGTTGGCCCTCCTCCGTCTGGCCATCATTGCCACTCTCTCTCTGCGTCTCTGTATCCTCCGATTCAGCTGGAGCAGGACGACGCCCCCAATCAGTGCAGCCCCCATATTCTCTTTGCAAGCAAAGTAATGAAGGACAGCAACTAAAGTACCAGCAAAGTTAGGATCAATAGGCAAAACTACCTCACAAAGCGTTGAGTCAATGTAGAAGTCTCTCTTTCTCTCTCTCCGAATCTCTCTCTCTCTCTCAGAACGAGTGGTGCAAAAATGTCGACCACAGAAAAAGACAGGAAGAGGCCCCCTTTAAATAGCGCCCCCCCCAGCCCCACAGCGATTGATAGCGTTCCAGTCTTCCGGTCGTTGGATGCGCCAGGTGGTAAGGCAGGGGGCGCCACTCAATTTCCGCTCCGGGGCGCCACAAGGGCGTTGCACCATGGAATGACGTCACAATCTGCGCGCGCAGGTGGTCGCAGCGGTAAGTTTTAGTGCCGCCGCACAATCTCTAGTTAAGTTCCCGAGCGGCGCAAACATCGCTGCGCCCGGGCGTTAGCGGCTTTGCGCCCCATTAGCGCCCTCTTAAGGCGCTAACGGGAGGCGCAACCAACTGAATTTTTACCCCTATGACTCTACAGACAGTCACTTTAACGTCAATTGTGGGGAAGTTGCTGGAATGTATCATCAGGGACAGAGTGACTGAGCACTTGGACAAGTATGAACTGATCAAAGGGAGGCAGCATGGATTTGTGAAGGATAGGTCATGTCATAATCTAGTTGAATTTTTTGAGGAAGTCACTAGCATGATGGATAGGGGAGTGTCTATGGATGTTGTCTGTATGGACTGCCAGAAGGCATTTCATAAGGTTCCGCACAAGACATTCTTAGCAAAAATAAAAGCACACGGAATTGGAGGTGACCTTGTGACATGCATTGGCAATTGGTTGGGAGGTAGAGATGGAGAGTAGGGATAACTGGAATGCTCTGATTGGTGGGATGTAACAAATAGTGTTCTCCAGGGATCTGTACTGGACCCTCAGCTTTTCACCAGGTTAGAAAGTTGAGGGGTAATTTAATTGAGGTGTTTAAAATGATTAAGGGATTCGATACGGTAGATACAGCGGAACTATTTCCTCTGGCGAGGGAATCCAAAATAAGGGGCATAAACTTAATATTAGAGCTAAGCCATTTAGGAATAAGAACATAAGAAATAGGAGCAGGAATAGGCCAAATGGTCCCTTGAGCCTGCTCCGCCATTCAATAAGATCATGGCTGATCTAGGGCTCAAAGCCACTTCCCAGCTCGCTCCCCATAACCCTTCACTCCCTTAACTTGCAAAAATTTGCCTATCTCCATTTTAAATGTATTTAATAACCCAGCCTCCACAGCTCTCTCAAATCCACAAATTTATGACCCTCTGAGAGAAGAAGTTCCTCCTCATCTCAGTTCTAAAAGGGCGACCCTTTATTCTGAGACTGTGCCTCCGAGTTCTAGATTTCCCCATGAGGGGAGACATCCTCTCTGCATCTACCCTGTCGAGCCCCCTCAGTGTCTTATATGTTTTGATAAGATCACCTCTCATTCTTCTAAATTCCAATGAGTATAGGCCCAGCCTGCTCAACCTTTCCTCATAAGTCAAACCCCGCATCTCTGGAATTAACCTAGTGAATCGTCTCTGAACTGCCTCCAATGCAAGTATATCCTTCCTTAAATAAGGAGACCAAAACTGTACGCAGTACTCAAGGTGTGGTCTCACCAATACCTTGTACAGTTGTAGCAGGACTTCCCTGCTTTTATACTCCAACCCCCTTGAAATTAAGGCCAACATTCCATTTGCCTTTTTGATTACTTGCTGTACCTGCATGCTAACTTTTTGTGTTTCATGCACAAGGACCCCGAGGTCCCTCTGAACTGTAGCATTTTGTAATCTCTCTCCATTTAAATAATAGTTTGCTTTTTTATTTTTCCTGCCAAAATGGATAACCTCGCACTTTCCCACATTATACTCCATCTGCCAAATGTTTCTCACTCACCTAGCCTGTCTATATCCCTTTGCAGATTCTTTGAGTCCTCTGCACAACTTGCTTTCCCACCCATCTTTGTATCATCCACAAACTTGGCTACATTACACTCGATCCCTTCATCCAAGTCATTAATGTAGATTGTAAATAGTTGGGGCCCCAGCACCAATCCTTGTGGCACCTCACTAGTTACCGTTTGCCAACCAGAAAATGACCCATTTATCCCGACTCTCTGCTTTCTGTTAGTTAGCCAATTCTCTATCCATGCTAATATATTACCCCCAACTCCGTGAGCTCCTATTTTAAGCAGTAACTTTTTATGTGGCACCTTATCGAATGCCTTCTGGAAATCCAAATACATCACATCCACTGGCTCACCCTTGTCCACCCTACTTGTTACATTTTCAAAGAACTCCAGCAAATTTGTTAAACACGATTTCCCTTTCCTAAAACTATGCTGACTCTGTTTGACTGCAGTATGTTTTTCTAAATGCCCTGCTACTGCTTCCTTAATGAAGGATTCCAGCATTTTCCCAATGACAGATGTTAGGCTAACTGGTCTATAGTTTTCTGCTTTCTGTCTCCCTCCTTTCTTAAATAGAGGTGTTACATTTGTGGTTTTCCAATCCGCTGGGACCTCTCCAGAGTCCAGGGAATTTCGGTATATTGCAACCAATGCACCCACTATCTCTGCAGCCACTTCTTTTAAGACATTGGAATGCAGGCCATCTGGTCCAGGGGACTTGTCGTCTTTTAGTCCCATTATTTTACCGAATACTATTTCCTTAGTGATAGTGATTGTCTTTAGTTCCCCACTCCCTGTGGCCCCTTGATTATCCATTATTGGGATGTTGTTAGTGTCTTCTACAGTGAAGACAGATGCAAAATATTTGTTCAGAGTCTCTGCCATTTCCCCATTCCCCATTATTAATTCCCCAGTCTCATCCTCTAAGGGACCAATGTTTACTTTAGCTACCCTCTTCCTTTTTATATACCTGTAGAAGCTGTTACTATCTGTTTTAATGTTTCTTGCCAGCTTATTCTCATAATTCATCTTCTCTCTCTTTATTATTTTTTAGTCATCCTTTGCTGGTTTTAAAAAATTTCCCAATCCTCTGGTCGCCCACCAATCTTGGCAACATTGTATACCTTCGTTTTCAATTTGATACCATCCTTTACTTCCTTAGTTAGCCACGGGTGGTGCTCCCTTCTCTTAAAATCAGGAATTAAATCAGGAAGCACTTTTTCATACACAGGGTAGTGGAAATCTGAAACTCACTCCCCAAAAGGTTGTGGAGGCTCAGTCAATTGAAATTTGCAATATTGAGATTGATACATTTTTGTTAGGTGAGGCTATCAAGAGATATGGAGCAAACACAGAAAAATGGAGCTGAGGTACAGATCAGCCATGATCTAATTGAATGGCAGAGCAGGCTCAAGGGTTCTACTCCTGTTCCTATGTTCCAATGATAGAATGATCAATGGTGTCAAAAGCAATGAAGACATCAAGAAGAATAAGGAGGGACATGAGCTGCGGTCACAGTCACAGAAGATGCTATTTGTGTCAGTGCTGTGGGCAGGCCAGAAACCTGGCTAGATTGCAGGGTCTCAAACAGGGAGTGGTAAGAGAGATGGGAACATAGTTGTGAGGGAGTACACTCCAGGACCTTGGAGAGGAATGGAAGATTTTAAATAGTTGGTAATTGGAGAGGGTGGAAGAGTTTTTTTGGGGCAAATATGACTGTTGGTTTGAAGACAGTTGTGACATTGCTGGTGGTAGGCAGGATCGTGTTAAAATTGAGGCTTATATCTTCTGGTTGGGTTGTCAGTGATAAGACGTCATCAATTTAAAATTGTCACAGAGAGTGAGTAGAGAGATTGGTAGAAATCCCATTACACAGAAGGTTGTTGGAGCATGGAAAGCTTTGCCACAGGGCGTGGCTGAGGCAGAAACAATTGCATAGGAAGAGAACAAAGCAGTGATTGCTTCAGCAAAGAGAAGATGGGCCAAATGGTCTTTTTTTTATTCGTTCATGGGATGTGGGTGCAGCTGGCAAGGCCAGCATTTATGGCCCATCCGTAATTGCCCTTGAGAAGGTGGTGGTGAGCCTTCTTGAACCGCTGCAGTCCGTGTGGTGAAGGTACTCCCACAATGCTGTTAGGGAGGGAGTTCCAGGATTTTGACCCAGCGACGATGAAGGAACGGCGATATACTTCCAAGTCAGGATGCTGTGTAACTTGGAGGGAAACTTGCAGGTGATGGTGTTCCCATGTGCCTGCTGCCCTTGTCCTTCTAAGTGGTAGAGGTTACGGGTTTGGGAGGTGCTGTTGAAGAAGTCTTGGCGAGTTACTGCAGTGCATCTTGTAGATGGCACACACTGCAGCCATGGTACGCCGGTGGTGGAGGGAATGAATGTTCAAGGTGGTGGATGGGGTGCCAATCAAGCGGGCTGCTTTGTCTTGGATGGTGTCAAGCTTCTTGAGTGTTGTTGGAGCTGTACTCATCCAGGCAAGTGGAGAGTATTTCATCACACTCCTGACTTGTGCCTTGTAGATGGTGGAAAGGCTTTGGGGAGTCAGGAGGTGAGACACTCGCCAAAGAATACCCAGCCTCTGACCTGCTCTTGTAGCCACAGTATTTATGTGGGTGGTCCAGTTAAGTTTCTGGTCAATGGTGACCCCCAGGATGTTGATGGTGGGGGATTCGACGATGGTAATGCTGTTGAATGTCAAGGGGAGGTGGTTAGACTCTCGCTTGTTGGAGATTGTCATTGCCTGGCACTTGTGTGGCGTGAATGTTACTTGCCACTTATCAGCCCAAGCCTGAATGTTGTCCAGGTCTTGCTGCATGCGGGCATGGACTGCTTCATTATCTGAGGAGTTGTGAATGGAACTGAACACTGTGCAATCATCAGCGAACATCCCCACTTCTGACCTTATGATGGAGGATGGTCATTGATGAAGCAACTGAAGATGGTTGTGCCCAGGACACGGCCCTGAGGAACTCCTGCAGCGATATTCTGGGGCTGAGATGATTGACCTCCAACAACTACAACCATCTTTCTTTGTGCTAGGTATGACTCCAGCCAGTGAAGCGTTTTCCCCATGATTCCCATTGACTTCAATTGTACTAGGGCTCCTTAATGCCACACTCGGTCAAGTGCTGCCTTGATGTCAAGGGCAGTCACTCTCACCTCACCTCTGGAATTCAGCTCTTTTGTCCATGTTTGGACCAAGGCTGTATTGAGGTCTGGAGCTGAGTGGTCCTGGTGGACTCCAAACTGAGCATCGATGAGTTGGTTATTGGTGAGTAAGTGCTGCTTGATAGCACGGTCGATGACATCTTCCATCATTTTGCTGATGATTGAGAGTAGACTTATGGGGTGGTAATTGGCCGGATTTAGCATGCATGCAGTCCTGTGTTGCAGCTTCCCCAGGTTGGCACCTCTTTTTCAGATAGGCCTGATGCTGCTCCTGGTCATCTCTTCTGCACTCCTCATTGAACCAGGGTTGGTCCCCTGGCTTGATGTTAATGGTAGAATGAGGGATATGCCAGGCCATGAGGTTACAGATTGTGGTGGAATACAATTCTGCTGCTGTTGATGGCCCACAATGCCTGACTGTAAAAGCTTCCATAGATATGTGAAGAGAAAAAGATTGGTGAAGTCAAGCGTAGGTCCCTTGCAGTCAGAATCAGGGGAATTTATAATGGGGAACAAAGAAATGGCAGGCCAATTAAATACATACTTTGGTTCTGTCTTCACAAAGGAGGACACAAATAAACTCCCAGAGATGTTGGGGAACATAGGGTCGAATGAGAGGGAGGAATTGAATGAAATCAGTATTTGTAGGGAAATGGTGTTAGGGAAATTGATGGGATTGAAGGCCGATAAATCCCCAGGGCCTGATAATCTACATCCTAGGGTACTTAAGGAAGTGGCCCTAGAAATAGTAGATGCATTGCTGGTCATCTTTCAAAATTCTATAGACTCTGGAACAGTTCCCATGGATTGGAGGGTAGCTAATGTAACCCCACTATTTAAAAAAGGTGGCAGAGAAAAAACGGGGAATTATAGCCTGACATCGGTAGTGGGCAAAATGCTAGAGTCCATTATAAAAGATGTAATAGCAGAGCACTTTCAGAAGGCTTTCGATAAGGTCCCGCATAAGAGATTAGCGTGTAAAGTTAAAGCACATGGGATTGGGGGTAAGGTACTGATTTGGATAGAGAACTGGTTGGCAGACAGGAAGCAAAGAGTTGGAATAAACGTGTCTTTTTCCGAGTGGCAGGCAGTGACTAGTGGGGTACTGCAGGGATCGGTGCTAGGGCCCCAGCTATTCACAATATATATTAATGATCTAGACGAGGGAACTAGATGTAATATCTCTAAGTTTGCAGACGACACAAAGCTGGGTGGGCGTGTGTGCTGTGAGGAGGATGCAGAGAAACAGGTTGGACAGGTTGGGTGATTGGGCAGATGCATGGCAGATGCAGTATAATGTGGATAAATGCGAGGTTATCCACTTTGGTGGCTAAAACAGGAAGACAGATTATTATCTGAACGGCAATAGATTGGGAAAAGGGGAAGTGCAATGAGATCTGGGAGTCCTTGTGCACCAGTCGCTGAAGGTAAGCATGCAGGTGCAGCAGGCGGTTAAGAAGGCAAATGGTATGTTGGCCTTCATAGCGAGAGGATTCGAGTACAGGAGCAAGGATGTCTTGCTGCAGTTGTACAAGGCCTTGGTGAGACCACACCTTGAGTATTGTGTGCAGTTTTGGTCGCCTTATCTGAGGAAGGATGTTCTTGCCATGGAGGGAGTGCAGCGAAGATTTACCAGACTGATACCTGGGATGGCAGGAATGACGTATGAAGAGAGATTGGGTCGATTAGGCTTATATTCACTAGAGTTTAGAAGAATGAGAGGGGATCTCATTGAAACTTATAAAATTCTAACAGGACTAGACAGACTAGATGCAGGAAGGATGTTCCCGATGGCGGGGGAGTCCAGAACCAGAGGTCACAGTCTAAGGATAAGGGGTAAGCCATTTAGGACTGAGATGAGGTGGAATTTCTTCACCCAGAGAGTGGTGAACCTGTGGAATTCTCTACCACAGAAGGCAGTTGAGGCCAATTCATTATATATATTCAAGAAGGAGATAGATATATTTCTTAAGGTTAAAGGGATCTTGAGAGATTTCGTCTCCATAAGGGCTGTGCAGTGGTCACTGCTACCAATACTGTCATGGACAAATGCACCTGCGACAGTTAGATTGGTGAGGACGAGGTCAAGTAGGTTTTTCCCTCGTGTTGGTTCTCTCATCACCTGCCGCAGTCCTAGTCTGGCAGCTATGTCCTTTAGGACTCGGCCAGCTCGGTCAGTAGTGCTACTACCGAGCCACTCTTGGTGATGGGCATTGAAGTCCCCCACCCAGAGTACATTTTGTGTCCTTGCTACTCTCAGTGCTTCTTCCAAGTGGTGTTCAACATGGAGGAGTACTGATTCATCAGCTGAGGGAGGGCGGTAGGTGGTAATCAGTAGGAGATTTCCTTGCCCATGCTTTACCTGAAGCTATGAGACTTTATGGGGTCTGGAGTCATTATTGAGGACTCCCAGGGCCACTCCTTCCACACTTTATACCATTGTGCTGCCACCCCTGGTGGGTCTGTCTTGCCGGTGGGACAGGACATACTCAGGGATTGTGATGGAGGAATCTGGAGCATTGGCTGAAAGGTATGATTCTGTGAGTATGACGATGTCAGGCTGTTGCTTGACTAGACTGAGAGACAGCTCTCCCAATTTTGGCACAAGTCCCCAGATGTTAGTGAGGAGGACTTTGCAGGGTCGACTGGGCTGGGTGTGCCGTTGTCAAGTCCGAAGCCGGTGCCGAGGTTGATGCTGGGTCGTCCGTCCGGTTTTATTCTTATTGTTTTTCGTAGCAGTTGTATATAACTGAGTGGCTTGATAGGCCATTTCAGTCAACCACATTGCTGTGGGTCTGGAGTCACACATAGGCCAGGTCAGGTATGTGCGGCAGATTTCCTTCCCTAAAGGGCATTAGTGAACCAGATGGGTTTTTACGACAATCTGATAGTTTCATGGTCACCATTTCTGATACTAGCTTTATATTCCAGATTTATTTAATTAACTGAATTTAAATTCTACAGATGCCGTGGTGGGATGATGAACTCACGTCTCTGGATGACTAGTCCAGGCCTCTGGATGACTAGTCCGTAACATAACCACAATGCTACTTTCAGCTGTGATGTGCTATCGTTCCACGATAGGTTTCCATATGGGTGAGACAGAGACAATTTAAAAAAAATCAAAGACTGCTTTTGTGGCAGTAAGTTTTTTCAATATGTAAAATTAGAGTAAACAAATGTCCTGCCCTTCCCTTTAAGTTAAGCATATGTTTATATTTAAGGGATTTAAATGCCATGCCTATGCGACATTACAAGCCACTCCAAATATTGGAGATACGAGTGTTTTTCTATTTAAGTAATCCGAGTCTGAATTTATTCTGTAACTAGCAGCAGAAGCATTGCTATGCTAGATATTAAAACAGTTCAGTATGGAGGGGAATGAGTCATTTGGCAAATATAGTAGAATACAAAAGAGTTAAAAGAAAGTTCTCGTGCCAAATATAATTCAAACCAGCCATTATGGAAACTAACTATATTGTATGTAAGTACTTTAAAGAGATCTTTACTAGAAACAAGACAGAAACAAGAAACATTTATTAAAGTGTAAGAAAGAATGTTGAACATATTTCGCACAATATACTGAGCTTCCATCACATAATCGGAAAATACTTTTGAATCCCTGATTAACAGCTTTTGATTTAAGATGTAAAACAAATTAATTTAATACTGCAACACGGGTGATAAAAATGTGTCAGACAAGTTTCTTTTTAATGTCATTGCTTGTGCGCCAGGGCTAAATTCATTCTGCTCACCACTGAACCTTGGCTTTACAACAAAAAGTCTGTAGACCGTGCTGAATACAAACCCGACCAACTCTTCACATTTCCTCTCCAGCATCTGGAAAAGTTGAGCTTCTTCGGAAGCTGCTGATTGAGCGCTAGGATTAAGAATTGCTTTAATAACAATATTTGGCTCATTAATTGAATCACTAAATAATTTTTCTTTAATTCCCATTATGCTACAGTTTGTTCAGATTGACTGTGTACAATGTTAATGTTAATAGTTAACTGAGTAACAGTAATCGCACATATTCAAATTCTGTCTGCCATTTCATATTATCATAGAATCACAGAAATTTATGGCACAGAATGAGACCATTTGGCCCATTGTGTCTGTGCTAGCCAAAAAAGAGCTCTCCAGCCTAATCCCACTTTCCAGCTCTTGGTCTGTAGCCCTGTAGGTTACGGCACTTCATGTACATATCCAAGTACTTTTTAAATGTGATGAGGGTTTCTGCCTCTATTACCCTTTTAGGCAGTGAGTTCCAGACCCCCACCACCCTCTGGGTGAATAAAATTCACCTCAACTCCTCGCTAATTCTTCTACCAATTATTTTAAATCTATGCCCCCTGGTTATTGACCCCTCTGCTAAGGGAAACAGGTCCTTACTCTCCACTCCATCAAGGCCCTTCATAATGTTACACCTCAATTAAGTCTCCCCTCAGCCTCCTCTGTTCGAAAGCCTATCCAATCTTTCCTCAGAGCCGAAAATCTCCAGTCCTGGCAACATCCTCCCAAATTTCCTCTTACCCTCTCTAGTACAATCACCTCTTTCCTGTAATGTGGTGACCAGAACTGTATGCAGTACTCTAGCTGTGGCCTAACTAATGTTTTGTACAGTTCAAGCATAACCTCTCTACTCTTATATTCTATGCCTTGACTAATAAAGGAAAGTATCCCGTATGCTTCTTAACCACCTTATCTACCTGTCCTGCTGCCTTCAGGGATCTGTGGACATGCACTCCAAGGTCCCTCAGTTCCTCTACGCTTCTCAGTATCCTACCATTTATTGTGCATGCCCTTGCCTTGTTAGCCCTCCCCAAATGCATTACCTCACACTTCTTTGGCTTGAATTCCATTTGTCACTTTTCTGCCCACCTGACAAGTCCATTGATATCTTCCTGCAGTCTACAGCTTTCTTCCTCACTATCAACCACACGGCCAATTTTTGTATCATCTGCAGACTTCTTAATTATGCCACCTAAATTGAATTCTAAATCATAGAATCATATTTATGGCACAGAAGGAGGCCATTCGGCCCATCGTGTCTGTGCTGGCCGAAAAAGAGCTCTCCAGCCTAATCCCACTTTCCAGCTCTTGGTCCGTAGCCTTGTAAGTTACGGCACTTCAAGTGAATATCCAAGTTCTTTTTAAATGTGATGAGGGTTCCTGCCTCTACCACCCTTTCAGGCAGTGAGTTCCAGACCATCACCACCCTCTGGGTGAAAAAAGTTCACCTCAATTCCCCTCTAATCCTTCTACCAATTACTTTAAATCTATGAGCCCTGGTTATTAACCTCTCTACTAAGGGAAATAGGTCCTTTCTATCCACTCTTTCTAGCCCCCTCATAATTATATATACCTCAATTAAGTCTCCCCTCAGCCTCCTCTGTTCCAAAGGGGAGGTGCCAGAGGACTGGAGAACAGCTAACGCAGTCCCATTATTCAAGAAGGGTAGTAGGGATAAACCAGGAAATTACAGGCCAGTGAGCCTAACATCAGTGGTAGGGAAATTATTGGAAAAAATTCTGAGGGACAGAAATAGTCTCCACTTGGAGAGGCAAGGATTAATCAAGGATAGTCAGCATGGCTTTGTCAGGGGGAGATCATGTCTGACCAATTTGATTGAATTTTTCAAGGGGGTGACTAGGTGTGTGGATGAGGGTAGTGCAGTTGATGTGGTCTACATGGACTTCAGTAAGGCTTTTGACAAAGTCCCGCATGGAAGACTGGTCAAGAAGGTAAGAGCCCATGGAATCCAGGGCAACTTGGCACATTGGATCCAAAATTGGCTTAGTGGCAGGAGGCAGAGGGTGATGGTCGAAGGCTGTTTTTGTGACTGGAAGCCTGTGTCCAGTGGTGTACCACAGGGATCGGTGCTGGGTCCTTTGCTGTTTGTAGTGTACATTAATGATTTAGATATGAATGTAGGAGGTATGATCAGTAAGTTCGCAGATGATACGAAAATTGGTGGAGTGGTAAATAGCGAGGAGGGAAGCCTCAGGCTACAGGACAATATAGACGGGATGGTTAGATGGGCAGAACAGTGGCAAATGGAATTTAACCCTGAAAAGTGTGAGGTGATGCATTTTGGGAGGACTAACAAGGCAAGGGAATACACAATGAATGGCAGGACCCTAGGAAGGACAGAGGATAAGAGGGACCTTGGTGTGCATGTACATAGATCCCTGAAGGCAGCAGGACAGGTAGATAAGGTGGTTAAAAAGGCATATGGGATACTTGCCTTCATTAGCTGAGGCATAGAATATAAGAGCAGGGAGGTTATGATGGAGCTGTACAAAATGCTAGTTAGGCCACAGCTGGAATACTGTGTGCAGTTCTGGTCACCACACTATAGGAAGGATGTGAATTGGGGAGGGTGCAGAGGAGATTCACCAGGATGTTACCTGGGCTGCAGCGCTTCAGCTATGAAGAGAGACTGGACAGGCTGGGGTTGTTTTCCTTAGAGCAGAGAAGGCTGAGGGGGGACCTGATTGAGGTGTACAAAATTATGAGGGGCACAGATAAAATAGATACAGTCAGAAAGGAGTGGCCTTGAGAGTTCTCAACATTCACTCCCGACCCCATGAAGTCTCGCGGCTTCAGGTCAAGCATGGGCAAGGAAACCTCCTGCTGATTACCACCTACCACCCTCCCTCCGCTGATGAATCAGTACTCCTCCATGTTGAACACCACTTGGAAGAAGCACTGAGAGTGCAAGGTGCAGAATCTACTCTGGGCAGGGGACTGCAATGTCCATCGCCAAGAGTGGCTCAGTAGCACCACTGCTGGCCGAGTCCTGAAGGACATAGCTGCCAGTCTGGGTCTGCGGCAGGTGGTGAGAGAACCAACACGAGGGAAAGACCTACTTCACCTCGTCCTCACCAAACACCCTGTCTCAGATGTATCTGTCCATGGCAGCATTGGTGGCAGTGACCACCGCACAGTAATTGTGGAGACGAAGACCCGTCTTCACACTGAGGACAGCCTCCATCGTGTTGTGTGGCACGACCACCTTGCTAAATGGGATAGATTCAGAACAGATTTAGCATCTCAAAACTGGGCATTCATGAGGCGTTGTAGGCCATCAGCAGCAGCAGAATTGTATTCCATCAAAATTTGTAACCTCATGGCCCGGCATATCCCTCACTCTACCATTATCATCAAGCCAGGGGACCAACCCTGGTTCAATGAAGAGTGCAGAAGAGCATGCCAGGAGCAGCACCAGGCGTACCTAAAAATGAGGTGCCAACCTGGGGAAGCTGCAACACAGGACTACATGCATGCTAAACAGCGGAAGCAACTTCTATAGACAGGGCTAAGCGATCCCACAATCAACGAATCAGATCAAAGCTCTGCAGTCCTGCCACATCCAGTCATGAATGGTGGTGGACCATTAAACAACTAACGGGAGGGGGAGGTTCCAAGAATATCCCCATCCTCAATGATGGTGGAGCCCAGCACGTGAGTGCAAAAGGCAAGGCTGAAGCGTTTGCAACCAACTTCAGCCTGAAGTGCTGAGTGGATGATCCATATCGACCTACTCCCGAGGTCCCCACCATCACAGAAGCCATTCTTCAGCCAATTCGATTCACTCCACGTGATATCAAGAAACGGCTGAGCGCACTGGATACAGAAAAGGCTGTGGGCCCCGACAACATCCCGGCTGTCGTCCTGAAGACTTGTGCTCCAGAACTAGCTGCGCCTCTAGCCAAGCTGTTCCAGTACAGCTACAACATTGGCATCTATCCGGCAATGTGGAAAACTGCCCAGGTATGTCCTGTCTACAAAAAGCAGGACAAATCCAATCCATCCAATTACTGCCCCATCTGTCTACTCTCAATCATCAGCAAAGTGATGGAAGGTGTCATCAACAGTGCTATCAAGCGGCACTTACTCACCAATAACCTGCTCACCGATACTCAGTTTGGGTTCCACCAGGACCATTCGGCTCCAGACCTCATTACAGCCTTGGTCCAAACATGGACAAAAGAGCTGAATTCCAGAGGTGAGGTGAGGTGAGAGTGATTGCCCTTGACATCAAGGCTGCATTTGACCGAGTGTGGCATCAAGGAGCCCTAGTAAAACTGAAGTCAATGGTAATCAGGCTGGAGTCATACCTAGCACAAAGGAAGATGGTTGTGGTGGTTAGAGGTCAATCATCACAGCCCCAGGACATCGCTGCAGGAGTTCCTCAGGGCAGTGTCTGAGGCCCAACCATCTTCAGCTGCTTCATCAATGACCTTCCCTCCGTCATAAGGTCAGAAGTGCGGATGTTCGCTGATGACTGCACAGTGTTCAGTGCCATTCGCAACTCCTCAGATAATGAAGCAGTCCATGCCCGCATGTAGCAAGACTTGGACGACATTGAGGCTTGGGCTGATAAGTGGCAAGTAACATTCACGCCACAGAAGTGCCAGGCAATGACTATCTCCAACAAGCAAGAGTCTAACCACCGTCCCTTGACATTCAATGGCATTACCATCGCCGAATCCCCCACCATCAACATCCTGGGGGTCACCATTGATCAGAAACTCAACTGGACCAGCCACATAAATAGTGTGGCAACAAGAGCAGGTCAGAGGTTGGGTATTCTGCAGAAAGTGTCTCACCTCCTGACTCCACAAAGCCTTTCCACCATCTACAAGGCATAAGTCAGGAGTGTGATGAATACTCTCCACTTGCCTGGATGAGTGCAGCTCCAACAACACTGAAGAAACTCAACACCATCCAGGACAATGCAGCCTGCTTGATTGGCACCCCATCCACCACCTTAAACATTCACTCCCTCCACCACCTGCGCACCATGGCTGCAGTGTATACCATCTACAAGATGCACTGCAGCAACTCTCCAAGGCTTCTTCGGCAGCACCTCCCGAACCCGCGACCTCTTCCACCTAGAAGGACAAGGGCAGCAGGCACATGGGAACACCATCACCTGCAATTACGCACCAAGTATATCGCCGTTCCTTCATCGTCGCTTGGTCAAATCCCTCCCTAACAGCACTGTGGGTGTACCTTCACCACACGGACTGCAGCGGTTCAAGAATGCGGTTCACCACCACCTTCTCAAGGGCAATTAGGGATGGGCAATAAATGCTGGCCTTGCCAGCGACGCCCACATCTAATGAACGAATTAAAAAAAAATCCATGTTGACTGTCCTTGATTAATCCGTGCCTTTCTAAATGACGATTAATACTATCCCTCAGAATTTTTTCCAATAATTTGCTCACCACCGAGGTTAGGCTGACTGGCCTGTAATTACTCAGTCTATCCCTTTCTCCCTTTTTAAACAACGGTACAACATCAGCAGTCCTCCAGTCCTCTGGCATCACACCTGTAGCCAGAGAGGATTGGAAAATGATGGTCAGAGCCCCTGCTATTTCCTCCCTTGCTTCTCTAAACAGCCTGGGATACATTTATCCGGGCCTGGCGATTTATCTACTTTCAAGATGCTACATCCCTTAGTAGGCAAAATGCTAGAATTTATTATTAAGGACATGGTAACAGGGCACTTAGAAAATCATAATATGATTAGCTAGAGTCAACATGGTTTTATGAAAGGGAAATCGTGTTTGACAAATCTGTTAGAGTTTCTTGAAGATGAAACTAGTAGGATGGATAAGGGGGAACCAGTGGATGTAGCGTATTTGGATTTTCAAAAAGCATTCGATAAAGTGCCACACAAGAGGTTATTACACAAAATTAGGACTCATGGGATTGGGGGTAATATATTAGCTAGGATTGAGGACAGAAAAAAGACAGTAGGAATAAACGGGACTTTTTCGGGTTGGCAGGCTGTAACTAGCGGGGTACTGCAAGGATCAGTGCTTACATAAGAACATAAGAAATAGGAGCAGGAGTAGGCCAATCGGCCCCTCGAGCCTGCTCCGCCATTCAATAAGATCATGGCTGATCTGATCCTAACCTCAAATCTAAAGAACACAAGAAGTAGGAGCAGGACCCGGCCACTCAGCCCCTGGGCCCGCTCCGCCACCCACAGGGCCCTGACCGATCCGAACTCAGCCTCATGTCCAATTTCCTGCCCGCTCCCCGTAACCCCTAATTCCCTTTACTTCTAGGAAACTATCTATTTCTGTTTTAAATTTATTTAATGATATAGCTTCCACAGCTTCCTGGGGCAGCAAATTCCACAGACCTACTACCCTCTGAGTGAAGAAGTTTCTCCTCATCTCAGTTTTGAAAAAGCAGCTCCTTATTCTAAGATTATGCCCCCTAGTTCTAGTTTCACCCATCCTTGGGAACATCCTTACCGCATCCACCCGATCAAGCCCCTTCACAATCTTATATGTTTCAATAAGATCGCCTCTCATTCTTCTGAACTCCAATGAGTAGAGTCCCAATCTACCCAACCTCTCCTCATATGTCCACCCCCTCATCCCCGGGATTAACCGAGTGAACCTTCTTTGTACTGCCTCGAGAGCAAGTATGTCTTTTCTTAAGTATGGACACCAAAACTGTATGCAGTATTCCAGATGCGGTCTCACCAATACCTTATATAACTGCAGCAATACCTCCCTGTTTTTATAATCTATCCCCCTAGCAATAAAAGCCAACATTCCGTTGGCCTTCTTGATCACCTGCTGCACCTGCATACTAACTTTTTGATTTTCTTGCACTAGGACCCCCAGATCCCTTTGTACTGCAGTACTTTCCAGTTTCTCGCCATTAAGATAATAACTTGCTCTCTGATTTTTCCTGCCAAAGTGCATAACCTCACATTTTCCAATATTGTATTGCATCTGCCAAATCTCCGCCCACTCACCCAGCCTGTCTATATCCCCTTGTAGGTTTTTTATGTCCTCCTCACTTTCTACTTTCCCTCCCATCTTTGTATCATCTGCAAACTTTGATATGTTACACTCGGTCCCCTCCTCCAAATCGTTAATATAGATTGTAAAGAGTTGGGGACCCAGCACCGACCCCTGCGGAACACCACTGGCTACTGGTTGCCAGTCCGAGAATGAACCATTTATCCCAACTCTCTGCATCCTGTTAGATAACCAATCCTCCACCCATGCCAGAATATTCCCCCCAATCCAGTGATTTTTTATCTTGAGCAATAATCTTTTATGTGGTACCTTGTCGAATGCCTTCTGGAAGTCTAAATACACTACGTCCAATGGTTCCCCTTTATCCACCCTGTACGTTATGTCCTCAAAGAACTCAAGCAAATTTGTCAGACATGACTTCCCCTTCATAAAGCCATGCTGACTTTGTCCTATTAAATTATGTTTATCTAAATGTTCCGTTACTGTCTCCTTAATAATAGACTCCAAAATTTTACCCACCACAGATGTTAGGCTAACTGGTCTATAATTTCCAGCCTTCTGCCTACTACCCTTTTTAAATAAGGGTGTTACATTAGCAGTTTTCCAATCTGCTGGGACCTTTGCTGAGTCCAGGGAATTTTGGAAAATTATTACCAAAGCATCCACAATCCCTACTGCCACTTCCCTCAAGACCCTAGGATGTAAGCCATCAGGTCCAAGGGATTTATCCGCCTTGAGTCCCATTATTTTACTGAGTACCAATTCCTTAGTGATTTTAATCGTATTTAGCTCCTCCCCCCCTAGAGCCCCCTGTTTGTCCAGTGTTGGGATATTCTTAGTGTCCTCTACCGTAAAGACTGAAACAAAATATCTGTTCAGCATTTTTGCCATCTCCATGTTTCCCACCATTAATTTCCCGGTCTCATCCTCTAAGGGACCTACGTTTGCCTCAACCACCCTTTTTCTTTTTATATAACTATAGAAACTCTTGCTATCTGTTTTTATATTTTTTGCTAATTTATTTTCATAATCTATCTTCCCTTTCTTAATCAATCCTTTAGTTACTTTTTGCTATCTTTTGAAGACTTCCCAATCTTCTATCCTCCCACTAAGTTTGGCTACCTTATATGTCCTTGTTTTTAGTCGGATACTATCCTTAATTTCTTTACTTAGCCACGGATGGCTGTCATTTCTTTGACACCCTTTTTTCCTCAGTGGAATATATTTTTTTTGAAAGTTGTAAAATAACTCCTTAAATGAACACCACTGCTCATGTACCGTCTTACCCTTTAATCTATTTTCCCAGTCCACTTTAATCAATTCTGCTCTCATACCATCATAGTCTCCTTTATTCAAGCTCAGTACGCTTGTTTGAGAACCAACCTTCTCACCCTCTAATTGGATATGGAATTCAATCATGTTATGGTCACTCATTCCAAGGGGATCCTTAACTAGGACATTATTAATTAATCCTGACTCATTACACAGGACCAGGTCCAAGGTTGCTTGCCCCCTTGTAGGATCAGTTACAGACTGCTCAAGAAATCCATCCCTAATACACTCAATAAACTCTTCCTCAAGGCTGCCCTGCCCAATTTGATTTGTCCAGTTAATATGATAGTTAAAATCCCCCATAATTATAGCTGTTCCCTTATTACATGCCCCAACTATTTCCTGATGAATACTTCTTCCAGCAGAGTTGCAACTAATTGGAGGCCTATATACTACTCCCACTAGTGTTTTTTCCCCCTTATTATTCCTTATCTCCACTCAAACTGTTTCATTATCCTGATCCTTTGACCCAATATCATTTCTCTGTATTACAGTGATTCCTTCCTTTATTAACATAGCCACCCCACCTCCCCTTCCTTCCTGCCTGTCCTTCCTGATTGTTAAATACCCTGGCATATTTAATTCCCAGTCGTTGTCAGCCATGTTTCTGTAATGGCCACAAGATCATACCCATACGTAGTTATTTGTGCCGTTAACTCGTCCATTTTGTTACCAATGCTACGTGCATTCAGATAAAGAACTTTCAAATATGTTTTGTGACACTTAGTTCCTGCTTTTTCCTTTTTTAACACTTTATCTTTTACTCCATACCTTCTGTCCCTTCCTGACACGCTTTCCTCTGTCTCCCTGCTCAGGTGCCCAACCTCCTGCCACTTTAGTTTAAACTCTCCCCAACAGCACTAGCAAACACTCCCCCTAGGACAGCGGTCCCGGCCCTGCCCAGGTGCAGACCGTCCGGTTTGTACTGGTCCCACCTCCCCCAGAACCGGTTCCAATGTCCCAGGAATTTGAATCCCTCCCCCTTGCACCATTCTTCTAGCCACGTATTCATTTGAAATATCCTCCTATTTCTACTCTGACTAGCACGTGGCACTGGTAGCAATCCTGAGATTACTACCTTTGAGGTCCTATTTTTTAATTTACCTCCTAACTCCCTATATTCTGCTTTTAGGACCTCATCCCCTTTTTTACCTATATCGTTGGTGCCTATGTGCACCACGACAGCTGGCTGTTCGTCCTCCCCCTCCAAAATGTTCTGTAGCCGCTCCGAGACGTCCTTGACCCTTGCACCAGGGAAGCAACACACCATCCTGGAGTCTCGGTTGCGGCTGCAGAAACGCCTATCTATTCCCCTTACAATTGAGTCCCCTATCACTATAGCTCTTCCACTCTTTTTCCTCCCAGCCTGTGCAGCAGAGCCACCCATGGTGCCAGGAAGTTGGCTGCTGCTGCCTTCCCCTGATAAGTCATCCCCCCCAACAGTATCCAAAGTGGTATATCTGTTTGAGAGGGGGATGTCCACAGGGGACCCCTGCACTACCTGCCTGCACCTCTTACTCTGCCTGGTGGTCACCCATTTACTTCCTGCCTGTACACCCTTTGCCTGTGGTGTGACCAACTCGCTAAACGTGCTATCCACGAGGTTCTCAGCATCGCGAATGCTCCAATACGCATCCATCCGCAGCTCCAGCGCCGCAATGCGGTCTGTCAGTAGCTGCAGCTGGATACACTTCCCGCACACATGGTTGTCAGGGACACCGGAAGGGTCCCTGATTTCCCACATCGAGCAGGAGGAGCATAACACGGGCTGGGCTGTCCTGTCATGACTTACCCTTTAATTAATTGAACTTAAATTAAATCAAATCAATATCACCAATTACACTCAATTAAATGATATACTCAAGGGCCCTTGGTTACTAGCACTAGAAACTATATCCACAAAATTAAGACCTTCTAAACTTTATAAACTATGAACCTTAACTGTCAAACTATAGAGTAGTATAAATACTTACCTAGCTGTACTCACCCAATCAGCTGCTCCCTCCTGCCCACGTCACGTTTTGAATCGTGACGCGGCTCTGGAACGCCGCCGCCGGTCTGAGATTGGTATGCCTGTGAAAGAAAAGCCCGCGAAAGTGAGTTTAAATACTCATAGGGCCTCCGGTCTCGCCGCTCCCGACACCAGCCTGTGAAAGAAAAGCCCGCGAAAGTGAGTTTAAATACTCACTGGACCTCTGGACTCGCCGCTCCCGACACCAGCCTGTGAAAGAAAAGCCCGCGAAAGTGAGTTTAAATACTCACTGGACCTCCGGTCTCGCCGCTCCCGGGCCTCAGCTATTCAGAATCTACATCAATGATTTGGATGAAGGGACTGAGTGTAATGCATCCAAGTTTGCTGATGATACAAAGTTAGGTGGGAAAGTAAGCTGTGAGGATGATGCAAGGAGGCTGCAGAGAAGTATAGACAGCTCTCTAGGGTAGAAAATTCCCAAGATTCACAACCCTTTGAATGAAAAAATTTCTCCTCATCTCAGTCCTAACTGGCCCACCCCTTATTCTGAGACTGTGAACCGTGTTCTAGATTCCCCAGCCAGGGGAAACATCCTCCCTGCATCTACCCTGTCAAGCCCTGTAAGAATTTTATATGTTTCAATTAGATCACCTCTCATTCTTCTAAACTCTAGGGAATATAGGACTAGTCCGGTCAATCTCTCCTCATAGGGCAATCCCCTCATCCCAGGAACCAGTCCAGTTGATAGAATGGGCAAGAACATGGCAAATGGAATACAATGTGGGGAAGTGTGAATTTATCCACTTTGGTAGGAAAAACAAAAAAGCAGGATATTTTTTTGTATGGTGAGAAACTGGGAAATGTTTGCATTCAGAGGGACCTGGGTGTCCTTGTACATGAATCACAGAAAGTTAATATGCAGGTACAGCAAGCAATTAGGAAAGCAAATGGTATGTTAGCTTTTGTCACAAAGGGATTAGAGTATAAGAGTAAAGAAGTCTTACTACAATTATACAGGACATTGGTGAGGCCACACCTGGAGTACTGTGTACAGTTCTGGTCTCCTTACCTAAGGAAAGACATACTTGCCTTAGAGGGATTGCAACCAAGGTTCACTGGACAGGTTCCTGGGATGAGGGGATTGCCCTATGAGGAGAGATTGACCGGACTAGTCCTATATTCCCTAGAGTTTAGAAGAATAAGAGGTGATCTAATTGAAACATATAAAATTCTTACAGGGCTTGACAGGGTAGATGCAGGGAGGATGTTTCCCCTGGCTGGGGAATCTAGAACATGGTTCACAGTCTCAGAATAAGGGGTGGGCCAGTTAGGACTGAGATGAGGAGAAATTTTTTCATTCAAAGGGTTGTGAATCTTGGGAATTTTCTACCCTAGAGAGCTGTGGATGCTCAGTCGTTGAATATATTCAAGACAGAAGTCGATAAATTTTTGGGAACCAAGGGAATTAAGGGATATGGGGATAGTGTGGGAAGGTGGAGTTGAGGTAGAAGATCAACCATGATCTTGATGAATGGCGGAGCAGGCTCGAAGGGCCAAATGGCCTACTGCAGCTCCTATTTCTTATGTTCTTATATTTCCTCTCATTATGTTTATCTCATCTAATATTTCACACTCCTCCTTAACTGCAATATCTGCATCGTCTCTCTCTTTTGTGAAGACAGATGCAAAGTATTTATTAAGAACCATACTCACGTCTTCCGCCTCCACACACAGGTTACCTTTTTGGTCTCTAATAGGCCCTACTCTTTCTTTATTAATCCTCTTGCTCTTTATGTATTTATAAAACATCTTTGGGTTTTCCTTGATTTTACTTGCCAATATTTTTTCATGCCCTCTCTTTGCTTTCCTAATTTCCTTTTTTAATTTCACCCTTGCACTTTCTATACTCCTCTAGGCTTTCTGCAGTATTTAGTTCTCGAGATCTGACATAAGCTTCCCTTTTTGGCCTTATCCTATCCTGTATGCCCCTTGACATCCAGGTGGCTCTAGATTTGGGAGTCCCACCAGTTTTCTTTGTGGGAACATATTTGCTCTGAACCCTCGCTATCTGCTCCTTAAATTCCTCCTACTGTACTTCATTGGCTGTAAAATGCTTTGGGATGTCCGGTGGTTGTGAAAGGCACTATATAAATGAAAGTCTTTCTTTTTTTCTTTTATTGCTCTGACACCGATTTACCTTCAAGTAGCTGTTTCCAGTCTACTTTTGCTAAATCACATCGCAGCTTAGTAAAATTAGCCTTTCCCCAATTGAGAACTTTTACTCCTGGTCTATCTTTGTCCTTTTCCATAACTACGCTAAATCTAACTGAATTATGATCAGTACCACCAATATGTTCTCCCACTGATACCTCTTCTACCTGCCCAGCTTCATTCCCTAAAACTAAGTCCTTAACCGCCCCCTCTCTTGTTGGGTTTGCTACGTACGGGCTAAAAACGTTCTCCTGAATGCATTTGAAGAATTCTGCGCCATCTATACTTTTTACACAGATTCTATCCCAGTTAATATTAGGGTAGTTGAAATCCCCTACTATTACTGCCCTATTGTTTATGCACTTCTCAGAAATGTTCCTACATATTTGCTCTTCCAGCTCCCTCTGACTATTTGGGGGTATATAGTTCACTCCCAGCAGTGTGATTGTCCCTTTTTTTTGTTCTTCAGTTCAACCCATATGGCCTCATTTGCTGATCCTTCTAACATATCATCCCTCCTCACAACTGTAATTGTTTCTTTAAACATTATTGCAACCCCACTCCTTTTTTATCCCCCTCTCTATGTCATCTGAAAACCCTGTAACCAGGAATGTTGAGCTGCCATTCCTGCCCTTCTTTCAGCCATTTCATTCGCTTGTGTGACTGAAGATAAATCAAATTAATTTCTAGGTCTATTGGTTATACCAAACCACATATGAAAAATGGGATGGGTACTATTTTGTCCCATGATATCTGTATGTTTCCAGCAGACTATCACAGCATTTCTGGAGGAAAATAACGAATATAATTTTTCTGGCTGCAAATTAAGAAAAATTCTGCCACCACTTTCTGTTCTCTTTTTTATACTTATTATTTTTCAGTTTTATCAAAGATGATCTTTACTCACTACATTGAGTAATGAGATACTTAGAACAAATGTAAAGCATTCAGTGATGAGTCATTCAAGTGCATTATGTAAATGTGTTTACTGTGTTAATGCTGTCTGCAACACCAGACCTGACTTATAATTCTGGCCAAATAAAGAAACACTGAACCTGTGAGCACATTCCTTCCTTCCACTGTCTCCCATCATCTTCCTTCCCTCTTTTGCTTTCCTTTTTTCTTCACTGAGACTGCCTGAAGGATGCTTGCTTATCCTAACAAGCTGATCACTTCGTTCTCTCTGTGATCTTGGTTGACGATCTACTCTCATAAAACATTATAGTAACATATTTTCATATACAGATTTAAAATCTAGCATAGCTTAGTTAAGACACAATGCAATTTCTACACATATCAATGAATCCTTATGTGGCATCAATATTACCTGCCATTTCTCAGCCCAAGCCTATATGCTATCGAGGTTGGTATAGACTGCTTCATTATCAGAGGAGTTGTGAATGGAGGTGAACACAGTGGAATTACCAGCCCCACTCCTGACATTATAATAGAGATTAATGGGGACCAGTGGGAAAATTCTCCAGTGGCTAGATTCATGCCAGACATACAGGAAGATGGTCATGACTGTTTGACGCTATCATTGCATCCTCAAGACATCACTGCCAGAGTTCCTCAAGGCAGTATACTCTTCCCAACCATTTTCAGCTGCTTCATCGATGACCTTCCCTCTGTCATGAATGGACAGCATGGTCTGGAAATTCCTGGGGTTCTGTTTCACTACTGTGGAGCTGAACACCCTACCTGCCCTTGTACAAGGCAAGAGACCCCATCCTAAATTCCAGAGACAGGGTCATTTACATAGCCGGGGTGGGATGTTGGCCTCTGCAAGAGTACATCAGCGGCAGCCATATTGTCCTGAGCTGATCCGTACTTCCCACTGTAGCCACTCTGATTAGTGACTATCTTATTCTAGTAAAGGTTTGGGGCCTTCACAAGGCCTCAAAGGGACTTTTGTCAGGTTGCAACCAGTGAGATTCTACTGAGGCCTTTCAAGGATGTAAAGGGAGCAATTTCCCAGGGTAGCCTAGGAACTGCCCCCACATGGTAGGTGGGTTGGGGGGGTGGGGGGAGAGCTGGGGGAAATCTGCCCAAGGCTCCCCTAATCAAAATTTAATGGTTCAGCTAAATGGGTGGCATCCTAGCCAGGTTCTGACACATATTCCAGCTCCCCTCCCAGGTGAAAATACTCATTCCAGCATAAGTCTTCTGACAATTTTCTCTCCTCCTTTCTTGAAGGTGTTCCCTGTTGATATTCAGTTGCGTGGGCACCAGTCACCCTTCAGTACCTCATTCTTCCTCCCCCTCTCTCTAATGTGTACCCAAGGTGTGCCCATCAAAGAGGCTGACCTCACCCTGACCCCAGATACTCAGGTATGGTGCAGTAGGTTTCCTGCTCTGCCGAACTTATGGCGGTGAAGTGGATCCAAAGAGTTATGGCCCCTGAATGCCATTAAGCTATGTGATCACAGTGGGAGGGATGACAGCCTAACTTAATGTACACGCGAGCACTTTATAACAGTAGACTCTGGATAGCAATCTAGAGTGGGAACCAGCCTGATATTGTCTCACTAGCCCATGGGTGCTGAGATCACCTAACTCAGCACACACCAGGAATCCTACCGGGGATTTTCTTTCCTGTGTGGCTCATGCATGTACTGCCTTTACAAACTGAAACATCAGAGCGTGGGGTGGGGGTGGGGGGTGGGGGGGAGGGGCGTGGTGGAGCATTGGCAGCATTCTGATTTTTTTGCCTCATTCAATTGGTATTTATTGCTGATCAGTTGCAGAGCAGCATTGAAAATTTCCTGCTGTTCCAATCAAGTATGGTCATGTTTACTAGGCTAAAATCGCAAACTAACTGTTTTGCTTTCAGTATTGTATCCAGTGTTAGCTCAACAGTGAAGATGCAAACTGTCAAATACACTAGATTGCAGAGCAACAGAAACACTATAAAAATGACAGTTCTTTTGTCGTTATTAAAATGTGCTTGTGGGAAATATATGCATTCCAGATAACATAAAAACTACCTCTTATACTCCTAGCTACGTAATCCGAAAATATATTTCTACTCTAGTGTTTTTGTGACAATTTTTTTGGTTTGTGGGAAAATCTCTTCCCGACACTCTTGACATCCTACTGTGCATTTGTAAATAACATTTTAAATTTATTTCTTTGCTCACATCCTGCTTTTAAGGAATTCCATGCAGTAAGACCCTTATTAAAATGGTCATTTTAATGTGATATCTAACACTGGATTCTATTATCCATGTTTATGAGTAACTTAATTATTAATCAGTGCTTAGTGCCAAATCTTTAAGGTTCAATTTAAGTGAAGGATTAGCTAAAGCTGGTATTCAGTCTTCCATAGTTTTTAATTGAAGTTTATCCTGTACATAAACAACAACAATAAATTGCATTTATATAGCATCTTTAACACAGAAAACACCCTAAAGCGCTTCACAGAGAGTAAGGGAACAGAAGCTGAGCCATGGAGGTGGAGGTGACTGAAAACTTGTTCAAAAAGAAAGGTTTCAAAAACATTGTTAAAGGAGGAGAGAGAAGCGGAGTGGCAGAAAGGTTTTGGGAGGGAGATCCAGAGAGTAAGGCATGGTGGCTAAAGGCTTTGCCATCACTGGTGGGGTAAAGGGAGGAAGAACAGAAGTCCAGAGTCAGGGGATAGTAGGGTGCACGAGGGCAATAAGACTGGAGGACGTGGCAGAGATATAGTGGGATGAGGCAATTGTGGGATTTGAAGAGGATTTTAAATTGAATGTGTGAGGATGAGAGTGATGGGCGAGCAGGACTTATTGCAGGACAGGATACAGGCAGCTGAGTTGTGGACAAATCTGTTTAATCATTTACAAAAAGTGTGTGGCATGCTTGAAATTGTCTAAGTTCTCAAGTGACAGGAGACATAGGGGTGAATTTCCTGAGGACTTCTCCTGCTCCGCCGCTGTAACTATCTGCATTAACGGGGTTTCCGCCAAAGTTATGGCAGCGCAGCGGGAGCAGCCCTGAGGAAATTAACCCACATAGTGAAACCCTATGTACAGTCCAGTAGTAAGTTTACAATAAAGGGGAGGATTGTTTGCCCTGTGACACAGTATATCCAATATACTAAATGCGTATGGTTAAGTTTCAGATCCTGGGGACCATGAGCTTGCCAACAGAAGTGCCTTTCAGGATGAGAAGAAAAAAGTATCAGGAGAAAGCCCAAATTGTAACAAAGACATTTTTGCAGAGCCCTCACTCTGTTGAGTTCTCTAGTCACTATCTACCCGTAGTCCCTTAATGCAAGTACTCTATTAAAATTGACACCTACACATGACAGTCATCTCCATTGCAAAGAGGTGTGAAACAAATGGTTTAAACTGTGTCCTGTTTGTGTCCTCAGTGCTGACTCTCTAAGTGTGAGAAGTCGCACAACACCAGGTTATAGTCCAACAGCTTTATTTGAAATCACAAGCTTTCGGAGCGCTGCTCCTTCGTCAGGACTTCACCTGATGAAGGAGCAGCGCTCCGAAAGCTTGTGATTTCAAATAAAGCTGTTGGACTATAACCTGGTGTTGTGCGACTTCTCACATTTGTCCACCCTAGTCCAACACCGGCATCTCCACATCATGACTCTCTAAGTGACTGAGTGTGGCACATCTTGTGACTCATGCTGTTTCACTACCTTCAGTGGAAAACAGTAATGTTTAACTTCCCATTAACAAATGAACTCTGTAAATTGTGTGTTTTTGTTGGTGATTTGTGAAGACATGTACCACTAATAAGCTGTTGTTGGTTGACTGACTGTCAGTAATTGTATCAAATGACTTGCATAAAAGAATTAGCTTTAAAATCTTACCGCAGCTCTCTGAATAGCTTAGTTGATCAAAGCACCATGTAACTGAGCATACAGACATGAAGGTTGCAGGTTAAATTCTCATTCTATATTCAGTTCGCTGGTCTCATCCAGGGAAGCGGTAGAAAGGCTGCAATTAGCCCCAAAGCCTGTGTTTAGGGAAGGGAAGAAATTAACCCTGAATCCAAAATGATGCAAAAAAGTGGTCAGAAGGATAATAGGAGACTGAACTTCATCACAAGAGGTATAGAAAAGCAAGGAAATATTACTGCAGTTATATAGTTAGATATCATCTGGTATAGTGGCCCAGAAAATCAGCAGTGCAGTGCCTATTTCTCGGGTGCTGAACGGCCGACTAAAACAAATTACAGGCTGGCGACAGGGGCTATAATCTCTGGAAATGGCTTGTGACTCCTGTCAGGAACCCATGCACAGCTGTAGAGCACACCTACAAGAGCCATGCAGCCACAAGAAACATCATTGAGCAAGCAATTGGCATGCTCAAGCTACACTTCTGCTACCTGAACCAGTACACCCTGAGTGGGTACCTAGATTTGTGGTCGTTTGCTGCATGCTCCACAACTTTGCCCTCATAAGGGACGAGCCTGTACCACCACTTGGGCAGCAACAAGTGCAGGAGGAGGAGGAGGAGGATTTGAAGGAAGAGTAGGAATAGGAGGAGGATGAGAGGCAGCAACCACCAGTGCTCCTTGCTGCCAGAGCTCTCACAGGCCAGCTTATTGAGGAGTGCTTCACCTAAATCAGCCATCCCATCCCCAATACACCAACAGTCAACACAATTCTTACCATCGTTCTTACTTTCACCATCTGATTGCCTTCCTTCAGTTGAGACTTATGGGTCTTGCCCTGAATTCACTAAATCCAGAACAAAAACAAATTTATGAATCAACTCAATTATATCTCTATCTAATAGTTAAGAGAAATAATGAAGAATCATCCCTGTGCCAGCCATTAATGCCTGTCTTGCGTGCTCCTTTCCCTATCTTAGTGCTGCTATGAAGTGTTTCCACAGTGGCTGCAATTGGGAGGCAGAAGGCTGTTGAACTTCCATTGAGGACACTTCAGATGGCTGTGGAGGACAACCTCGGGTAGCTCTGTGCCTTGAGGGCCCGGCTGCAGACTGCAGCATTTCGGCGTGGGCCAGAACAGTCTGGCCTGGCTGGCTGTGCGGCAGTTGCAAGGGCACTGACGGAGTGGGTGGTGGAGTAGCAGGCATGCTGTCATCCTGAGAGAGGGCAGAAGGTGCCTCTCTCATGGAGCCAAGTTCACTCGCCTGTGGGTCTGCTCGAGAACAGAGTGCAGGACTGCAGTGACACTTTGGAGGCCCTGTGTCAACATTGGCTCCCAGAGCAGCCACCTGAGCTTCCATGGCAGCAGTCTCCAGAAATGTTGCAGGCTGTTTTTGTAGCAGCCTCCAGTGGTCCCTTTAAGGACAGCTGGTTAGGCCGCTCACTGCCTCGTACAAATGGGTGGAGTGGCAGAGCACATGCTCTGCCCATTTGTATTTGGAAATTATGTTTCCCTGTCACTTTTTGTATATATGGGGAGCAAGCAGGTGTATGGGATTAGGCTAGGTAACCCACATGGGGAAAATCCACTGAAAGGATATTTACTAGTCCTCCCGGATCAGGCATATTTCTCAGATGTTCACTTTCAACTAAAGTTTGAGGTAGCTGAATCCTAAAGACGCTTAACTGGGTCTAAAGGTCCGGGCTATCTCTCCCTAAAGGAAAGGAGCAACCCGAGAATGTTACCGTCCTCCAGATAGCACTTTTAATAAGTTTAGCTAGATTGTAACGTCCTGGATATTATGAGGGTCCGGAGATCTCCACTCACAAATGTACCTCTCCACCAAAGAGTGTACAGAGATTGGGTTTGCGAGTTATTGATACAGAAGACTTATGTGAAACAATTCTAAAAATATATAGAGATTTATTAAAATAACCGACGTGCAATTTACAGTTGGTGAATCAGTCAATCGCAACGTTAACAGTTCTAAAAAGAGAAAAAATACAATCTTATTTTTAACAGAGAATCTTACTTTTAAAAGTAAGTTAAAGCTTAACTTCGCTACAGTATTACAGTTCTTACAATTTTCTATACAGGATATCCATCAATATCAAATTACCTTCGATCCCTGAGGTACAAAGAATAGAAGACCACAGAGCCGCCCCTGTAGTCGAGAATCGCTTTGCCTGATTAAAGCAAGTCTGATATCCCATTTGAAACTTCAATATTTATACCCCTTTTCAGTTGTATTCCTTAAGGTTTCTGCTGATCCAAGTTAATTATCACTATTCATCTTTCTGCTGACTTCTGTAATTCTTACTGCCACATCAGCTTATAATATTCCAGAACCTGCCGCATCTCCAGGTGTTCTGGGTTCACCATATAGAAGGTGTGAAGGGCAGATGTGCCTTATCTCATGTGTCATCTTTAAGAGGTGTAATCAAGATCATTTATCCAGGGTTGACCATTGTTCTGTGCCGACAAGGCCACCCATTCGGAGCCACCCATTCTTCTGTTTTAATAAGGTTATTTATTCAGAGTCAACAACTGTCTTATCTCAACAAGGCCAGAATTCTTTCATAAGATAGTGTAATTTTCTAAAAAGGTTATATAGTTTATTCCTTCACACCACAACACAAGCTTTAGGGGCCAAATGCCCTGTTTCTATGCAGTAACATTATATGGTTGTATGGAGAAGGCATGGGATGCTTTCCTGTCACCTCTGAGGCAGATCAATGTGTACAGGCTAAAACTTAGTCAGATTTATTTACAAATGCAGTAAAATACAGAAGCTAAAAGTCTTACCAAGATTCAATACAATAATACAATAATCAAACTTATTAAACATATGAACTAGTCTTTCTGTTTAAAAACAAAAAAAGATAGAAACTTGGTAACATAGGCCAGGAATTTCGTTGGAGCTACTCTTGCTCCACCATTGTATCTTCACTGTGCGATGTAAACCCTGCTTACTTGTGTAAGCGGAGTTTCCGCTGCATTCTAGGAGATTGTCAGCCAGTGGCTCAGTTGGTAGCACCCTTGCCTCTGAGTCAGAAAGTTGTGGGTTCAGAATACCCACTCCAGAGACTTGAGCACGAAAATCTAGGCTGGCACTCTAGTGCAGTACTGAGGGAGTTCTGCACTGTCAGAGGTGCCGTCTTTTGGATGAGACATTAAACTGAGGCCCCGTCTGCTCTCTCAGGTGGACGCAAAAGATCCTATGGTATTATATTCGAAGAAGAGCAGGGGAGTTATCCCCGGTGTCCTGGCCAACATTTATCCTCAATCAACATCTAAAAACAAAGGATCTGGTCATTATCACATTGCTGTTTGTGGGAGTTTGCTGTGTGCAAATTGGCTGCCACATTTCCTACAATACAACAGTGACTACACTTCAAAAAGTACTTAATTGGCTGTAAAGTGCTTTGGGATGTCCGGTGGTCATGAAAGATGCTATATAAATGCAAGTCTTTCTTTCTTATTTCTGCTGAAATGGGAATAGCTCTGAGGAAATTCCCAGCCAAAATCTCTGATGCCCCCACAGTTCCTTGAAGTCTCCATCACATACAGCAGTATGGAGAAATAGAGAACTAAAGACTCAGAGAGGGTATCTATGTAATCAGGGTATCCTTGCTTTGATGTAAAGAGGCCCCTTCTGCCCTCTCAGCTGGATGTAAAAGATTCCCATGGTACTATTTCAAAGAAGACCAGGGGAGTTAACCCTGGCCTGGCCTATATTTATCCCTCAACCAACATCACTAAAACAGATTATCTGGTCATTAACTCATTGCTGTAGTGGGACCTTGCAGTGCCCAAATTGGCTTCCATGTTTCATACATTACAACAGTGACTACACTTCAAAACTACTTAATTGGCTGTAAAGAGCTTTGGGACATCCTGAGGTCATGAAAGGTGCTATTTAAATGCAAGTCTTTCTTTCTAAAAACAAAACTTTTGAAGGTTTGTCCTCAACAAGCACACATCACAGCAAACAATGCAAAAAACAAGTCTCACTCATTGACGTTGTCACCTTCCCAGTTGTTCTAGACACCGGATAAAGGAGAAGATTACATTATTTGTCCGCTGCATTGCCCGAGGAGGGATACAAGTAACAAGTCCCATTATATGAAAGAGAGTTCTCAAGCGGTGAGTCAGATGAAGTATGGTTGCAATGCAGCCACAGAAGTAAGGGATCCTGGCACAAAGCCATCCCAGGGACAAAGCTCGCTGAAGCCATTAATAAAAATATTGCTTTACACTAATTATCCAAAATGATATAAAATAAAAGCAGAAATGTTCATTTTTGTCATAAGAAGCTCAAAAGAAGGACAGATGGTTTTGTTTCAACTGCTTCATACATAGAGTGGTGAATGTGTGGAACAGACTGTCCCGGCAGACAGTACAAGCAGATGGTGTTGGCAGACTTAACAGGAATTTTGATTTTTATTAAACTAAAAAATGAGAGCCATAAGTAGTTTTTTTAAGTTTTAGGACCTGCCAGATGATGAAAACTAGGCTAGGCTACTCTTTCCCTTCTGACACTTTGGGCTGGATTTTGAATGACCCATGGAGTCGGGTTTGGAGGCGTGTGGGGGGTTAAAGTTGCGGGGTCGGAGGTCCCGACCCCATCCCGACTCCAACACGCCTCCACGCAATTTTGACAAAATCGGTCGTGGGGTTCCCGACTCCGTCCCACCTCCAAGAGGCGGGAGAGGCCATTAAAGCCCTCAACAAGCCCTAAATTGGCTCTGTAATGCCATTTTGAAACGTTTTAGCTAGTTTAATCCTTTTTTGACGTGAAGTACGCCTGATGTGAAACACTCCAGTGAAACCTGGCGGGAGCACAAGTGGATAGCTGACTATCAGCTGCAGGTCCACTATTACAACGGAGATGTGATGAAGGTAGTAGTAGTATTAGGTCTGAAAGTCGCCTCTGATGCTGCTGCATTGAATGTATTCAGAGACTGCCTGGGAGGACTTGGTTGCAAAAAATTCATTCATTTTCTTTCTTTCTCTCTCTCTCTCTATTTTGCATCCAGGTCCACTCACAGCAGGCCAGGCAGTCTCTGAGACCAGGCAGGCAGTCTCTGATCTGCAATGCAGCAGCAATGATGACATCATCAGAGGCGACCTTCGGACTGAAACCACTAATTGGTTTATGGGTTCCCACATGCTGGAACTCAATTGCCCAATTAAGTTAAAATTGCATCATTCAGCCACATTAATCTGGAGTCGGGGGGTGGGGGGGAACACGAAATGCGGGTAACACGACCCCAACCCGACCCCAAGACAAAATCCAGCCCTTTATCTCCGGATCCAAGAGGTAAATATGTGTTGCTGTGCAGCAAAAGCTGGTAGGAGGAAAAAGCCGGCATTTATGAGGACTGGGGAAAAGAAAAGAGCATCAGAACAACAATACATAGCATTTATATAGCACCTTTAACATTGAAAAACGTCCTGAGGCACTTCACAGAGGTGTAAGGAAAACTGATGCTGAGCTAAAGGAGAGATTGAGAATTAAGTGGGCAGGGTGAAACCTGATTTTGCCTGTGAGCTGGAATGTGGGAAATCATCACAGGGGGAAAATGGCTAAAAGGGGTCATAGTAAAGGTCATTAAAGAAAATCCAGGAGAAATTGGAGGAATTGCTGCTTTGAGTGGCAAAAGGATAGGAACAGGAAGCAGAGAGAGTGTATAAGAGCAGCAGAGATTGCGAGACCAAACTGAGAGATGGAGACAGCCAGTAAAGTGCTTATGGAGGGTCCTGGGTACAGGGAAGAGAGTGAGGCAGACATCCGTGAGTGTCAGACAGCCTAAGCCCAGAATGGTGCAGAGAAGCCCAGCACTGCAGCAGAAGAAGCTCGTCAGAGGAAGGAGAGATCTGCAGAGAGCACTGAGGGCTGATAAGCAGAGAGTACAGAGAGACCTGTAGTGAGGCTGAGGAAGCCAGCCTTAACAACCCTGCCACAACAAGCTACTAATTAGAAAAGGACCCCAAAAACTGAAGTCAGTTATGGTGTCATACAAACATGCAGGAAAAAAGGTCAGGAAAGGAATAGCTGGTCTGCAAGCCTGGCCCATACTGTCATGGTGCAATTTATGTTCACCATGAACCCCCTACCTCACCTACTTTCCACTAACCAGCCACAAAATCTCCTGGGAGAGGCAAAAAAGAGAAAAAACCCTAGGCCATTTTATTGAAAAAAACTCTGGCAATTTCCGCTCTGGTCCCCAAAGGCAATCAAATAACTTCCAGGAGACCATGCTAACCAGCAGATTCGCCACCAAGTCTAAGATAGGTTTACAGTGCATGTGTGTAAATGCACAAAGTGTGGTAAATAAGGTTGGTGAGCTGCAGGCGCAAATAGCCACATGGGAATATGATGTCATGGCGATAACGGAGACCTGGCTCAAAAAAGGGCAGGATTAGTACTAAATATTCCTGGATATAAGGTATTCAGGAAAGATAGGGAACGAAAGAAAGGAGGTGGGGTGGCAGTATTGATTAAGGAGAATATTATAGTGCTGGAGAGAGAGGATGTCCTGGAGGGGTCAAGGACAATCTATTTGGTTAGAGTTGAGCAATAATAGAGGTGCCATTACACTACTAGGTGTATTCTATAGGCCACCAACTAGTGGGAAGGATATAGAGGAGCAAATTTGCAGGGAAATTACAGAGAGGTGCAAGAACTATAGAGTAGTGATAATGGGGGACTTCAACTATCCTATTATAGACTGGGATAATAATAGTGTAAAGGGCAGAGAAGGGGAAGAATTTCTGAAGTGTGTTCAGGAGAACTTTTTTGATCAGTACATTTCTGGCCCAATGAGGAAGGGGGCATTGCTGGATCTAGTTCTGGGGAATGAGGTGTGTCAAGTAGAGCAAGTGTCAGTAGGGGAACATTGATCACAGTACCATAAGGTTTAGACTAGCTATGGAAAAGGAGTAAAAATACTTAATTGGAGGAAAGCCAATTTCAGTGGGTTGAGAATGGATCTGGCCCGGGTGAATTGGAATCAAAGATTGGCAGGTAAAACTGTAATCGAACAATGGGCTGCCTTTAAAGAGGAGATGGTTCGGGTACAGTCGAAGTACATTCCCACGAGGGGGAAAGGTAGGGCAACCAAAGTCAGAGCTCCCTGGATGATGAAAGAGATAGAGAGTAAGATGAAGCAGGAAAAGGGGGCGTACGACAGAAGACAGGTTGAGAATACAAGTGAGAACCAGGCTGAATATAGAAAGTTCAGAGGGGAAGTGAAAAAGGAAGAGGGGCAAAGAGAGAGTATGAGAATAAATTGGCAGCTAACATAAAAAGGAATCCAAAAGTCTTCTATAGGCATATAAGTAGTAAACGGGTAGTAAGAGGAGGGGGTGGGGCCGATTAGGGACCAAAATGGAGACCTATGCATGGAGGCAGAGGGCATGGCTGAGGTACTAAATGAGTACTTTGCATCTGTCGTTATCAAGGAAGAAGATGCTGCCAAAGTCATAGTGAAAGAGGAGGTAGTTGAGATACTGGATGGGATAAAAATTGATAAAGAGGAGGTACTAGAAAGGCTGGCTGTACTTAAAGTAGGTAAGTCACCAGGACCGGATGGGATGGGATCCTAGGATGCTGAGGGAAGTAAATGTGGAAATCGCGGAGGTACTGGCCATAATCTTCCAATCCTCCTTGGATATGGGGCTGGTGCCAGAGGACTGGAGAATTACAAATGTTACAACCTTGTTCAAAAAGGATGTAAGGATAAACCCAGCAACTACAGGCCAGTCAGTTTAACCTCGGTAGCGGGGATGGATTTAGAAATGACAAAATTACAGTCACTTGGACAAGTGTGGATTAATTAAGGAAAGCCAGCTAGGATTTGTTAAAGGCAAATCACGTTTAACTAACTTAATTGAGTTTTTTGATGAGGTAACAGAGAGGGTTGATGAGGGCAATGCGGTTGATGTGGTGTACATGGACTTCCAAAAGGCGTTTGATAAAGTGCCACATAATAGGCTTGCCAGCAAAGTTGAAGCCCATGGAATAAAAGGGACAGTGGCAGCATGGATACAAAATTGGCTAAGTGACAGGAAACAGAGAGTAGTGGTGAACGGTTGTTTTTCGGACTGGAGGAAGGTATACAGTGGTGTTCCCCGGGGGTCGGTACTAGGACCACTGCTTTTCTTGATATATATTAATGACTTGGACTTGGATGTAGAGGGCACAATTTCAAAATTTGCAGATGACACAAAACTTGGAAATATAGTGAACAGTGAGGAGGATAGTGATTAGACTTCAAGAAGACATAAACAGGCTGGTGGAATGGGCAGACACGTGGCAGATGAAATTTAACGCAGAAAAGTGCAAATTGATACATTTTGGTAGGAAGAACGTGGAGTGGCAATATAAACTAAAGCGTACAATTCTAAAGTGTGTGCATGAACAGAGAGACCTGGAGGTATATGTGCACAAATCGTTGAAGGTGGCAGGGCAGGTTGGGATAGCAGTTAAAAAAGCATACGAGATCCTGGGCTTCATAAATAGAATTGAGAGGTCGCACAACACCAGGTTATAGTCCAACAGTTTTATTTGAAATCACAAGCTTTTGGAGCTTACTACTCCTTCGTCGGGTGAAGTAAAAACTCCCGACGAAGGAGTAGTAAGCTCCGAAAGCTTGTGATTTCAAATAAAACTGTTGGACTATAACCTGGTGTTGTGCGACCTCTCAATTTTGTCCACCCCAGTCCAACACCGGCATCTCCGCATCATGATTCATAAATAGAGGCATAGAGTACAAAAGCAAGGAAGTTATGACGAACCTTTATAAAACACTGGTTTGACCTCAACTGGAGTATTGTGTCCAATTCTGGGCACCACACTTTAGGAAGGATGTGAAAGCCTTAGAGAGGGTGCAGAAAAGATATACAAGAATGGTTCCTGGGATGAGGGACTTCAGTTACGTGGATAGACTGGAGAAGCTGGGGTTGTTCTCCTTAGAGCAGAGAAGGTTGAGAGGAGATTTGATAGAGTTGTTCAAAATCATGAGCGGTCTAGACAGAGTAGATAGAGAGAAACTGTTCCCATTGGCGGAAGGGTCGAGAACCAGAGGACACAGATTTAAGCTGATTTGCAGATGAAACAAAGGCGACATGAGGAAAAACGTTTTACGCAGCGAGTGGTTAGGATCTGGAATTCACTGCCTGAAAGGGTGATGGAGGCAGATTCAATTGTGGCTTTCAAAAGGGAATTGGATAAGTACCTGAAAGAATATTTTTTTCAGGGCTATGGGGAAAGGGTGGGGGAGTGGGACTAGCTGAAGTGCTCTTGCAGAGAGCCGGCACAGGCTCAACAGGCTGAATGGCCTCTTTCTGTGCTGTAACCATTCTATGATTCTCTGATTCAATGCACCACCTACCTTCTAAATGTAGTTATATTGGCCACACTCAGGAACTCATCCAGCTCCCTTTTGAATGTTTGCAGTGAAGCTGCATTCATTGCCCGAGCTGGTACCTTGTTCCATAGGTCACCAACTCTCCGTGAAAGGAAATATCTCCTGCCACTTAGCCTAATTCCATACTTACATGACTTATCCTTATGTCCTCTGATCCTCCTTAACCTATCCAACTCAAATAGTTGATCCATATCGACTAAATCTAATCATTAAATTATTTGAAAGACCTCACTCAAATCTCCTTGGTCTATACTTTGCTAGAGTAAAAAGCTCCAGCTCTCTATCGTGGTAACTAAGGGCTTTTAAGCTAGTGGCCCTCCTCTGAACCTTTTTCAGGGCCTCTATATTAACCACCATGAGAGGGTACACTTAACCAGGCCTCCTCATCTTCTCCTCTAGAACCTTGCCCTGCATCAAGCACCTCATCCTGTTCCACCCCACTCACCTCTCCTTTACAATTCTCGCTGTATGCCGCCCCCACTCAAGTTTTCCCTCCTTTTGTCTCTCAGCCTCTACACTGAGCAACTCCCCTTTCTTGGTGCTTTCAATCTTCATCTCACCTTCCCTTACCCTCTCTCCTCCAAATTCTCAGAACTTTTATATGTGTGCAATGAAGCTAAACCTCTCCCTCAGCATAAACTCTGCACCCCATTATCTGTGGCCTCAATTACTAATGAGGCCATCTCCTTGTATTACACACCACCCACATCCCCTACCCTTCCTTCTGCATCCACCCATGGAAAAAAACTCTCCCCCAAGTTGTTTACAACCACACTCGGCCTGACCTTTGACCCTACAATACCTCTGCAGCTGCTGATTTGTTCCACCACTCCCTCATCGCCACCTTAGACATCCTCACCCTCAGCAAAACATTCACTGTCATTCCCCTGGTAAAGCCCCCATCTAGGTGTTCTCAAGTCCAAGAGGTGCAAACTTGACTGTACCTAGTGCACAACTGGTTTAGACATCTATTGTCAGATTTGGCTGGATCACAGCAAGCTCAATTGGGCTTAATTCTCTATTAACATTGCCGACGACTCGAGGATCATCCTGGACACAATGACAACACAAGGTTCCTTTTCTGTACTGCCAACCATCTCCATATACTCCTCTCTCTGCCCCCTTCATTTCACCTCTAACAATTGTGAGGAGCTCATGGACTTATTTATCACCAATATCACGATAGAGACCATCTGTTCAACTGCCTCTGCTTCTACCCTCCCTTCCCCTTCAGCACCAAACTAAAGCCCCCCCCCCCCCCCAGGCCCCCTCTGCCTTAGCTCTGAACCCCATCTCTCTCTCTAGTTTCTCTCCCATCTCCCCCCTCTGCTGTCTGAGCTCATCTTGTTCATGAAACATACCTCCTACTCCCCTGACTCCATTACCACAAAACTCTTGATCACCCATGCTAGCTGACATTGTAAATGGTTCCCTCGCCTTTCCTTCCCGACGACCTCCTTCCCTTTCAAAATTGCCGTCATTACCTCCTCATCAAAAAACCACTCTCGAGCCCTCTGTCCTTGCATCTCCTACTTCCTTTTCTTATCCAAAGTCTTCAATGTATTGTCACTTCCCAGATCAATGCCCATCTCTCCAGCAACTCCATTTGAATTGCTCCAAGCAAGTTTCTGCCCTGCCCATGGACTGGAATGGCTCTAACCAAAGTCAGAAAGGACATTCTCTGTGGCTGGTGACTGTGGTATATTATACCTCTGTCCTCCACAACCTCTCTGCAGTCTTTCACATGATTGACTATGCCATTTTCCTCCAACACTTCTTCTCAGTGGTATTGCCCTCGGGTAGTTCCACTTTTACCTATCTGATTGTAGCCAGAGCATCTCCTGCAATGGCATCTCTTCCCGCCCCTGCATCATCACCTCCGGAGTTCCCAATCCCCAGTGCCTCAGATTTAAATTCTCATCCTTGTGTTTAAATCCCTCCATGTCCTCGCACCTCCCTGTTGCTGTAACCTGCTACAGTGCTATAACCTAGGCCCCATACTCTGAATTTACTTCCTAATCTCTCCGCCTCTCCGCCTCCCTCCCCTCCTTGCATGTTGTTGTTGTACTAGTAGTAGTAGTATTTCTTCTTGTTGTTAATCCGAGTGTTGGGAGGAGGTACCAGTAGTTTTTAGTTTTATTGAAATGTTTTGAAAGTTGAGAAGTTTTTAAAGTGTGTGGCTGAAATCTTTGGAATGCCGTGGAGTATGTGGTAGATATGGATAAGTTGGAGCAGTATAAGTTTCAGATTGGTGGAGCTGCACATCTGGAGGTGTTGTTAGTCAGTTGAAGAGCAGCAAGTATCACATGAGCTGGACAATAATGGCTCATGTTGCCCTATGTTCAACTTATATTTCCTTCTTTCACCAGTGTCACCAACAGGCTTAAATTTTCTTCCTCTATCAGCTGTTAATTTCAAAGGGCTACTATGAGAAAGATAAGGCACCATTTGAAAAGCTTTATTTATCACTTCGAAAGAAACAGCCGTAGCACACTAATCCTTAGTATTAATTAGGCCTTCTGCTTTTTCCCCAAAGTGTATTTACGCCATGTAGTTTTTCCTGTTGCCTTTACGCGCAGGAAATTTACTCAAACTCTCTGTATTTTTTTACAAATGTAAGCTAAAGTCAAAATCGCTGTGAGCTGGCCTTGCAAAAGGGTACAGGGTGAAGTCAAAGGTTCTGCAGAATTGTGGAGACAGGGTTGAGTATTCCTTCTTGAATTTCACTTTAACCACTGCCCTACACTCCTGTGTTAGTAATAAAAGTTTGAAAAGAGAAGATGAGGTAAAGCATTAAGCAGTGACTTGGTGACATCAAGCTTGAGTTTTCAAAGCCCAAAGTTTATAGGAAGAAGGAAAGAGAAAAAGTAATGTTCAGAAGAGTTATAAAAGTGAGACAGAAAGGAAAAAGAGATAGTAAAGAAAGGTCTGGCAATCACCACAAAATATTCTTGGGGATTTAGCAGTGTCAATGAGAGATGACAGTGGTGCTAGCCCAAGTGGTGCAGGAAGAGTCGTTTCATGTTGGCAATGCACTTATCAAAAGAAGCACTGGGGGAACTCACAAAAGCAAACATTTCAATCAGTTAGATGTGGGTTTTGGTCTTATCTTGGCTTTACAATCTCTATGGTGGTAAGCAGTAAAACATGACTAATTGTGGTGAAGACTTTTCTAGACTATTATTGTTTACTGCTACAGAGAGTAACTGCAGAGATGTAATTACAGACAGTAACTACAAAGCCAGAGCAAAATAATTGAGAAGAAAAGTATGTTTCCCTATTTTATTTGAAATTAGGATCTCTTATTTTCCTCCTGTATTAAGAGGTCACACAAAATGGTAAGGAATTAAACAAATGTCCTCTTTGTATCAGTGACAGCTTGAAGAATTTGCAGAATTATATCTGATAAAGGTCATTAGAGATCGACCCAACCAACAACGTATCTTCGACCTTGACCACAAAACAACAACCTTTGCTGCAGCTGTCTGACAATTTCCAATTGTGGCAAGAAATACCAGTGGAAATAACAGTCATATTGCAATATGTATGACTTGTGACCTGACCATAACCCACCCATCATTTTTCCTATGATGAGTAGGTGTCACCAGTATTAACATCATTCATATCACTCGATTGGCAGCAATATATTTTCCAACCTTTATGCTCAGTTGATAACACTCTCATCTCTGAATCAGAAGGTTGCTGGTTCACGCTCCACTCTAGGATCTGAACATATAATCCCTAATTCTTTAGTCAATCCTGGTACTCAACTATTTCCCCCAGTCCAAAGCACTGTTCTCAACTTGTCTCTTCATATCCTCCCAAAGTGCAACTTTCACTTACAACTTCCTTTTTTTCTCCCATTCATTTCCCCCTTTTCTCTTCTCTACATTGCTGTCCATTTCTTCCTTCCCTTTCCCCTTTATAGCCATTCATTCCCCCCTTCCCTTTCCCTCAGCATCACTATTAAATGAAACCTGCTGCTTTGAACAATTCTTGCTCCTGAATACTATAGGTGGGAATTCCTTGAGAAATAAAGGGGCGAGGGAAAGGGATAGAAGCTGGAAAAAGTGCTTTGGGGAAGGGCAAGAAAGGAGAAGCTGGGTACGATACTTAGGGGTTAGGAAGCACAGCAGCAGCATTAGTGGATTGGGAGTGGGGAGGAAGAGAGCCAGCCTTAAGAGAGGGGCGAGCGGGAAGAGTTCCAACGTGAAGTTGGGGAGGGGAAGAATTATAGTTTGAACTGAGGGGGACAAACAGCGTCCATATGAATTGATTATGGGAAAAGTACCAGCTTGAACTGGGGGAGGAGAAGAGTGACACATGGGCCGAGAGAAGAATACAAGCTTGAACTTGTTTAGAAGAGGAGAAGAATACCAGGGGATGGGGAAAGATGGAGGACGAATGCCCAGTTGAATCGAGGAGGGAGGAGATGAGTCCCAAGTTGAACTGAACCTGACAAAATGTTCGTTTTTGGGTCTGTGTCAGCTTTTCTGAAGCTGATCAACTTTTTGTGATTTTCTAGGTTGGCCTGTAGGGAGGAATTCAGCCCACCCTTGCCTGGCTTAGGATTTCTCTTGGACCTAACTAATTTCTGATCCCTGCTAAAGAAATGTAAAAAATATTAACTCATAAATAAAAATTATGAAAAATAAAGCATTTTATGATTATATATTTTTATAAACAAGACCTCTTGAAAAACAACAGCACTGGCACCTAATAGTGACATGAGGCAAATATCGACCTACTTGGTAGTTCCTTTGAAACCTCAGTTTAACAGCACATTAAACTGCTATTTGATGTGGTGTTAATTCATACAGACTGAGTTTGTGCCCTTGTCATCGCTGGGCCAACAGGGTGGTGACTGGAGACACAATTATCCTCAAAGTCCTTGCCAAGCAAAGGATAAACAATCTGCCAGGATTTCCACTCCTGATTAATTTCCAATGTCTCTGTTGAAAAATAACCGTCCAACACTCACTGTCAAAGCTTCCACATGAAGAATGGTCACTGCGTAAAGTGCCAGAGAACTACCAGTGCTCAGCTCAAGTTACCACCTTCAGGACATGAAGGAGGGGAAATTGAAAAGAAAAAATTCTCTCTGCCATGACGCATTATGTCGATGCTGTGTGTTGAAATACCAATGAACTGTGCCACAGGGTGGAGGGAGACATATTCCAGACACTATTTTACCGAGCTCAATGGCCCGAAAATTAGACCTAATACGCGAGAGTACGCACTGTGAACTCTCGCGTTTTAGGTCTCCAATTGCCGGTTTCCTGCATGCACTGCGCATGCGCGGGAAACCGGCACTTCGTGAATTCAAAAGGGGGCGGTTCCTAAGTGAACCGCGTGCGCGCTACAGGCTGCGCGCACGCAGTGCACTTAGTTATTTTTGCAGCTTTGAACGCGCAGGTAAGTGTTGAAGATTTTACACATAAAGAAAGCAGGCGTAGGACCCCTTTTTAACAAGGTAAGTAGTTAATTAAGTGTTATTTTAAATTTTTTTCAACAGGTTTATCTTTTTTAGAGACTTTAAAGAAAGGTAAGTTTATTTTTATAACTTTTAAAAAGATTTTAAATTTTTTCAAAAATTTAATTTTTTGTTTAAAGTGGTTAATTTATTTAACTATAGTTATTTTATTAATGTGATGGCTTTTTAAAAATTTAATTGAGGTTTAGCTGTTCTTTTGGGGGTGTGTAGGATTCATAGCTTTGACAGCTCTTGCTGTGAAAACTATGAATGAAAGATGGTGTGCTGCCATTGGCTCTAACTGAATCACGTGATCCCAGAGCTCGCACGAACTAATTGCGTCTCTGGGATACGCACACACTGCACAGCTGCATGTGGGACTGGCCTTGAAACTAAAGTTCGTGTGGGCCCGGAGGAAAAAGGTAGGCGCGGAGTGAGATATCGCAGGGAAGCCTTACTCCCGCGGGAACACGCACTGTTTAATTTCTGGGCCATTGTCTCAGCCACACTGTGCAGGCAGGCACCTTAGTGAAAGCAGGGCAACTCCTTACAGGCACTCATCACTGCCTTATTGTCTGGAAGAGATTAATGATGAATACCAGGGATGGTGCTAATGATCAAGGACCATTTAACATACATTAAAAAATGGCACTCTATAACAACACCCTTGGAAGTTTAATTTGCTGTGCAGTTTAGACTCAACCAGTGGTAGGGATGGAGTTTTGCTGCAGCAAGTTTCGGAGGCTGACTGCAGCATAGCTTTGCTGGCAGCCTCAAACTTGCAGGTAAGACTTGGAATTTTTTTTAAAATTTTGATTCTGGCATGATGGCCTGTGTCCTCAATCACATTGGCCCTGATATTAATGGGGCGACACGCTGGAAGTGGGGGGGATTCAGTATCACGTGGGAAACCTGGAAGTGTGTTCAGTGACTTTGTCAGTGGCTTCTAAACTCAGTCACCTCATTATAATTTTACTTCCTGGTTTGCCGCCCAATCAGCGGGCGTGATGAGGGCCCACATGATGCAATCGCAACTCTAGTATTTAAAGGGCCAATCCAAAGATGCAATTTGGAGGAGTTGGAATTGAGAAGAGAGGAGCAACTTCAACAATGGATTCAAGATGTTCAAAGGCTGTGCCCCAGTTCATTGATGCCTCCCTTGATATGCTGCTGGGGGCTGTGAGGAGCCGGAGGGGCACACTATTCCCCAGCAATGGGAGGAGAAAACCTATGGCAGAAACAAAGAAGGCGTGGTTGGCAGTTGCCCAGGAGGCGAGCAGCAGGAGCGTAGTGCCATGCTCCTGGAGGCAGTGCAGAAAGCGGTTTAATGACCCAACCAGGTCAGGAAAGGTGAGTACAGTTGCACATTCACCTACATCCTGCTGTGTGCATCACCCCAACCTCCTCACTCTTTCTCAAGCCTGCTCCATCACATCACTCCTCACACTCCTTACATCCTTCTCTGTCTACGCACTTCCTCACATCTCCATCTATCCATCCACCACTGCCACTCACCCTCATCCTTATGCAATTTCATGCCTCTCCCTGATACTCACCCTCACCAAATGCACTCCATCCATCAGGTGAACACAGGCCATTACACTCACTCATAGGTCTGTTCTTTCCCTTGCGAAAGGAGAAGAGAGCAGAGAACACAAGGGAGAGGGAGAGAACTGGAGGTGGCCCTCCAAACATCTAGCAACTTACAAGCGCAGAGAAGGAGGCGCTGGAAATCAGTGGAGGTTTGGCATCTCTGGCCATCGGAATTGGGGAGCTCCCAGCCCCCTGGTGACACAATTAAATATTAGTGACCCACATGTCATACGGCACTCAGTCATGTTGACTTGATTTCAACATCGAGTGAAATATGATCATTCATAATGATAACTTGCAACATATTCTTAGCTTGCCAGGACTAATTCATGTCTTTTATCTCTGACAGGGCCTTCACGTGTGCAGCAGAAGTCAGTGGAGGTCACCGACGACGATTCCTCAGAGGAGCTAAGTCCTTCTGAGGGTGCACCATCACAGGACTCATGTATACCATGCACCAGCTCAGATACTCACACTTCGGTAGGAACATGTAGGCAGATAATTGGGTTTTCACCTGGTGACTCACACTTCACAAGTGAGCAAGAACAGATGGTGGTGGCTGTGACAGCTGTGAAGAGTCTGCATCAGAGGACACAGCCCTCTCCAAGCTCTGCTCAGCTGGACGCTGATCCCGTACCCCGGGGGCCGTCGATGAAAAGGAGAATCATCGAGCAGCAGCAGACAATGTGCAATGCACTGACAGGCCTTCCAAGCAGAATCACCACAACAGTATAGAGAATGGAGGAGTTCACCTCAAGCATGAGTGGGTTGATGTTACAGAGTATTGTGATGATGGCTTCTTGCATGGATAGAGTGGCCAACTCCATGGAACATCAAATGAGGCTATCAAATGAGTTCATGCACACTTTGACCACAGCCATGCAGACTCTGGATGCCAACATGTCTGCCACCTTATATAGGATGACAGATACCTTAGCCATGGCCTTACAATGCCACCCTGATTGGCGCTAAAGTGCTCACTGTCACAGTAGTAGCAGTGAAATGCAGCTGGGCCATGAGAGGGATGATGACAACTGGTAGAATAGATAAGGGAGAACCAGTGGTTGTGGTGCATTTGGATTTTCAGAAGGCCTTTGATAAAGTCCCACATAAGAGGTTAGTGTGCAAAATTAAAGCACATGGGATTGGGGGTAATATACTGGCATGGATTGAAAATTGGTTAACAGACAGGAAAGAGAGTAGGAATAAATGGATCTTTTTCGGGGTGGCAGGCGGTGACTAGTGGGGTACCGCAGGGATCAGTGCTTGGGCCCCAGCTATTCACAATATATATCAATGATTTGGATGAGGGAACCAAATGTAATATTTCCAAGTTTGCTGACGACACAAAACTAGGAGTATGCAAAGAGGCTTCAAGGCTATTTAGACAAGTTGAGTGAGTGGGCAAATACATGGCAGATGCAGTATAACGTGGATAAATGTGAAGTTATCCACTTCGGTAGGAAAAACAGAAAGGCAGAGTATTATTTAAATGGTAATAGATTGGGAAATGTTGATGTACAAAGGGACCTGGGTGTCCTTGTACACCAGTCACTGAAAGCAAACATGCAGGTGCAGCAGGCAGTTAGGAAGGCAAGTGGTATGTTGGCCTTCATTGCAAGAGGATTTGAGTACAGGAGCAAGGATGTCTTACTACAGTTATACAGGGTCTTGGTGAGACCACACCTGGAGTACTGTGTGCAGTTTTGGTCTCCTTACCTAAGAAAGGATATATTTGCCATAGAGGGAGTGCAGCGAAGGTTCACCAGACTGATTCCTGGGATGGCAGGACTGTTGTACGAGGAGAGATTGGGTCGACTAGGCCTGTATTCACTAGAGTTTAGAAGAATGAAAGGGGATCTCATTGAAACGTATAAAATTCTGACAGAGCTAGACAGACTGGATGCAGGGAGGATGTTTCCCCTGGCTGGGGGGTCTAGAAGGAAGGGTCACAATCTCAGGATACAGGGTAGGACATTTAGGACTGAGATGAGGAGAAATTTCTTCACTCAGAGGGTGGTGAACCTGTGGAATTCTCTACCACAGAAGGCTGTGGAGGCCAAGTCACTGAATATATTTAAGAAGGAGATAGATAGATTTCTAGACACAAAAGGCATCAAGGGGTATGGGGAGAGAGCGGGAATATGGTATTGAGATAGAGGATCAGTCATGATCATATTGAATGGCGGAGCGGGCTCGAAGGGCCGAATGGCCTACTCCTGCTCCTATTTTTCTATGTTTCTATGACGAAAGGGGACATGGAAGTGGGGACTTCACTCAAAGCGATTTCAGTTCTCACCCGTTGCCACCACCACCACCACCACCCCCTGCCACACCCCACCTCCCATCAGTAGCCGACATGTTGCCTCATTTCCTGATGGCCAAGTCTAACCCTGCACAGGTACAGGTGGAGCAGTCTTTGGCGGGGCCCTCACAGGCTGCAAAACCCAGAGGACGTTGGCCAAGAGCATCTCAGCAGTCAGAGCAGGGATCTGAGCAGCCTGCCTCTATCTCTGCTGAAGCCACATAGGTTGCACCATGTAGGAGTAGTAGTAAAAGGAAGAGTAAGGCTTTGTAGTTGCATAAGGATAGGCACATAGGTGTATGTGAAAATGTTGTGTTAAGTTTTTGGGCCTAGAAACTGGGGAACGCTGGAAACCTGCCGATAACATTGGTGGCCAACGATAATGGCCGCCGGCTGAGAGAGCACAGGCAGTACCGGCATTTTGGCCCTGCCTGCTCATTATCGTCAGCGTGGCTGTGATTTTCTAGTGCAACGCGCTCTTTGCAGCACTAATCTCAGAAGGAGGCCAAAGGTCGCCTCTGTCTCCCACTTGCAGTGTATGGGAACGGGGAAGAAAGGAGCGACCCAAACAGTTGCCGTACGTGCTCCAAAAATATTACCTGCCACCTGCTGTTTGTCGATGATTTGTTTGTTTATAACATGAATGCAGGTAAAAGAGATCTTATCGCAGATCAACTTCAATCATTGCGCATTGATGGAGTGGAAGCCCTAGCGTTGACGAATATTCCTGGTTGATCTGGGGGTGCTGGATTGCTGTGTGTGTGCAGTCGATGATGCCCTGCACCTGTGGGAAGCCAGCCAGAGCCACAAACCCGAGCACCCGCTCATTCTGACTGGTATCATGACAGGCAAAGTTGACATAATTGCCAGCCCTGCCAGCCATCAGTCACCTGTCTTATGCATTTGTGAGCCACCGACTGGGAGATCCTGGATATATCTCTGGCAAAGCCCTGGAAGGATCCTGAAGCAAAAATGTTGAGGTCGGTGGTGACTTTGACAGCCACTGGTAATGCGTGGCCACCCAGGTGCCTGGTCCATGGACCATGTACAGCAGGCACCTCAAAGCACTGGAGAGGTACCACCAACGCTGCCTCCGCAAGATCCTGCAAATCCATTGGCAGGATAGGCGCACCAACGTCTGTGTTCTCGCTCAGGCCAACATCCCCAGCATCGAAGCTTTGACCATGCTCGATCAGCTCCGATGGACGGGTCACATTGTCCGCATGCCCGATACAAGACTCCCAAAACAAGCGCTCTACTCGGAGCTCCGGCACGGCAAGAGAGCCCCAGGTGGGCAGAGGAAACGCTTCAAGGACACCCTCAAACCCTCCTTGAAAAAGTGTAACATCCCCACCGACACCTGGGAATCCCTGGCCCAAGACCGCACAAAGTGGAGGAGAAGCATCTGGGAAGGCGCCGAACACCTCGAGTCTCTTTGCCGGGAGCAAGCGGAAGCCAAGCGCAGGCAGCGCAAGGAGCGCACGTCAACCCAAGCACCCCACCCACCCGCCCTTTCAACCATCTTCTGCCCCACCTGTGACAGAGACTGTAGGTCCCGCATTGGACTCATCAGTCACCTGAGAACTCATTTTTAATGTGGAAGCAAGTCATCCTCGGTTCCGAGGGACTGCCTAAGAAGAGGAGAAGGTGGCCACCAGGTCCAGCAGGGAGCAGGTCTTCTTTTAGGAGGCTGTAGTTGTCGGCCACCATCTGATGTGACAACCTGAGCCTCCTGAGATACTGCTGTTCAGACATGTCAAGGAAACTCAGCCTCTGCACGTAAATACTGTTTCACGGGTGTTGCCTCCTGCGAACTGTACCCTTCGGCTGCTCTCTTTCTGCTCCTACACTCTCTGTAGCTCCCCTCTGTCCCGTGCAGCTACAGGTCTGTGACCAGCTCCTTATCTGTGGTCCAATCTAAGGCAGCCAAAGTGCCACCCATCCTGTGATAGAACAAACCTCCAAAGTGTAGAAAGTAAACTGCCAACATAATTACTGCAGGTAGGAAAGCAGTTGTGAGTACTGAGTATTTATTGCCATATTTCCATTAGATTGATTGGTCCCCTCAATTGCCGCTGTGTTCTTGTTTTGCTTTCACTGGCGAGTTTCAGGAAACCCGGGAAACCCATGGACCCAACATTAAACTCAGAAGTGTGTGCAAATATCGTTCTAATTGAGCATATAACAGATGTTAATTGGCAACCCGCCTTTCCCGAGGGGGTTCTCACTAAATTGGATGTACAATTAATATATAGCATGCATTTTTAATAGGTGTGTTGGGTACAGTAGTCACAGAATCTTTCTCAACTGCTATTAAATATGTCTGCCTTTGTAGCCTGTTGTAATACTTCTCAATATCCTCATTACCTCACATTTATGCTTCACTTGCAACAAGTTACTAGATAAATTCGGATTAACAATTTTCTTCTATGAAACTATTAAGGAAAACATGGCTGGCACTTGCAAAATAGCCACCTCTATTAATGTCAGAGAATCAGCACTCATACCCAAACATGGGAATGTAAGCTGATTGACAGTCATAGCTATATAAAGCAGTATGAGGTCATTGACTGTGATCCTTATTGCTTAACTTGGCACATTTCTTCAGGTCAGAAAAGCTCTTTTGTACATGTTTCCAAACGTAGTGGGCTGATAACACGTTTACCTACCATGACTACTGGACTTCCTGTTTTATCCTGGGTTGTCCTTTGACCCTTGGAAGAGCACTTTACCACTTCCTCACACCATCCATTATGATTTGCAGTGCCCATTTTGATTCTTTACTCCCTCCATCAGCGCCTTCATTTGCATACTCCACTGCCGGATTCATGCCTATCAGAATGGTTAACTGGTGATTCAGCAGCAGTACCGCAGGTTTGTTGAGATTGGCTGCTCATTGCGGGTCAATTATAATGCACCCAGCCTCCAAAAAAAGTGCTCTGAGTAAACTTTTCACAAAAAAAGGGAGAAAACAAATTAACTCTCACTTAGTGCACAACCTGAGCACTAAGAGCAAATTACGTGCAGACCCTGGGAGGCTTGAATCTCGTCTGTCATGTTATATTTTGATTGGTTGGGCTAACCCACAACAGCAAAAATGTCAAGAATCTGACATAATTAAAATTAATTCTAACCACATCTGAAAATTTTCTGGAAAATATGCTGATCACAATCTGGAAGCTGAAATGGTTAGCTCTGCACTTGCATGAATTACATTTTAACAAGCAAGTCTCTACATGCATAAAGTTGAAAAATTGGGTAAAAATGCAATCAGACAGTAGCTCACTTACTTAATTGGATGTAAAATTAATAAATAACACGTGCATTTTTAATAGGTGTGTTGGGTATGTTAGTGTAGTGGTTATGTTATTGGACCAGTAATCCAGGGACCTGGACTAATAACCCAGTAAAATGTGAGTTCAAATCCCACCATGACAGAAGGAGAATTTAAATTCAGTTTAAAAGATCTGAAAGTAAAAATTTGGTACCAGTAAAAGTGACCATGAAGTGGTCAGATTGTCGTAAAAACCCGACTGGTTCGCCTTTGTCCTTCAGAGAAATAAACCTGCGAATTTGGATGGGCAATAAATGCTGGCCTTGCCAGCGATGCCCACATCCGAAGAATGAATAATCATTTTGTAAAAAGGATTTATATTGATTTTATTCCGATGTCCTATAAAACGAAAAGAACATTCAAATCATGTTAAGAACTAGAGTAAATGTTATGGGGGTGATTTTAACCCTACTTGTATGGTGGGAATTTGGTGGGTGGGCAGTTAAAATGCCCCATAGGACTTGCCAACCGATTTCCCACCTGCTTCGTGTGGATCCTGATTTTAATCTGCATTTCTGAGCAGGCAGCAAAGGCACCTGCCTGAAGCCGGCAGGGTCCTTCTATAAGCATGCAGATTGAGGTCTGATTGCAACTTTAACTCGGGCCTGAGCGGGGAAGCTGCTGTGGCTCTCGACAGGTGAAGAAGTGAGAAGAGGATCTGGGGCCATTTAAGGTACGTTTAAAAAAAATGTCTTTATTGCAACAGTGACTACGCTACAAAAAATACTTCATTGGCTGTAAAGCGCTTTGGATCATCGGTGGTCGTGAAAGGCGCTATATAAATGCAAGTCTTTCTTTCTTTACGGGACCAGGAAGCCAGGCCCCACAGGAAAGTTTAGGCCTTCACTGCCCCAGGCTTTCTCCTTTTCCCTCCCACAAGAGTCTCCTGAAACTCCCTCTCCACACCTTACGCCTGGCTCCTCTTGGCCCACAAGGAAACATAAAATTATATTTTTCAAACTTACCCAGTGGGCCTCTTTTGGCCCACGATCTGTCTTATGTGCCATCATTGCTCATCCACTCAGTCCTATGACTAATATTGTAGTTGCGTCCCGATGTCATAATTGAGACCTGATCTGCATATTTAAAGAAGGATCCCGCTTCCTACCTGTGGGTGTCTCGCTCGCCTGCTTAAAAGAGCAGGTTAAGATCGGTACACGGCGAGAAGACAATGGGATGAGAGGGGGTAAGTGACTGACCTCATTTTAACTGCTCCCGCCCGGTTCCGGCAGGCAGGGGGAGTTAAAATCAGGGACATCATACCTGGACTGTAGAAGACTTATCACTTGGGCAAAGTACAGAGGTACAAGGTTGGTGCTTGTGGAAGTGTACCTCAACATGAATTATTGCCTTCAGGAAAGGAAGAAAAACAATGCAAAACCATAATATTTTGCTCCAGATTTTTTTTGGCGGGGGAGTGGTTTCAGTTGTTTTCAACACTGAGAAATAAAAAAAAAGTTTACATTCTAGGCTAGAAGAGGGTCAGTGGTTACAGGTCATAGGGAAGAGTAAATCAGAAAAATTTCGGGCCCAGAGAGCACTGCAGAGGCAGTGCGTGCCCAAACCAAGTCATCTCGAGGCTGGCCCAAAATTGTGCCTTGGGCCTCATTAGCATTTTAATGCATAAGCTGCTGGGGTTTGTCATGCCTCCACAGGCAGCTCGTGCATGAATGTCGGGCCACTTGCTTCACCAGCAGTAGCCCAGTGGTTATGTCCCAGGGGAAGGTGGTGAAGTTGGAGTGGGCTATGGTGTGGGGGGATTGCGACACTTATGGCATCCTATTTGACCTGGAGATGATCTCCCGAACCCATATACGCATCATCACCAAGACCTCCACCTCCGTCTGTCTCTGCCCCTGCTTCAGCTCATCTCTGCTGCTGAAACCCTCATCCATGCCTTTGTTACTTCTAGACTTGATTTATTCCAATGTTCTCTTGGTCAGCCTCCCATCTTGCACCCTCCATAAACTTGAACACATCCAAAACATTGCTGCCCGTGTCCTAACTCGCACCAAGTCCCGCTCACCCATCACCCCTCTGCTCGCTGATCTACATTGGCTCCCAGTCCGGCAACGCCTCTATTTTAAAATTCTCATCCTTGTTTTCAAATGCCTCCATGGCCTCGTTCCTCCCTATCTCTGTAATCTCCTCCAGCCCTACAAGTCTCCGAGATCTCTGCTCTCCTCCAATTCTGGCCTCTTGCACATTCCTGACTTTAATCGCTCCACCATTGGGAGTCGTGCCTTCAGCTGTCTATACACTAAGTTCTGGAATTCTCTCTTTAAACCTCTCCACATCTCTCTCCTCCTTTAATCGCTCCTTAAAACCAAACTCTTTGACCAATCTTTTGGTCACCTCTCCTAATATCTCCTTATGTGGCTTGGTGTCATATCCTGTGAAGCGCCTTGGGACGTCTTACTACGTTAATGGCGTTATATAAAGGCAAGTTTTGTTGTTGTTCTCAGGGGAGGACACCTGCTCCTCCTGGCTCCACAGGAAGGTTTTTTTTAAAAGAATATTTTAAAAAAACTTACCTTTAGTTGGTGCCGGAGGGGCTGCTGAAGAATCCTGAGCGGAGCAGGCCTGATGTCTGCCCCACTCAATGGAAATAAATTTGGCTAAAAAAAAATGGGCTTGATGAACTTAGCAGTGAGCTGAATGCTTGCATAGATTGGGCGCAGGCCGTCTCACTGCTAAATTGATCAGGTTTGTGCCCGTGTTTGGGTGTAAAACAGGCACAATGCATACCAATTTCTACCCCAAGGTGTTCCACAGTTTAGAAGTCCTGGGAAAGAATGTTAGAGCAGGAGGAGATGTGATTCGTCTTACTTTCAATTTAGTGAGAATGTAGTGAGGAGGAAGGGCTGTGTATTTAAAAGAAAGAAAAAGAAAGACTTGCATTTATAAAGCGCCTTTCACGACCACCGGACGTCTCAAAGCGCTTTACAGTCAATGACGTACTTTTGAAGTGGAGTCACTGTTGTAATGTGGGAAATTTACACTTTACAATTCAGAAGGAACGAGGCAGGAAAGTTCAGATGAGCATTGACCTCAATACAGTTAGTAATAGAGACTAGTAAAGATGTGTTGGAGATGGGAGTCTAGAGGTGAGAAAGCGATTGACTATCAGATCACCAGTTTAATCTGGATTGACTCAATGCTAATCTTTGGTGCAAATAGGTTCCTCACCCCGGCACTTCCTTCCCTTAACTTGACCTGTACAGAATTCACTATTCTCACGTTTGGCTGGTGAGGCTCAAATTATAAATTAAAAGTTTTAATAAGTTCTGCAAAAAGGCAATTCTGTCTCTGATAATCTATACATATTATTCATATGCCTCTTGGTGGTCTCTGTTTGGTTGATCTTGTCAAACAGCTTCAATTTTAATCACTGTATAAAGAACGAATCTGGAATTTACCACAAAAGTGAGAGTTGATTATCAAAGTATGTTGGTATTGTGATTATTTTCTTGGAATGGATTATCTTCTTTGTCAATAAAGATAGGAGAGTTAATTGACCAATATGACTGGAGACTTATCACTCTTTTACCCTTTATTCCTTGTTTGTAAGGCTCTATTGCTTTTTGATTTTGGTTAGAAGTACTTGGGCTGGCTGGCTGGACTGGGCTGGTGGTAAAACACAGAGCTCGAGCTCAAAAGGAACAAAGAAATCGTAAGGACTGGTCCCACACCACAGAACACCATTTCCTGCACAGCTGATGGAGATCTGCTCCGACAGCAAACTCTATTCCAGTCTGTGCCAGCTCAAGCAGCAAACCTAAAGAGGCAACAGTGAGAACCGCAACAGAGATCTCCCCTTATAGCTGGCAAGGGAAAAAATTATTTATATATAGCATATGATGTCAAATTATTACAAAATTACATTTCACTGAACAGATTTATGCAATTCCTTTATTTAAAAACATATAAAAGATAATACCATTATAAGCTCGTGTTCTTAAAAAATTACAGGACCAGATGAAATCCATATTTAAGTTGTACATTAAGACACATTCCAAACAACAACTGCAAAATTACGCTGACTAAATATTTTGAATGAGAAGGTGAAGAAAAGTAAATATCCTTTTGTCTAGTAGACATAGCAAAAAATGATAACTGTGACCTTGATTCAAGGCTTTGTTTGATGTTCAAAGGAAAGAAAGAAGTGTACATATCAATTTGTGAGGTAACTCATTCTCAGGATTAATTTCCAGCCAGTAAGTCTATGTTGCTTACAAATAATACAAGTCAAATTCTGTAAGAAATCTGATATATTCGAGTGCCAATTCAAACAGCTTAATTGACCCAGATTGCTGAAAGCATCAAATGAACCAAGTAAAATACTAGTAAGTCACTGACCACTATTCGGGTTAGTGTAAAGATGTACATAACCCATTGGAATTTCAGAAAGATAAATAATTTTTTTTTTAAATCACCTTAGAATATATACTATATTTTGCGTTATTTACACAGTTAAGGATTACGATAGGTTTAATGTGCTGTTTTTATTAGAAATTCAACAAATCTAGTTTTGGCATCTTCAGCCATCAGAGGCAGCACCCTTCTGCTAATAAAGCCTGATTCTCAAACTGCTACAGCTTGCATTTTAGTTTGCATAATTATGCATTTTGCATCTGCTCATTTTGTGTACACTGGTGAATGTATAGTAATAATTGGTCATTGATGGGCTGCATCTTAAATTGAGATCTGCAGATTTTCTTAAGAAGCATGCATGAAGTGTGCAGCAGAGCCAAACCTCCCCAGGAAAACCAAGCAATTCCGTTAATATTCAAGACTAAGCTCTTACCTACCAAAAATATTACATGGCGGTTGGTTTAGACTTCAGCCTCTAGTCCTCAAGACATGAGGGTAGATTTTCCGATACAGGTACAGTTTATTCTTGGATTGTTAGAAAAGCTCACCTGAAGTGGAATGTGCCTGTGTGTCATCTTACCACCATTTTGCACAGCTCCTGGTGCAGGTATTTAATTGTGCAGGGAGTACAATAGTGGTGGGAGTCGAAAACTGCATGTAGGTGAGATTTAAAACGTTTTGAATAATTAAAGGAAATGGTCAAACTAGGTGGACATAAATTTGTGGCACCTGAGAAAAGCCTCAAAAGGTATTTCAACTCATTAGAAGCCTTTGCCATGGCTCAAGGGGAAGCTAAGAACTGATGGGCAAAAATGAAGAGAAAGGAAACCCACGGCACGAGTCTGAAGGCAACTAGTGGAGCAGTTCATCACCCAAATCACTGTTTGGTGGCTGTTGAAGTGGTTGTGGAGGGTGACCCTGTTTGGCAGTGCACAGGACCATCCTCACAGGTGAGCATTACAGTATGCATGGAAGGAGATGGAAGCAGGTTTGAGGCCTCAGCTGATCGGTACTGTCACTGACTGTATCAGCTGTAAGTGTCCTTGCAGCATATGAACCAGCTGTAACTGGCTCACTGCTCAGCAGCAGGTGCGTGTGCCAAGGTCTGAAGATATCATTATGATCTAGGCATGTGCGGTCAATATGGTTATGCTGGCTGATCACCCTGGCATGTTTTCTTTCATGCAGTAGCACTTAAAGCATGGAGCGAGCCTTTGGCTTAGTGGTAGCATTCCCGCCTCCGAGTCAGAAGGTGCAGGGTTTGAACCCTGCTCCAGACAGCGAGTGGAGACCGGAGCTCCGGCTCTGAATTCTGGGTTGCCAGGTGGGGATACTCGTGTCTGGTTGGTGTGAATGTCCCCCTGCTCATTGTATGGGTTGTGGGATCCCACAAAACCCTTTCACCGTATAGTACTAACTACCCTATCGGCTGGTATAGGATGGTTACTGCCATGGAAGGAGCACTCACGTCACATCCTGTCAGACTGATAATCAGCCTGCAAATCCTTCCACTACATCACACTCTTCTCCAAGAGAATGATAACTTAATCCATACTGTGATTGGGGTGCCTCCAAAGAATCATCTAGCATTGTGGTTGGTCAGGCTTTCACATGTCATTTTCATGCCATTGGATCTGCTATGGACGCCTTCCTTGGGAACTGCCAAAGCAAGGTAGGTGCACCTGTCTGTAGATGTGGGTGCGTAGGTACTAACAGATGGGCACAGAATACCCTGGTGTTGCCTAAAATGCCTGGCATCTTTCTATAGATCCACCTCTTCCTGTAAAAAGATGCGTAATTTTGCTGGGATACTGTTCAACAGGTGCCAGTTGCCCTCCAGAACCTCAAGCCTCAGTGGTGTGGTGGTTAACACAGCTCAAGGGACAGAAACTAGGGCCTTCTGGTCTGTATGACGTAGTATCACACCACATATCACAGTTAACTATTAAGCCATTGGAAGAATAATTCTAACTCTAAGAAAAGAAAAACTGGTCTTCTCATAAGCAATCCTCCTTCATCTCTAGCTTTCAAACTTTCTTCCCTGAATAATCTTTCTTCGCTTTGTTTTATCAATATTCCTATGGTTATTACTCCTCTGAATCCTCTCCATTTGGTTTGAAATGTGCTGCTCTATATGCTCTTCACCCTCCTGATTCCTGACTGCATTGAAATCAAGGTTCATTGCATCATCTTCTACTTTAATGCATTCTCTCCCTGGACCACAAAACTTTCAAACTCCTTACTTCCTGAAGTCTTCTCCATGTCCTACAATCGATTTGGATGTTAAAATCCAAGCTTGGTGTCACCTAACCACTACTTTGAGTTACTTATGTCTTCCCTCCTACTCCTTTTAACCTTGTGGTGTCCTGAACTATAGGCCTTGTCCTTTCAGATAAAATGTAAGAACATCAGCCTGAGACATATTGTACATTAAACTGTTTAACTGTATCCAATGAATTACATGGCCATTACCTGTACTTACACTAGGATGTTCCCTAATTATTAATCAAATGATTACTCTCCGCTCATGGCAAAGCAACAAGCTCTGTGGTGAAAAGCAGGTTACCTTCTTCTCACTATATATATATATATATATATAAAAAATAGTGGCTAAGCACATTTCTTGCTAACTTTGATATTCTCAAAGTAGATAGAAAAATGTACAGTACCAAATAAAATATACCACAAGGGGTGTTACAGGGCATACTAACATGTTTCAGTGAATAGTTATAGAATGTAATTTAAAAAACTGTACATGCAAACAACAGAATATTGAGGAATCTGAAAGAACTTCTCTACCGATAACTCTCAGCTGAAGTTAAAATATCTAGTGCAGTTAAATATAGGATTGCACATAAGGTGAAGTGTGCCAAAATATAAAAGGTGGAATTTGGAAAGGGGAAATCTGATTTTTTTTTTAACAAAAGCTTGCCTAACAGGGCTTAGCTTCCCAGGACATCCTATGCTGGCCATGGATCGGTAGGCAGATGTCAGCACCTCCCAAACCCGCACCCTCCACCACAAGGGCAGCAGTTGTGTGGGAACACTATCACCTCCAAGTTCCCCTCCAGGTCACACCCCATTCTAACTTGGGCATATATCATTGTTCCTTCATCATCAATGAGTCAAAATCCTGTAATACCCTATCTAAAATCTTTGTAGAAGCACCATCAACAGAAGAACTGCAGCAGTTCATGAAGAAAGGCCACTGACATCTTCTCAGAGCAATTAGGGATGGATAATTAAAAAAAAATCGGCTTTGTCAGTGTTACCCACATCCCAAGGACAAATAAAATAAAACCCTGCTACTAGTACAAGAAATTAATCCATGAATAAAATTGAAAAACAAATGAAAAAAAAAATCAATTTTCTTTGGCAATGTGAAATGGAGGTTACTCAATACTCATTAAATCATGGTAAAGTATTTTGCCGTGCTTTTACATTGTCACATGGGAGGAGTGTTCTCATACAGCACTTGAAATCGAAAGGGCCATCCCTCTCTGTGGCAACAACAACAGCTTGTATTTATATAGTGCCTTTAATGTAGTAAAACGTCCCAAGGCGCTTCACAGGAACGTTATCAAACAAAATTTGACAAGGAACCACATAAGGAGATATTAGGGCAGATGACCAAAAGCTTAGTCAGAGAGGTAGGTTTAAGGAGTGTCTTAAAAGGAGGAAAGAGAGGTAGAGAGGTGGAGAGGTTTAGGGAGGGAATTCCAGAGCTTAGGGCCTAGGCAGCTGAAGGCATAACTTGAAACAAGTTGAGGAAAGAAACTCCTGTCTTTGCTAATTGTAGCAAAAATATGTGTGTGAAAAAGCAGTGTTTCGCCCACTTTATACACACGCCTAGTTTTTCCATTAAAATTAGTGAAGATAGGAATTTCATCCCCATAATTGATAAAGTAACAAACTTATTCTTTAAATACAGCTGAAAGTAAACTGCCCTCACATATTCTTCATTTTTCAATAGTATGTATTAATCATGTGTTTAAAAATGCCACTTGTATTCCTTTCATCTGAAAGTGAAAAATTTCACATTGGTGCAGAGGTGGATGCTACTTCTGGACATTGTTGAATTGGAATAGAGGGAGTTTTGCTCTGCATCTGACTTGAACTATGCATGGACCTTGGAGTACGTGGTGCTGATACATAGTGACAAAAATGGAGAAAATATTCCATTCCCCAGTCCTGCCCATCCTTTACCTTTATAAGCACGTTACAAAAAAAGACACCCCCATAAAAAAATGAAGGCGCCAAACTTTTGAAGTGCTTATATTTCATTTTTTGCATAGTTATTACAGATAATACCTAGTAAAATTAAAGTCTTCAAAATCAAGTTGACTTAGCCTTAAAATTATTATTTCTTAATTTTCAGCTAATTATCTATATGCGTCTCATAGAATTATCAGAGTAGTTAAATTAAGTTAATCTAGATTTTGAAAAAGGATCAAATGTAATTTCTTTGGCAACAGGTCTACTGAAAAGGCATAGAATCTAAGGTAAGCAGCATCTGATTTCAAAGCGTCATTGCAAAATGTTAAAATACTGATTTTAAAAAACATTGCATCTACTTAATTTTTAAAAATTATATTTCAAAACTTACTTTAGCAGTGCAAGTTGCAAAGATGCTGAATGGAGTTTCTGTCAGAAGTTTGCCTGTCTTACACTCTATGGGCTGAATTTTAATGGGGAAGATGGTTGGGGGCGGTGGGTGGGCTGGGGGGGGGAGCTCCGAGGCGGTCGGGCAACCTGGGAGAACGGGTTTCCTGCAGGGCCTGCCAACTTTAACGGCAGGGCCTGATTTGAATGGGAAGCCTCTGTTTCCCACCCGCAGCCAGCCTAGATTGAAAGGCTGGCTAGCTCTGGGCAGGTAGGCCTGCGGCATGGAGGGATTGTGTGGGGGCCGGGAGCAGCAAGAAGATTGGGGTGTGGGAGGAGCGGGAAGAAGATCGAAGGGGGCTGGGTCGGAAAGAAGATCGAGGGGCTGGGAGAGGCAAGAAGATTGGCAGGGGGGTGGGGGCTGGGAGTGGCAAGAAGATCAGGGGCCAGGAGGCAGCGCCGGACCAGGATGTGGGGGGGGGGGGTCCAAAGAGGTTCAGGGGCCGGAGGAGCAGCACAGGGAAGGCCAGAGAAGCGATGGGAGGCCTCGTGGGGGGATCAGAGGCCTGGGGGGGGGGGTGATTGGAGGCCTCGTGGAGGGTCTCCGATTGAGGGGGTGGGCAAGGTAGGGACCCTGGATTCAGGAGGTAAGTGTAAAGGTATTTACCTCCTGGATCCAGTAGTCCTCGCCTTGCATTAGCTGGCGGGTCTCACGAGGTATGCAAAATCCAACCAGCTAAAGTTAAACACAAAATGGAGCTTAAAAAAGAGGCTTCTAGCCTCATTATAATACTTAAATAGACGACCCACCTCCTGGCAGCGGATTAGCTGCCTGCCCCCGTCCCGCCTCCGTTAAAACTGGAACTGGGCGGGTTGGAGGTGGTTTCAGGACGGGTTTCTGATTTTTCACACTTTAACTACCCCCATGCCCCTAACCCATCCATTTTTTTAGGTTAAAATTCCCCCCTATAATTCAGCAAGGTTTACAGGTAGAAGCAAATCTCTTGCTTTGTTATACCCAGTACTGATTATGCCTCAAGGTTGGATTGGTTGTGCGACAATGGTGCACCATTTCTGCATCAATCTGATTACAATTATAAAGTAGAGTTGAGGTTTCTTTTGAACTAGTGGCTGTTGTGACCATTTGGTTATGTCTTTCTATCAGTGAAGGACTAGAGGGGCCACCTGTATTAAGGCGGGTGACTGTGACAGCTGGAACAGTCGGGCTCCTCTCTACTGGCTGAAAGCTTGGACTTTTTGTTCCACCATTATTGGGACAATTACTTATCAGAGGTTTGTGCTTCGGTTTTCTCTTCTGTTTTATCAAAATTACAACAATGATGATAACGATGAGCGAAAGTGCTAGAAAAGCTAGGGGTAAAATTATATAAAGAGAGCTGGAAACCTGAATGGGTTGAGCAACAGGCTTTCCGTTGACTGGTTCTATTGTAGTCTGTTGTACAAAGCTTGCCAGAGTCACATCTGGGGCAGAGGCAGAAGTATTACTTTTGCGATTTCCCCAGCGAGATTTGTTTCGCCACCGTGGCACAGTTTTAGTAGGCGTTATAGTGGGCATCTCTGTTTGTGTTCCCAGTGGTAACTGACTTGAAGTAGATGTTGCATTTGACGTATGTGAATTGAGAAGTGGTGGATTTTCATTTAACGTGATGTCTTGTACTTTAGAACCATTAAATGGAATAATGCTGTATAGAAAGGTGCCTTCAGCTGGTTGCACATTATTTGCTGTCAAAACAAATGCAAAGGAGTCATTCAATAAGTCCACTCCAGTCATATTGGCCTCAATCTCAAGCAGTACAAGACCTAGTTCGATGTCTTTCTGAGTAAATATTTTTGCAGCTTCTCTGCGACCTCTGACCATGTGACTTGGTCTCACAAATCTGCCATAGGTTGGTAATCGTTTTACTTCAAACTTGGGAACACTTCCGGTCTGGTTAGCCAATTTGCTTGCATCCAGCACATCTGTTCCAAGTTGACAAATAGTTCCAGTGGGAATCTTAAAATCTTCTGCCATTTTCAGCAAAGGCCTTACTGTAATGTTAACCACCTGCTCAGACACATTACCTTCAGAAGTCATCACTGTGAACTCAAAAGCATCCTGTGATGCAGAGAGGTTGGTCATGTGATAAGTCAAATGTCCTCTCACAAGGTCTTCCTGCTCAAACAAAGTCACGCTTTTGTTTCCAATCAAAATATGTCCAAATTGTGGAGGGCTAGTAATTTCATAACTTATCACTGTAACTTTCCCATTAGTTTCTGCAGCCAAGTGTTCATTGGTGATGGTAGAAATACTTTGCCCCTGTTGAACTTCGAGTTGAGTGTTGTTTATAAGCGTGATCATAATAGGTATAACCTCCAGATTAAACAATTTGTATAATGGCCGGTGTTTACCATCAGTGACACTAAAGTAAAAAACACCAGATGATGAGCTTCCATCTTGAACAAACCAAATTTTACCATCATTGATATCAGCCTGTGTGAAATGCTTGATCGATATATTCAAGTTCTCTGCTGTTGCCACATAGCCATTACTGGGTCCACTGATAATGCTGTATTTGATTTCTTCTGGTAGATTATCTAAATCTACAACATTTATATGGTCTGAATTAAGTACAGCATTGTAACCCTGCACTACCTTCAAACTGGGAGCTTTGGTTTTCAATTCTGGAGGCTGATCATTAATAGGGGTAATGGTAATATTGAACATCTCTTCTACCACCTCACTGTCATTCAAGGGCCTTGATGCAGCTTTGCTCTTTAGGTTCAACCATGCAGCAAAGGTAAAATTATCCGTAAGACTTTCTGAATTATCATGTAAGTAAGTTATTCCATATTTATTAACAATAAACTGAGAAAAATAGGGTTTCTGCATGGTAATGTTACGTTCACCAACAACAATCACACCATGGGTAGGCAAAGATATTACTTGATACCATACTTCATACAGCGAGCGTTTGGACTCTGGAAGCTTCACCATTAGGTTTGAAGCATCCAGCTTGAATTTGTCAATTAGGATCCTTTCACCTTCTGTAACAACAGCACCTGTTGAGGAAAACAAAGACCGCCTTAAGTAAAACAAACTATGCAGAGTTACACTTTACTTTGCATTTATATAGCACCTTTCACACCCTAAGAACAGCCCAGCACAATATTATCTGTGAAGTAGAGTCACTGTTGTTATGTAGCCAAACGCGGCAGCCAATTTGCACACAGCAAGGCCCCACAAACAGCAATGAGATAAATGGCCCGTTTTAGTGGTGTTAACTAAGGAATAAATGTTGACCAGGACACTGGGACAACTCCCCTGCTTTTCTTTGAATAGTGCCATGGAATTTTTTAGACTCACCTGAGACGGCAGACAGAGCCTTGCTTTAATGTCGCCTCCGAAAGATGATAATGTAACAATTCCTCAGCTATGCACAGAGGTGTCAGCCTAGATTATGTGCTGAAGTCCTGGAGTGGGATTTGAATCACAATCTTTTGACTTGGGTATAAATGCTACCACGGAGCCAAGCTAATGATGAACCTAAATTGAGTCAAATTCATATTTATGAAGATAAAAGATTCAAATATTGCGTAAATTTCAAGCAAGCTCATCATGGATTTAGGATTTTCACCACCAGAGAGGGAGCAGCACTAAGAACAGATGTTTCTTTGCTGCTGTGCGCAAAAATTCAATCAATCGAAACCAGCAACACTGGAATAGCACTGACTGTTCGACTCCTGGGCTCATGTTGACTATTTTTCCTAGTGACAGGGAGTCAAGAGGAGAATGGCAGGCAAGCAGCCTAGGCTGGATCAGAGAACATATTGCCCCGAATACACAAGAAATTCACTGCCTTTGGGACTTGAGCTGTTTGGCTTCCCCCAGTCTATATGAAAATTAAAGTCTTCCTTTATAACTACTCTGTTTTTGCAACAAGCTTCTATGATCTCTGCGTTTATGTATCCCGCTACTTTATCACTGCTATCTGGAGGTCAAAAACAACTCCCACCAAAGTCTTGCACCTTATCTATTTCTCATTTCTACCCATAGCGTTTCTACTGCCTGCTCAATATGGACTAAGTTGTCACATCATCTAAACAAATAATGTTTTCCATTAAATGAGAGAAGCCAATGACGGAGAGACAAGATCAATAGCAGCCTTTGTCAACAGGTTGCAGGGTTGCATTTCTTGCTGCTGGCTGAAATGATACAGAAATCTAAGACATAAACAGAAAATGCTGGAAATACACAGCAGGTTAGCCAACATCTGTAAAGAAAAAAAGACAGGCTAACGTTTCAGGTATAACTTCATCAGAGCTGAAGCGAATATATTAGTAGGGTTAGAAAAGAGGGCGGGGGGGTGGGGGGCTGGTGGTGGTGGGGGGAGAAAGAAACTACAAATACTCCAATCACAGATGGGAAGTTATTTGGTTGAATGATCTGCAAACTGTTCAACAGAAAACTATTAATGATATAAAAGATTATCTTAGTGAGGCAAAAGAAAGGCATTTCCACAGTGCCATTCTGGGACATTTCCCATCATTTATATCTATAGAATAGCCTAGGAAGGTGAAAGACTCTGGTCGGCACGTCGGTGCAAAAATTGATGTTTCTTTAAAAAAACAATAAAGAAATTCGAGGTAAGAGCATAATTTTCTCATATAAAATAGGAGAGAACTTTGAACTAATACTCTGGGGGCGATTTTGCCAATGGGTGTGCGTTGGAGGCGGGACTGCTGCATGTTGGGTTTTAGTCCCGCCTCCATCGACTTGTGGCCAACCCACGCTATTTTCCCTTGATTGACCTTGTTAAGCCCGCCCAGCGGGCTTAGCAGGCCAATTAAGGGAAAGCCGGTTACAGAGAACGTCAGCGTATGATGTTTCATCTGTCAAATTAATTGTCATCGTTTGACAGCTCTGTGAAGCTGTCAAACACTGACATTCTATGTTGTTTGATGAGTCCTTGTATTCAAGAATCATCAAACCTCTTTTGTTAACAGAAATTAGATGGTTGTTGCATCAGAGAATGCAGCAGCCATCTGTCATCTCTGTCGGTGAGATGCGAGACTCTCCGCATCTCCAACTGTTGAAGCCTGCAGGAAGAAACAAAGGTAAATAAACATTTTCTATCACTTTACACTCACCTCACACACTTACCTCTCCACACTTGCACCCATCACTTACCATCACAGTGCACTTTTGCACCCCTCCGACCCCTGCAGACCCACTGCTCGCCTCGGTGACCCTGGCGGGGTTTCCCGACGTCGGGAAGCCCGCGCCTCTGTTGGAAAAATGGGGATAATCCTCTTATCTGCCTGGTAACAACCTGTTGACAGGCAGTTAAGTGGCTGTAATCCCCTTCCCGCCTCCAGGAGACGGGACCCGGCGCGGGTCGGCTACCCGCCTCCTGGAAAGTTGGCACGGAGGCGGGTTGGGGGCGGGATGGGCATCCGCCCCCAGATTCTGCCATTTTCCCAGCAGTCCCGCCTCCATAGGGCTGGCAAGATCACGCCCTTTGTTTCACCTACACTTTCCTTTCCCTTTTGATGTATGAACTGTAAACCTGTGTGTGTAAAACATGAACTTATCCCTTCAATCCACCCCGGCGTGTAACAAAAGAACTGCGACCAATGATGGGAGAAAAATAGATGAAGCCCAAGAGCTTTAGGCACAGGTGGGCTGTACAGCAAGGAAAATTCTGTCTTCAAGGGATATTGTTTGATGATTGCCCTGTTCAGATGTTGATAGCTTATTGTAAGTGGAGGTTGAACAAATGCGGAATTAAGCTTAACCACAACACTCCAATTACACTGATTTGAACAAATGTATTTCATCAAAGCTACTCATATTTTATCAAATATTTGAAATCCCCTCTGTTTAAATAGTTTCTTATTACTGGAATTGGGGGTGAAATTGGTCTTGGGCAGTAGCACGAAATTAGCGATAATGAATCAGCACAATTTTGACTACAGAAGACCGATTTCACCCCCACTGTATCAACTCATGAACATTTTATCTTACTAATAATTATAAACAATTGGTTCTGAATTTCCTCAGACTTTCTGCTTCTGGGTCATCGCAGCTTCGAAGTGCGGCAGAAATCTTGTTTACGTGCGAGGAAATTCAGGGCTAAAATTTCCAAAAAAGTGCAAAAGAAGTTCATACTGATAACGTTTGGCAGGCTCTGGTATTTTCATACACTGGAGATGTACTTTGAATATCTCACCTGTATTTGCAAGAAGACGACTGGGTCGTTCAGCGTTGTCATATGAGATGGTGATATGAAACTCTCGAGGTTCCAATGAGGCTGGCGGGGAGAACACTATAAACTGAAACGAGTCTTCAGCACTCCAGCCTATGGCCTCAGTGTGTGTGTGCTCATATGCAATCAAACCTTCATTCACCTGTAGGAAACAATACAAACAAAAATGCTACATCCAAAGGACAGGCTTAACTTTGATAACTAGAAAGAGTTAATATAAAAAGTGTAATACTATAGCATATAACATTTATAAGCAACTATACTTAGACACTTTCTAACTGCCAGTCTTTACCTTATTTTCTATGTTACTATTATACATTTACCTGTTTTATTAACTAAATTTACCCATTCATCCCCAATTAAAAATTGATCAGGAAGCATGAGATCAATGCCTAAAAGACAAATTTTGGTATTAAAAGCTCACGAGGATTAGTAAACCTTAATAAGCTTCGGCAAATTTACGGACCTTTATCAGGACTTTTAGAGAAGGAATAATCACTTCTGCTGTGCGAGATGGCTGGATGGGTGAGTGTGTGACAAGCAAAGTGTGACACCCTAGTCAAAATTCCTAATACAGTACCACCTACAGTCTTCACTGGTAATAAAGACTGTACAATGGGTTTGCCCATTGGAACAAAGTTACCAAAGTTTTCAATGAAACAGTGCCTCATGTAGTGAATTTAATATATAATAGATGTAAAACATAGTTGTCATGTGTTTTGATATACATCTTCCTGAGCTAATTAGTGGTTTTAGATTAAATTCATTTTGATTATCTATTTAACTTTTCCTCTATGTCAATTCTCTATATCCCCATTTGTTTAAATTTAAGATAAATTAGCTGCTTGGACTCAATTCTCTAAGTTTTTGTTTGAAGGATACCTAAATTGATCCCTTTTAATTAAAAAGGTGTTTGCGTCTGATCCAAATTCTCTCAGATTTTTTTCGGTTTTAATGATTTCCCCTTCCTTTATTTAATCATTGTATCATGAGTTATAGGTAGCAATATGACAATACAGGATTTCAAACAAATTAGAGCGTGTTAATAAAAATCCCTGTCAAAAGATTTCTTCTCTCCTACATGCAATGAAAACATAAATGCATTCCTTAAAAATAAGTTTAGGATTTTGTTACACGCAGTACATAGATGAAATGTTATCTAGTTATAGGACATAATGTAAAAGTCAGCCAGTCAAAATGACTTGATAGGGTAGACTGACCTTTGTTTGGTGCCCAAAAAGCACCTAAAAAGTGGGTAAAATACACAGGAGCAATGGGCACTAATCATTTGCCCCCACTTTGTACTTTAATATCGAGCTACTTCCAAATTTCCTGTATGACTTTTCAGGTGGCTGGACCTGACTGAGCATGAAGAGGGTGCACAGTTTAATTTACATCAAATGAACGTCTGATGGTTCTGCACCTATACAAACAGTGGGTGCAGATCTTGGGGGGAGGGGGTAGGGAAGGTGTGGGTGGGGAAGACCGCCCCCATATAAACCTGCCGTCACTGTTTCCAGAGTTGTTGTGTGGATGCTCTGGTTACTTTGGTGCCGGAATGCCACAAAGTATGAACGGCAAAGCAGCTTCTGGGGATGTTCGAGGTAGGAAAAATGGCTTAACATTTATATTTTGATCACAAACATTTTTTAAGCCTATTAGTAATGCTGAAGAGAAAAATTATGCCTATTAATTACTACTTGTACAATTATGGTAATATAGTGACTCAGAATGGCTTAAGTTATTATTACCAACAGCACCTATACAACATGGTGGAGACTATTGCTGGAATATTCAGAGGTAAGAACGGGCAGGTTGGGGGGCATGGGGGGGAAGTGAAAGTTGTAAAAATGTAAAACCCGATCCCAACCCGCCCACTTTCACCTTTTACTCAGGCGGGACCGGGGGGGCGGGCCGGCAATTTAAATATTATAATGAGGCCTGAAGTCTCTACTTTAACCTGTTTTGCAGGTTTTACTACAGGCGGCCGGGAATCCCAGGCCACGGGATTCACACAGCTCGGGAACCATGTCTGTCAACCTGAGGCGTGAGTTCCGTGGCCATTGCTCCAGCTGATTACTTGACAGCATGGAAAACAAACCAAAATAAAAACATGTTGATTACATCAGCTAATTGATTGATGGAGATTCTGTTCTACTTGAAAAGCTACTGGTAAATGTTAATTCAGAAATTCCTGAAGGGATTTGAGTGCTGAAGGCTCCCCTCCTACCCTGGATGGTGAGGGAAATACATTTTTCACTTGCCATTCTCAGCTGTTGCTTTCCAACAGAACAGTAATTGCAGTGAATTGATCTGCACTATAAAAAATGACATATACCATTTAAATAAATGTTTGTGTTGTTTCTGGTCAGGTTTCTCTCACAGTATACTGTGATTGTCCAGTTAGAGATTAAATCAAGTCATCTACCGTAACAATTCCATTCTCATCACTCATTTCACTGGTTCAATTTGCTTTCAGTCCCTGAATATGACTAATGTAATTTTTCAGTCTAAGACTTTAGGGTGAATACTGCAGAGGTTCTCTCAATTGTCTATTGTTAACTTCAATTGAAGAGCTGCAGAAATCCCAGAAACACATTGTAAGCACTACTTACACTGTTTGTCAGGGATTCCGCAGCTCTTCCGCTGAACTTGCATAAGATTGTAAATCCACCCCTTTACAATTACATTTAAAATCTGCTTAATTTTATATATTACCTATACACACACCTTTTATTTGTACCAGTTACTGATACAAAGGTCTATAGATTTATGACTAAAGCACCAATAACTTCCCAATTAATGTACTTTTTTATTGTGTTCTTGATCGTATTTGTAGATGGAGTCATATTACTTAATAATTTTATTTAAATATTTCTGTCACTTATATATAACTTTTAATGTATTATTGTACGGTAAAGATTCAACACCCACTACGTTAGATTAAACTTAAAATTGAATGTGGCCAGGGTCCCTTTAAGGATCCCGGCTTAAAACGCGTCATGAGTGATGTCACCAGACCCGCTCCATCTAATTGGGTCTGGTAACGTGCTGGGCGGGCTTAATTGGCCCCATTAAGGTAAGTTCATTCTGTACAGCGGGATGGAGCCAGCAGTGGGGTCGGGACCCGCCACAGACACTGGTTACACCGGACCCGCCAAGGTAAGGAAAATTCCGGCCAAACTGTCCCAGGACAGTGCTGGTATAGGAAAATCTACCTTGTATTTATTAAGTAGAATAACAAAATACAGCCAAAGTTATCTGTGCTTGTTAAGGCTGCAGTAAAAATTTGACTCTGGTGGTTTCTGGCACACAGAAAAAAAGAGGTAATACTGTATTGTGATGTAAGTGGTCAAACACATTCCCCATAGCATAAATATATGTGGATAAGTCATGCAGTCCAGATGGGATGCATCCTAGGTTGCTGAGGGAATTAAGGGTAGAAATTGCGGAGTGCTGGCCACAATCTTCCAATCTTCCTTACATACAGGGGTGGTGCTGAAGGATTGCAAATGCTACACCCTTGTTCAAAAAAGGGGAGGAGGATAAACCTGGCAATTACAGGCCAGTCAGTTTAAATTCGGTGGTGGGAAGCTTTTAGAAACATAATCCGGGAGAAATTTAACAGTCACTTGGACAAGCATGGACTAATAAAGGAGAGCCAGCACAGGTTTGTTAAGGGAAAATCGTGTTTGACTAACTTGATTGAGTTTTTTGATGAGGTAACAGAGAGGGTGGATGAGGGCAGTGCAGTTGATGTGTATATGGACTTCCAAAAGGCGTTTGATAAAGTACCACATATTAGACTTGTTAGCAAAATTGAAGCCCATGGGATAAAAGGGGCAGTAGTGCAAGGATACAAAACTGGCTAAGGGATAGAAAGCAGAGTTGTGGTGAATGGCTATTTTTTGGACTGGAGGGAGGTATACAGTGGCGTTCCTCAAGGTTCACTACTAGGACCACTGCTGTTTTTGATATACATTAATGATGCAGATGACACAAAACTTGGAAGTGTAGTGAACAGTGAGGAAAATAATAATAGACTTCAAGAGGACATAGACAGACTGGTGGAATGGGTAGACACGTGGCAGATGAAATTCAATGCAGAAAAGTGTGAGGATACATTTTGGTAGAAAGAATGAGGAGAGACCATACTAGACGGTACAATTTTAAATGGCTGCAAGAACAGAGACACCTGGGGATGTTTGTGCACAAATCTTTGAAGATGGAAGGACAGGTTAACAAAGCAGTTAATAAAGCATATGGGATTCTGGGCTTTATAAATAGAGGCATAGAGAGGCAGAGAGTACAAAAGCAAGGAAGTTATGCTAAACCTATATAAAACACTAGTTCGGCCCCAGCTGGAGTATTCTGTGCAGTTCTGGGCACCGCACTTCAGGAAGGATGTGAAGGCTTTGGAGAGGATACAGAAGAGATTTACTAGAATGGTTCCAGGGATGAGGGAATAGAGTTATGTGGATAGACTAGAGAAGCTGGGGTTGTTTTCCTTGGAGCAGAGAAGGCTAAGAGAAGATTTGATAGAGGTATTTAAAATCATGAAGGGTTCAGATAGAGTAAATAAAGAGAAACCATTTCTAATGGCTGAAGGGTCGATAACGAGAGAGCAAAGATTGAAGGTGATGGGCAAAATAGCCAGGAGCGACATGAGGGAAAACTTTTTACGCAATGAGTGGGTAGGATTTGGAATGCACTGCCTGATTCAATAGCAGCCTTAAAAATGGAATTGGATAAACACTTGAAAGAGAAAAAAATGCAGGGATATGGGGAAAGAGTGGGGGAGTGGGACTAACTGGATCGCTCTTTGAAATAGCCAGCGCAGACTCGATGGGCCGAATGGCCTCCTTCTGTACTGTACTATTCTATGATACTATGTTCCAACACCCATAGCTCAGTAAATGATGGTTAATAACTCTGCATTTGAGCCTCTGCGTGCAGGTAATCAGAATTCAAAGTGGCAGCATTCCAAAAGCAGAAGTAGAAGTGGTGGAGAGCTTTACTGCTATGTAGAGGTTTCTGCTGACATACAAGGGTGATGTGGAACTGCAGCAGCTCCTTTGCTCCTGGCATAACTCTGGAAGTCTATTTTAACCACCAGTATCACCTATGGTATTTCACCAGTCATAATCTTGTAGCAAACTGACAGTCCAACTACACCTCTCTGGTACTATGAAGAACGGACAATGACATGAAGCACTTCAAGACCACTAGTCTGCATATCTCTAGCCTGTATTGCGTCAGCAGTTAGATAAGTTTTGTAAAATTATGGCCAGAATTTTAATCGGGAGGCAGGTTGCCGAATTTAACGGCAGGGCCTGATTTGCATTTGAAACCTCTGTTTCCCACCCTGGCTGTGGGTGGGTAGGCCTGTGACACTAGGCTGCAAAGAGGAGGGAGGTAGGGATCAAGTGGTGGCCGGACTCAAGCATCGGGAGCTCGGGGGTAGGGAGAGAACATCGGGGACCGGCATCAAGGGATCGGCGGGGGGGGGGGGAGAGAACATCGGGGACCGGCATCAAGGGATCGGGGGGCGGGGGCGGGAGAGAACATCGGGGACCGGCATCAAGGGATCGGGGGGCGGGGCGGGAGAGAACATTGGGGACCGGCATCAAGGGATTGGGGGACGGGGCGGGAGAGAACATCGGGGACCGGCATCAAGGGATCGGGGGGCGGGGCGGGAGAGAACGGGGCCGTCATCAAGGGATCGGGGGGCGGGGCGGGAGAGAACGGGGCCGTCATCAAGGGATCGGCGGGGGGGGGGGGGAGGGGGCAGCGGGAGAGAACATCGGGGACCGGCATCAAGGGATCGGCGGGGGGGGGGGCGGGAGAGAACATCGGGGACCGGCATCAAGGGATCGGGGGGCGGGGCGGGAGAGAACATTGGGGACCGGCATCAAGGGATTGGGGGACGGGGCGGGAGAGAACATCGGGGACCGGCATCAAGGGATCGGGGGGCGGGGCGGGAGAGAACGGGGCCGTCATCAAGGGATCGGGGGGCGGGGCGGGAGAGAACGGGGCCGTCATCAAGGGATCGGCGGGGAGGGGGGGAGAGGAATGGGGCCGTCATCAAGGGATCGGGGGGGGAGAGTACATCGAGGGGCCTGGTGAACGATCGGGGGGAGGGAGGCTGGGAAGGTGATCGGAGTCCTTGTGGTGGGGGGGCATCTAGGGCTGGGGAGGGGGTTCGGTGGCCTCGTGGGGGTCTTCGGGGGGGGGGGGGTGGTGGTAGGCAGGGACACTGGATCCAGGAGGTAAGTGTAAAGGCACTTACCTCCTGGATCCAGCAGTCCTCGCCTTCCATTAGCTGTCAGGTTTCCAGAGGCCTGCAAACCCGATCAGCCAGAGTTAAATTTAAAATGGTGGTTAAATCTGAAGCAGCCAGCCTCATTTTAATATTTAAATGGGCGACCCGCCTCCTGGGAGTGAGTTGGCTGCCCCTCCCCCATCCCACCTCCATTAAAACCGAAAGTGGCAGGTTGGAGGCGGGTTCTGGTCGGGATTCAGTTTTTTTTAACACTTTAACTTCCCACCCGACCCAAACCCACCCGTTTTTTGGGGTTAAAATTCGCCTCTATATCTTTGCCCTTCAGGAAAAAAATAGAAGACTTGCATTTATATAGCATCCTTCACAACCTCAGAATGTCCCAAAGCACTTAACAGCAAATTTAATTCTTTTGAAGTGTAGTCACTGGTGTAATGCAGGTAATCTCACAAACTGTAATGACACAAATAATCAGATAATCTGTTTTGGTGATGGTGACTGATGGATAAATATTGTTCACAACATCGGCAGAAATCCCCAGCTCTTCTTTGAATAGTGTCATGGAATCTTTTATGTCTGCTTGAGAGGGCAGACGGGGACCCGACTTATTGACCCGTATTTTCCGATCCGAGGCTTCCTGCGTGCGGAGGCCTCCAATCTGGAAAAAATCGACGGACTTACCTGAGGGCTCCCGAGGTCTGGACACTTCCGTTCCTGGGCCTCTCCAACTCGAAATGTGCAGGGCCCACGTATCCCAGAGGCACATGCGGTTCGCAAGCGTCCCTGGGATCACGTGGACCATGGGGAGCCAATCAAAGAAGGGAATCTCCCTTCATACACTTTACAGATAGACCTGTCAAATATATGAATGGAGATCACCCCAAAAACATTGTAAAACATTAAATAATTTTTTTTTTAAATCACATTTTTAAAATAAGTTGAAATTACAATAAATTTAATTATTTTTTTCAAAAAATTAAATTTTTGTTTAAAATATTTAAGTTTTTTACGGGGCTAAAAATAAACTTACCTTTTTTAAAGTATTTTTAAATGATAAATGAGTGGAAAAAAAATTTTTGTTTTACTTTTTTCAACTCTTATGCTGGTAAAAGCAGGCCTTACGCCTGCTTTTACCAGGCGTAAGATTTCTAAGGGTTTTCAGCGGGCGGAGGTTCTCCAGAAAGCGGAACTCTCCGCCCGCAGAGGCCCTTCTCCAGGGCAGGCGTCTGATCTGTCAAGAGCATTCTTGACAGATCGGAAATGCCGGTTTTCAGGGCATGCGCTTGGCATGCCTGAAACCGGCATTTCCAATGTCCCTTCGTGTACACACCCGTAGGGATTGGAATATACGGCCCAATGTCTCATCCGAAAGATGTCATCTCCAACAGTGTTGCACTCTCTCATTGCTTACTGGAGTGTCAGCCTGGATTATGTGCTCAAGTCTCTGGAGTGGGTCTTGAACCAAGGATCTTCGGACTCAGACGAGAGTGTTACCAGTGAGCATATTAAGGCTGTTCGGCTATTATGCCTTAAATGTGAAAAATTCAATACTGTGATATTATTGGACCTGATCCATCCATGTTTATTTATACAATTCTAGAGGGTTGCTATTTCAGTAACTTTTTTGTCTTCAAATACAATGGGTTATTGAATCTAAAAGTTCCTGAACTTTTGGCCATAGGTTTAGATTTGGAATAAACTTTTCTGAATCAATTCACTTTACATACACTAATCTTAATCTGTATTAATGGTGGGGACTCTGTTTAGGTCTGACTTTGAAGGGCTGTATCCTGTTATTTGCTTTATATATTAAATCCCTACTAGCCTAGAAAAGGAGCAGAAATAAAGGAACATATTTTATTAAATGCAACTATAGCATTATTATTGTCTCCTACTTTCAGGCAGTTTTAAAACAAAGTTATTTTACTCCACTAGAGATCTCTTTGCTGTTTGGAATGAATACATGAATTGTTAGTAGAATGGTTAATAGTTTTATAGATATAACGTATGGGAAAGTGAATCACGTTAAAACAAAGTGGGAGCAAGGTGCTGACCATCCCACTGATAAATCTGGAATTTGGTCTATCAGGTGTTTGTGTGTTTTAGACATAATGAAGCTCACTTAAGATTTTTCCTTAATTGCATTTCATTAATAGACTCCTATTTCGACTCTACATCACTTATGTTTGTGCCAGAAAGTTTACAACTTTTGGGTGACTGTCTAATCAAATCTATAAAATTACAAAAATATGATTGGACTTGATCCCATGTAACTCTTCTGTAAATCATCTGACTTTTAGTAGTAGGACTTACCTGGTCTGGCCTATATGTGACTCCAGACCCACAGCAAGGTGGTTGTACTTTAGTACATTCAAAAATTCCAGGGCCCAAGATTTTTTTTAATTTAGTCATTCACGGGATGTGGGCGTTGCTGGCAAGGCTGGCATTTATTGCCCATCCCTAATTGCCCTTGAGAAGGTGGTGGTGAGCCGCTATCTTGAACCGCTGCAGTCTGTGTGGTGAAGGTACTCCCACAGTGCTGACTTTGTTATAGTGGTTTGGTACAACTGAGTGGCTTGCTAGAATCATAGAAATTTACAGCACGGAAGGAGGCCATTTAGGCCCATTGTGTCCGCGCTGGCCAACAAAGAGCTATCCAGTTAAGAGTCAACCACCTTGCTGTGGGTCTGGAGTCACACATAGGCCAGACCGGGTAAGGACGGCAGATTTCCTTCCCTAAAGGACATTAGTGAACCAGTTGAGTTTTTCCGACAATCCGGTAGTTTCATGGTCACCATTACTGATACTGGCTTTTTAATCCAGATTTATTTAATTCCCCAGCTGCCACGGTGGGATTTGTAAGCATCGGAGCAGGCCCCAAGGACTTGTATGATTGTTACTGCTGTTCGACCAGCAGTCTGTTTGGCCCAGTGGTAGGGGCGTGGTGCAGTTGGACCTAGAAGCACAGACACACCTGTGAGTTTCAATTTAACTATGGAAAAGACATTTGCTTTGGACAATGAGCGTCTCGATAGGTGATTTAACTGTGAATAGGTGATTTAACTTTGGACAATGAAACTTCGTGTTTTAATGGGTTTCGATGGATCTTCAATTGGATAAGACCACGATGCCAGTTTCGCTGGAACAATGGACTTCCTGGCCTCAAAGAAAAACACTTTAACCTTGGGCAAAACACATCAGCAGTAAGACTAAATCACATCAAATATGTACCACAGGGAGGGGGAGATAAGATAAGGAATTGTCTTCCACCCCCCAGCCCTGTACATGTCCTGTGGTTTGGATTACTGGGTGTGGATTGGAATACAAGAGTTGGGGGAAGGCCGAGACTCGAAAAGGCGGGAACCAGACAAAGAAGGGTGATTTAAAAGACATCACTGCAATACACTACACAAATACACAGACCGGAGTGAACTTTTAGGGTATACAGAGAAGGCAGCTTTGGCCATCTCTCTCTCGCTTGCTTTAAACCACCACGAGCGACAAGAGCCTCGCCTTGCTCTTCGACTGTAGGAACGAACCTCGAAACTGGGACTTGGATACTGCATCAGCGATACGGAACCAGGAGACACGTTCTACACAGGGAAGCAGCGAGCAAGAAAACGGACAATCGGGGTGAGCATTGTCCAAGCCCACGCATCCTTAAGACCACCGGTACTGTGTGAGGGGGTGTTGTGTGTCCCAACCAATCCAGAGGGGCTTAGTGGGGAGGTTCTGTGTGTATTATATAGTGTATGTTCCGGGGTTTGTGGGACAAGTCCATGTTATACTCTGTATTGCAACACAGTGTGATTTTAGGCGTCTTAATACGAGACAGGGGCCTGTTCGATGGGCCAAGTTGTATTGTTGTACTGTTTGTTTTACGCCACCAGGCATTTTACGTACTGGAGGCGGGTGTGTGTGTGTTAACCTTATTAAATACCGTACAGTTGAGTCTGAAAAACTTGTCTGTGTCCCAATCCTGTTCACCGTAATTCCTGTCGTATAGAACTAAGTAGGAGGGTTAATTCGAACCACCAAGGCAAACCACCTACAGATTTGAACTCACATCTCCAGATTATTAGTCCAGGCCTCTGGATTACTAGTCCAGTAACATAACCACTATGCTAATGTACCCCGATCAAAACATATGACTTGGAAATAGAAATACAAAATCAACTTACATACATACTCAGACTTGAGATGTTACAAATAACCAAGTGGTCTCCATTTTAATTTATGAAGAATTGATCGAATAAAAGTAAGAGAATTATAGCAGGTTGTGCAAATAAACTATTCAATATTGTGTCTTGTCTGTCTGATCCCTCTTTACTTTTGTTGGATATATAGATTCCCCTTTGTCTGGGCTAGAACTAATGGCTGAATATTTCATGAGGCTCTTGATGTTGTCTGTATGAATTATTTAAGATGTATTTACATTACTTAAATCAAATGCAATTGTTCTTTTTCTCCATTTATTCTCTTTACCCTTACTTTTCTGTTTCATTCCTCTAGCACATGTACATTTTTTAAAGAAAAATCAACCTCGAATGATGCTGTACATAAAAATATTTTTGTCTAATTACTTATTTGAATACTGTATCATAGATCCATGGTTACAATCAGTATAGAACAGTACATTACCTAAAATGGCTGGAAATCAGGCAAAGGTTAAGGACATTTGTGTAGACAGCTTTTAAGTATAGATATGGGTTATCAAAAACTCTTCAGAGTACTACAGATACAATGCTGGCTGGACAATAGAAATGTCATCTGAGGAAAGGTTCTACAATGTTTTTCTCTGCCTTCCCAAAAGGTAAAATCAAGCAATCCTCACAAATGATAAATTAAGCAAAACATCAGAAAACTGTTCATTAGGACAACTGAATTAAACTTGAAACACGTGTATCAATTTCAGTTCGGCACAAGACTCTGGCTGCAGCTACTTTATATTTTTTGCGGATGTTCTCCCAATTTCCGACAGAAACCCTGGAGAAACAGCACAAACAGCCATTTCTCCAGGGTCTTCACTGCAGTTCTGGTGGGAGATTCAGAGAACAATTGCAGAAATTCTACCCCCTTATGTATTGTGACTGGATTTAAAGGGACAGCCAACAAGCCAATATTTTGCTTTTGTCACATGGAGTACATATAAGAATCATTGCTTTTCTGACTAAAATGTGCTTTTAAATATTTTATTTTATGTTTGGAAGGCTTGAATTTGAAAATGTTAATTTTAATTACTGAATATCCAGATCAATTATCACCTTGGCTCAGTGTAGCACTCCGACCTCTGAATCAGAGGGTCATGGGTCCAAGCCCCACTCCAGGATTGCATACATAATCTAAGATGACTTCAATGCCATCTTTCAGATGAGACCGAGCCCCCACCTGCTTTTGAAGCTTAATGTAAAAGATCCCATGGCACCATCTGAATAGGAGCAGTGGAGTTCTCGTGGCGGCCTGAACTAAACTTCCAAAGTAAAACCCCTGGCTGTGATGCATGTGGGAATGTCCTGAGGATGTGAAAGGTGCGACGTAAATGCAAGTTCTTTCTTCTTTCAAATTATTCATTATTAGATGTATTATAAAAGTGATAATTTTTTTTTATACAAGTTTATTTACTCTTGAGCCTATAGGATGCAGACCAAAAAAGGTTACTGAACACAACACTTACCATGCTTTGGGTGAAGTTGGCCACTTCATGTGTCATGTTGTCAGTCTCAACTTTTACCACTCTACCAAGTTTTGGAAGATTAACCAGAGTGTAAATTATGGTTCGGTTTCCAGTGTTGTCATCATTGGTTACAGCTTTCAAATGTTGGGACTTAATAAGTTTAAGCGTCCCTGGGGGAACAAAATTAAGTGAATAAAATTAAAGTTCATCTGTATAACTGGTTGAATTCTGGCTGACCAGATAAAGAATAGAGGAATGGTAACATATTGGTTATGTTACTGGACTAGTAATCCAGAGGCCTGGACTAACGATCCAGAGACATGAGTTCAAATATGAGTAATGGTGACCATGACACTACTGGATTGTCGTAAAAATCCATCTGGTTCACTAATGTCTTTTAGGGAAGGAAATCTGCTGTCCTTACCTGGTCTGGCCTATATGTGACTCCAGACCTACAGCAATGTGGTTGACTCTTAACTGCCCTCTGAGATGGCCTAGCAAGCCACTCAGTTGTACCAAACCGCTACAAAGAAGTATCACCACACAGACTGCAGCGGTTCAAGAAGGCGGCTCACCAGCACCTTCTCAAGGGCATGTAGGGATGGGCAATAAATGCTGGCCTTGCCAGCGATGCCCACAACCCGTGAATGAAAAAAACCCAGCTCAGTAGCTCAAGGCACTAAAGCACGAAAGCACCCACCCACTTGGTAAGATTTCCTTTTTTTATTTGCACTGAAATCATTAATGTACATCATTAAAACTAGAATTGAGAGAAATGTTTGCTTTTGGTGTGTGGTGGGGGGAGGAATGGACAGAATTACCATCAAAATACTTGTGGGTCAAAGTCCAGAATTCTGGAAACCAGACACTTGATTAGTTTACAGCATACTTGTTCACAAATGGCACGCAACATCTCATGAAAGGTTGTTCCTCACGAAATTTGGTTAAAATGATGATTTTTGCAAGTCAGAACATTCATGGATATACATGTGCATGCTTCCAATGTACTCATTCAAAACAAACTCGATATCTGAGAAATGGTCATTAGTAGAGTTTTGTTAAAAATACTCAACAAGTTCACTGACACGATGGGCCAAATGACTTCTTTCTGTTCTGTATCGTTCTATGATTCTAAGCTTGTATTCTGACAGATGGTATCATAATGTAAACTCCTCTGCACAACAGACATACAGACACACCTCAATGCTTTTTTTAAAAAAAATTGTATCTTTCAAGAGAATAGTTTGAGTATTGTGGAACATCACATCACACTTAGAAACAGGTGGAGAAATATAACCACTGAGGCCTGCAGCAGTGGCAATGGCCACCAGCTTTGCAGCATTTTAGTCAGTGTCCAAAATCAGCAACCAGAAGGCTGCAGCACTGATCCCTATCCCTGAATTAAAATCCCTCCATGGCCCACTATCTCCGTGACCTCCTCCAGCTCTACAACCCTCCAATAACTCTACGTTCCTCCAACACTAGCTTCTTATGCATCTACCACTCATTGGCGGCTGTGCTTTCAGCCCTTTAGGCCCCAAGTTCTAGAATTACCTACCTAATCTTCATCTCTCTCTCCTCCTTTAAGACGCTCATTAAAACCTACCTCTTTAACCAATCTTTTAGTTACCCATTCTAATATCTCCTTTGGCTTGGTGTCAATAGGCAACAGAAGGCAGGACCATCATTGGTTGAGCAATTACAATCAGGGATGTTCAAGAGGGCAGAAATAGAGGAGGGCAGATATCTCAGGGGGTTGTGGGGGTGGAGAAGATTACAGAGGTAGGGAGGAGCGAGGCCATGGAGAGATTTGAAAATATGGATGAGAATTTTGAAATTGAGGCGTTGCTTAAACGGGAGCCAATGTAGGTCAGCGAGCACAGGGGTGATGGGTGAACGGGACTTGGTGCGAGTTAGGACACGGGCAGCCGAGTTTGGACACCGGCAGTGGAGTTTTGGATGAGCTCAAATTTACGTAGGGTAGAATGTGGGAGGCCAGCCAGGAGTGCGTTGGAATAGTCAAGTCTAGAGGTAACAAAGGCATGGATGAGGGTTTCAGCGGATGAGCTGAGGCAAGGGCGGCGACGGGTGATATTACGGAGGTGGGAAATAGGGGGTCTTAGTTATGCCGCGGATATGTGGTCGGAAGCTCATTTCAGGGTCAAATATGACACCAAGGTTGCGAACAGTGTGGTTCAGCCTCAGACAGATGTTAGGAAGAGGGATGGAGTCAGTGTCTAGGGAACGGAGTTTGTGGCGGGGACCGAAAACAATGGCTTCAGTCTTCCCAATATTTAATTGGAGAAAATTTCTGCTCATCCAGAACTGGATGTCGGACAGGCAGTCTGACAATTTAGAGACCGTGGAGGGGTCGTGAGAAGTGGTGGTGAGGTAGAGCTGGGTGTCATCAGCGTACATGTCGAAACTAACGCTGTGTTTTCGGATGATGTCACCAACTGTCAACATGTAGATGAGAAAGAGGAGGGGGCCAAGGATAGATCCTTGGGGGACACCAGAGGTAACGATGCGGGAGTGGGAAGAGAAGCCATTGCAGGTGATTCTCTGGCTATGATTAGATATGAATGGAACCAGGCGAGTGCAGTCCCGCCCAGCTCGATGACGGTGGAGATGCATTGGAGGTGGATGGAATGGGCAACCATGTCAAAGGCTGTAGACAGGTTGTGAAGGATGAGGAGGGATAGTTTTCCTGTCGTCACAGTCACAAGGGATGTCATTTGTCACTTTGATGAGAGTCGTTTCGGTACTGTGGCAAGGGCGGAAACCTGATTGGAGGGAGTCAAACATGGAGTTGCGGGAAAGATGGGCACGGATTTGGGAGGTGACAACACATTAAAGGACTTTGGAGAGGAAAGGGAGGTTGGAGTTGGGGCGGTAGTTTGCAAGGATGGAGGGGTCAAGGGTTGGTTTTTTGAGAGAGGTGATGACAGCAGATTTGTAGGAGAGGGGGACAGTACCTGAGGAGAGAGAACCGTTAACAATATCAGCTAACATGGGAGTCAGAAAAGGAAGTTGGTTGGTCAGCAGTTTGGTGGGAATAGGGTCAAGGGAGCAGGAAGTGGGTCTCATGGACAAGATGAGCGTGGAGAGGTCATGAGGAGAGATCAGAAGCTGGAGAAAGATGCAAGCTCAGGGCTAGGGCAGGGAGGAACCTTAGAGAAAGTTTGGCCCGGTGGGCTAGGAGAAGGAAGGGAATTGGTAGAGGCAGCTGAACAGATGGTCTCAATCTTAGAGACAAAAAGTCCATGAGATCCTCACCCTTGTTGTCGGAGGTGAGGGTGGAGGAGGGGAGGGTGGAGGAGACAGGGGTTTAAGAAGATGATTAGCAGTAGAGAATAGAAACCGGGGTTTATCTTTGCCTTCCAGAATGATTCTGGAATAGTGAGCAGTTTTGGCAGACGAGAGCACGATCCGATAATGCTTTATGTGGTCCAGCCAGATTTGGCGGTGAATGGCTAAACCAGTTGTCCGCCATATCTGTTCAAGTCTGCGTCACTTGGACTTAAGGGAGCGAAGGTGAGGGCCAGGGTGAGAGAGTAATTGTTTTAATAGGGACTAGGGCATCAAAGGTGGTGGTGAGGATGTGATTGAGCAGATCGGTAGCTGCAGAAATGTCGTGGTGAATGGAGGGCCAAAGGCTGGACAGTTGAGATTTCGTAAGTGCAGTTGTAAGAGAGTTGGGAGAGAGTTTTTTTCCAGGGGTGAACACAGAAGGAAGTAGGGTTGAGGGGGGGAGGGGGAAGGGGGATGTGGGTGGAGAGTGATGCGAGGAAGTGGTCAGAGATGGCCTTCTCTTCGATTGACACGATGAGAGTAGCGAGGCCACGAGAGATGGTAAGGTCAAGGGGGTGGCTGTGAATATGGGTTGGGGACTTTACATGGAGGGAGAGATGAAGGGAGGATAGGAGGCTAGTGGACTCAGAGGAGAGAGAGAGAGCATGATGAATTGAGATGGAGGTTGAAATCACCGAGGATGAGAATTCACTCGGTGCAGAGGCTGAGGGAGGAAAGCAGTGGTACTTGTGTGGGTAGTAGAGAACGAGAATTTTAAATGAGAGGTGAGAGGGGTGGAATAAGGTGAGATGCTCACAGGAGGAGAAACTGCGAGAGGAGTAGGGGGACAAACCAAGGTATGATTTGGTGATGAGATCCACACCACCACGATGGTGGCCTGAGCGAGGCAACTGGTGGAAGGTATAGCCAGGTGGGGAGGCTTCATTTAAGGGTAAGGTATTATCACAACAACATCACAAAAAAAATTATCTGGCCATTTATTTCATTACTGTTTCTGTGTGCAAATTGCTGCTGCATTTCTACATTACAACAGTGACTACACTTCAAAAGTACTTCATTGGCTGCAAAGCGCTTTGGCAGGTCCTGAGGTTATGAAAGGTGCTATATAATGCATGTTATTTCTCTTCTTCAATAGACCACAAATGCAATACTTCCTTTTGCAAATATCCTCAGATGTTTATGTGTTAACGTGCAGATGACAAGGGTAGTGTGGTTATAGATGGCGGTGGGAGTGAAGGAAAACGAAAGCCAATTTACATTTAAAACGTTTAATATAAAAAAAAATGAACACAGCTTTATTTTGAACAGAATGCAACAAACAGTCCTCAAGAAGATTAAACACTAGAGTCTCAAAATTCCTTGGATTTGCTCTGCTAGTGTAAATGTAGTAAAACGGAACCCTGTTTACCCAAACCCCAAGCCGGGGGCCTTTGTCCCAAATCCCGAGATGCGGTTATTTGCATGGTTGGGCAGGCCACTAGTGCCTACAAGGATGCTCCAATTCGCTATTTTCCTGAGGTCCCACTGAAGCCCAACTGTTCTTTCGCATTTTTTGGCTTCCAGTGGAACATGATTCTGTTAATATTCCAACCCCCTCACCAGTCCACCCTTTCTGGCCCCAGGAATTTTGGGACCTAGATTCATAACAACTTGCATTTATATAGAAAAATGTCCCAAAGTGCTTCATGGAGACAATACTGAAACAAATATGAATACAGAGCCAAAGAACATAGGAACATGAGTAGGCCATTTAGCTCCTCAGGCCTGTTCTGCCATTCAATGAGATCATGCCTGATCTGTGACCTAACTCAATATACCCACCTTTGCCCCCATATCCCTTAATACATTTGGTTAACAAAAATCTATCAATGTCAGACTTAAAATTAACAATTGATCTAGCTATTAGGAAGTAAAAACAGGAAATGCTGGAAATACTCAGCAGGTTAGGCAGCATCTGTGGAGAGAGAAACAGAGTTAACGTTTCAGGTTGATGACCTTTCTCCACAGATGCTGCCCGACTTGCTGAGTATTTCCAGCATTTTCTATTTTTATTTCAGATTTCCAGCATCCGCAGTTTTTTGTTTTTGTATTAGCTATTAGGAAGGTTAAGAGATAGGTTTTAAGGAAGATCTTAAAAGTAGGGGAGAGATGTGGAGAGGTTTAGGGAGGGAATTCCAGAGTGTGGTCTAGGCGGTTGAAGGCACGGCTGCCAATGGTGGGTTGAAAGGAGGGGAATGCTTAAGAGGTTGGTGTTGGAGGAATAGTGAGTTCAGGGGATTGTAGAGCTGGAGGAGGTCATAGAGTTATACAGCACAGAAAGAGGCCCTTCGGCCCATCGTGTCTGCGCTGGCCATCAAGCCCTATCTATTCTAATCCCATTTTCCAGCACTTGGTCCGTAGCCTTGTATGCTATGGTGTTTCAAGTGCTCATCTAAATGCTTCTTGAATGTTGTGAGGGTTCCTGCCTCTACCACCCTTTCAGGCAGTGAGTTCCAGATTCCAACCACCCTCTGGGTGAAAAAGTTTTTCCTCAAATCCCCTCTAAACCTCCTGTCCCTTACCTTGAAACTATGCCCCCTGGTTATTGACCCCTCTACTAAGGGGAAAAGTTCCTTTCTATCTACCCTATCTATGCCCCTCATAATTTTGTACACCTCAATCAGGTCCCCCCTCAGCATTCTCTGCTCTAAGGAAAACATCCCCAGCCTGTCCAGTCTCTCTTCATAGCTGAAACGCTTCAGCCCAGGTAACATCCTGGTGAATCTCCTCTGCACCCTCTCCAATGCAATCACATCCTTCCTATAGTGTGGCGACCAGAACTGCACATAGTATTCCAGCTGTGGCCTAATAAGCGTTTTGTACAGCTGCATCATAACCTCCCTGCTCTTATATTCTATGCCTTGGCTAATGAAGGCAAGTATTCCCATATGCCTTCTTAACCACCTTATCTACCTGTCCTGCTGCCTTCAGGGATCTATGTACATGCACACCAAGGTCCCTCTGATCCTCTGTCCTTCCTAGGGTCCTACCATTCATTGTGTATTCCCTTGCCTTGTTAGTCCTCCCAAAATGCATCACCTCACACTTTTCAGGGTTAAATTCCATTTGCCACTGTTCTGCCCATCTGATCAACCCGTCTATATCGTCCTGTAGCCTGAGGCTTCCCTCCTCGCTATTTACCACTCCACCAATTTTCGTGTCATCTGCGAACTTACTGATCATACCTCCTACATTCATATCTAAATCATTAATGTACACTACAAACAGCAAAGGACCCAGCACCGATCCCTGCGGTACACCACTGGACACAGGCTTCCAGTCACAAAAACAACCTTCGACCATTACCCTCTGCGTCCTGCCACTAAGCTAATTTTGGATCCAATGTGCCAAATTGCCCTGGATCCCATGGGCTCTTATCTTCTTGACCAGTCTCCCATGCGGGACTTTGTCAAAAGCCTTACTGAAGTCCATGTAGACCACATCAACTGCACTACCCTCATCCACACCTAGTCACCCCCTCGAAAAATTCAATCAAATTGGTTAGACATGATCTCCGCCTGACAAAGCTATGCTGACTATCCTTGATTAATCCTTGCCTCTCCAAGTGGAGACTATTTCTGTCCCTCAGAATTTTTTCCAATAATTTCCCTACCACTGATGTTAGACTCACTGGCCTGTAATTCCCTGGTTTATCCCTACTACCCTTCTTGAATAATGGTACTACGTTAGCTGTTCTCCAGTCCTCTGGCACCTCCCCTGTGGCTAGAGAGGTTCTGAAAATTTGTGTCAGAGCCCATGCAATCTCCTCCCTTGCCTCACACAGCAGCCTGGGATACATCTCGTCTGGGCCTGGGGATTTATTCACTTTGGGCAACACGGTGGCATAGTGGTTAGCACTGGTGCCTCACAGCGCCAGGGACCCGGGTTCGAATCTGACCTCGGGTGACTGTCTGTGTGGAGTTTGCACATTCTCCCCGTGTCTGCGTGGGTTTCCTCCGGGTGCTCCGGTTTCCTCCCACAGTCCAAAAAATGTGCGGGTTAAGTTGATTTGGCTATGATAAATTGACCCTTAGTATTAGGGGGGGATTAAATATGTGGGGTTATGGGGATAGGATGGGATATGTTAGGGGGAATTAAATACGTGGGGTTACGGGGGTAGGGTGGGATATGTGTACTGTGGGGATTAAAGCAGGGACAGGGTACTGGATTTGGATGATCAGCCATGATCGTATTGAATGGTGGAGCAGGCTCGACGGGCCGAATGGCCTACTCCTGCTCCTAGATTCTATGTTTCTATGTTTTAAGCCCGCTAAAACCGCTAGTAGCTCCTCCCTCTCAATACTAATTTGTTCAAGTATATCACAATCCCCCTGCCTGATTTCTATGCCTACATCGTCCTTCTCCAGAGTGAACACAGATGCAAAATATTCATTTAAAACCTCACCTACATCTTTCGGCTTTACACACAGATTGCCACTTTGGTCCCTAATGGGCCCTACTCTTTCCCTGGTTATCCTCTTGCCCTTAATATACTTATAAAACATCTTGGGATTTTCCTTTATTTTGCCCGCCAGTGTTTTTTCATGCCCCCTCTTCGCTCTCCTAATTTCTTTAAGTACCCCCCTGCACTTTCTATACTCCTCTAAGGCTTCCACTGTTTTTAGTCTATTGTATCTGCCAAAAGCCTCCCTTTTTTTCCCTAATCCATTCTTGTATATCCCTTGACATCCAGGGTTCCCTGGGTTTGTTGGTCCCACCCTTGACCTTTACGGGAACATGTTGCCATTGTACTCTTTCTATTTCCTTTCTGAATGACTCCCACTGCTCTGATGTGGATTTTCCTACAAGTTACAGAAATAGAGAGGGGTGAGGCCATGGAGGGATTTAAATACGACATGAGAATTTTAAATTGGAGACGTTGGGGTACCAGGACCTTAGGTCAGTGAGGACAGGGGTTATGGGTGAACGGCACTTAGTGCGGGATAGGATATGGACAGCAGAGATTTGGAGGAGTTGAAATTTATGGAGATTGGAGGAGTAGTGACAAAGAAAAGGCCGAATAGAAAACATTACACTCACAAAACATACTGTAAATAGCGCCGATGTTTAGTCATGACACTAAATACAGGATCACTCTATTTTGCTTGTACACTATGGGGCAGATTTCTTAGTTGATGGAAAGAATGTGAACTGTGTCTGCGGGGGACGTGAAATCAAATGGCAATCATCATGCTTAAGTTTCACGGGAGCCTTTTCCAACAATAACAACCACTTGCATTTATATAGCACCGTTAACATAGTAAAACGTCCCAAGGCGCTTCACAGGAGCTTTATCAAACTAAATTTGGCACCGAGCCCCAAAAGGAGATATTAGAACTGGTGATGAGGTAAGTTTTAAGCAGCATTTTAAAAGGAGGAGAGTATAGAGAGGTTTAGGGATGGAATTCCAGAGCTTCGGGCCTCGGCAGCTGAAGGCACAGCCGCCAATGGTGGAGCAATAAAGATCGGGGATGTGCAACAGGCCAGAATTTGAATCAACAAGAGCTTCATTACCACATGCAATTTTATGTAAATAGCATTGAAAGGAGTCTTTGCTTGATTTCCCATTCTTTACAACAGGAGTGTATGATACACACAGCCCACTGATATTGAATGCGTGCAGTGGAGTATTAATGCGCTAAGGAGCTCATGAAGGCTTTTTATTTTTATTTTTGTTGTTTGATTTGGTTGTTCTGTGTTGGCTTATTCCCTGCCTCCACATTTTTGTTGCCATCTTCTTCTTTTCATCATGATGATCGTTTATCCCAGCCCTAATTTTTTTTTGTCCACTTACTTTGAAGTGACCGCTTCCCTTTAAATAGCTGTTGCAGCCCTCAACGTATCTGCAGCATCATAAATTCAGTCCCACCACTGTGCAAGCTCCTGACGCGACATGCGTTGCAGGGAGGTCACACTGAATATTAGAACTACAGGATCCTGGAAGCTGGGCACGTTCAACTCAGGCAGTCCAAACCCCACACCACTCACCTATTCCTACAGCTTTAACACTCTAAAAACAAGGTATAAACTCAAATAGTCAATTTACATGACGCACTAAAAATTCTTTGGGTTTGAAAATTTTCCTCATCTATGCTTGGATGCCACTATCCCACTTTTAAGACAAAGAAATACAAGGAAATTCATTTTTCACTGTTTGTAAAAGGTGAAAACAAATTAACAATGTCCAACATTTTGCTACAAGCAGTTCTTTGTATGTTACAAACGTTAGTAAGAAAACCATAATAATTAACCATAAAGATGTGGGGATTAAAGCAGGGACAGGGTACTGGATTTGGATGATCAGCCATGATCGTATTGAATGGTGGAGCTGGCTCGACAGGCCGAATGGCCTACTCCTGCTCCTAGATTCTATGTTTCTATGTTTTCAATAATCTGTGAATGTGATGTATTATATAATATTTGGAATCTCAACAGTAACTATGCCAAAGCACACCATTCTAGTAAAAATTGCACAATTCACACAAACACACAGCAAAGGCAGTTTTATGACAGAATAGCCTACAAAGAAAGAGTGGGGTAATGTTGACTTTGTACGATAGTGTAAAACAGGCTATAACGAATTGGCAGCCCATTTCACAGCTCTTCTGATTTTCATTTCCATTGAAGTCAATTGAAATAACTTTCAGGAAGATGTAAAACTGGTTGCTGATTCGCTATCGCCCGTTTTACACTACTGGACAAAGTCAAAATTACCCCCAGTAGGTCTTTATTGTTTTTTTTGAATTAGTATGTGATTTTAAGACTTTTTATTTGCTGAAGTCTAAAAAATATACATCAAGTTGAAATGACCAAAATCCCTCCATTTAGCAAAATTAAATAAACCACAGACATTTTAGAATTTTAAGTGATGTCTGCATGTGGCGTCAGCAATCTTTCCATGAGCCTCTGTGGAATTTGGTCAGTTAAAGTGGGCGCTGCATCGATTCAGAGAAAGGTCACATACTGGAACAGGCCACATTCCTTGATGCTACTTAGTGAAATCTATAGATACCAACACTGTTGGTATTAAAAATCTGATGTGAGTTTCCCTTGATGGCTTAGTAGATAAACTGGTCTCAGCACCCCAGACTAGGGAGAAAACATAAAATCAGCAATGCTTCCTGCAATTGTTTGCTATCCAGTAACCCCTACTGGAAAGCGTGCATCAGCTAAAGATAGGATTGGGCTCAGATGTATTGCCCTCCACAGTGGAATAGCTTTGTGACATTCACTTTCTAGGCTTGTACACGAAGAATGGACACTTGAATGACTTGTTGGTAGACTGCTGAGCAGCTGAGTCAGCACCTTTGGGATAGAAGGGGAGAAAATTGGAAGAGCTAAACATTTTATAGTGTATTCTGGATGGTTTCAGAACAATTATGAATGAATTCCAATCCTAAAATAAACAAATTTAGAAGCCTACTGATCAGGAATACACAATCAAAATGTAGCGCAGTCCATATGGCCAAGAAAACAAAAAGTGACACTGAAGTCTATAATCATCCTGCATCTCAACACTGTCATGACACCCTTAACTGCCTCCAAGGATGAATTATAAACTTACCTTCAAGAATGACAATTTATTGCTGGCTTCAAGAGACAAAGGGGGCAATTTTAACTTGTCGATATCGGTATTAATGTGCGGTGATGGCCTCAAAATGGTGATGCTTGGCCCACTGCCACCTTCACAGGTGCCTACCGCTGGGTGTCTGAAGCACCTTCCTGCTCCTGGCAGTAGGCCCCTTCCAGAGGGCCCCAATTGCCATTTTAGGTCAGAATCTGAGAGAGCGGTGACATGCACTCTCAGATCAAATTTACTGCCGATAAAGATGAATAGGCCTCAAAAAGGTAAGATTTAAATTATTTTTCCGGATCCCACACATAATATGGGCCACTGTCACCATGAGCTCTCACTCTCCGCAATCGCCCCACAGGCCCGCACCACCCCCCACCCCCCCCATTCACTTTGCTATATGGGTATATAGAAAATAGTTATGGGAATGGAAAATGTAAATGAGGAATATTACTCTAAATTACAGGAAACTCCTTATTAACCGGCACCGACGGGACCGGCGTGGTGCCGGTTAATCAAAAAGTCCGGATAACGGAGAGTTATATCTCCCAACGTACGAGAGCCCCGTACACATTGACATGCGCCTGCATTCGGAGCTCTGTCTCCCCGGGGACCGCCAGCTGACCATCTGTCGTGTCCGCTGCCTACCCGGGCTGCACATTCCCCTCCCAATCTACACGCTCCGATACAAGGCAAACGCCTCGGGGTTTTTTTTAAAGTTAATTTTAAACGAGAGATGAAGGAAAACCCCGGTTACCTACTCAAGAATTTTGCCGGTTAAGAGAGATTTCCGGATATTTGGGCGCCGGTTAATAAAGAGTTTCCTGTAAATAGGTGATATTGTTAACGGTTCTCTCTCCTCAGGTATTGTCCCCCTCTCCCTCAAATCTGCGGTCATCACCTCTCTTCTCAAAAAACCAACCCTTGATCCCTCCGTCCTTGCAAACTACCGCCCCATCTCCAACCTCCCTTTCCTCTCCAAAGTCCTTGAACGTGTTGTCGCCTCCAAATCCGTGCCCCTCTTTCCCGCAATTCCATGTTTAATCCCTCCAATCAGGTTTCTGCCCTTGCCACAGTACTGAAACGGCTCTCATCAAAGTCACAAATGACATCCTTTGTGACTGTGACAAAGGTAAACTATCCCTCCTCGTCCTTCTTGACTTGTCTGCAGCCTTTGACACGGTTGACCACTCCATCCTTCTCCAACATTCTCCACGGTTGTCCAGCTGGGTGGGACTGCACTCGCCTGGTTCCATTCTTATCTATCTAATCGTAGCCAGAGAATCACCTGCAACAGCTTCTCTTACCGCTCCCACATCGTTACCTCTGGTGTCTCCCAAGGAACTATCCTTGGCCCCCTCCTATTTCTCATCTACATGTTGCCCCTTGGCGACATCATCCGAAAACACAGCGTCAGTTTCCACATGTACGCTGATGACACCCAGCTCTACCTCACCACCACTTCTCTCAACCCCTTCACGGTCTCTAAATTGTCAGACTGCTTGTCCGACATCCAGTTCTGGATGAGCAAAAATTTTCTCCAATTAAATATTGGGAAGACCGAAGCCATTGTTTTCGATCCCTGCCACAAACTCTGTTCCCTAGCCACTGACTCCATCCCTCTCCCAAACATCTGTCTGAGGCTGAACCAGCCTGTTCGCAACCTTGGTGTCATAATTGACCCTGAAATGAGCTTCCGACCACAAAACTGCAGCATAAGAAAGACCACCTATTTCCACCTCCGTAATATCACCGATCTCCGCCCTTGCCTCAGCTCATCCGCTGCCGAAACCCTCATCCATGCCTTTGTTATCTCTAGACTTGACTATTCCAATGCACTCCTGGCTGGCCCCCCACATTCCACCCTACGTAAACTTGAGGTCATCCAAAACTCAGTTGCCCGTGTCCTAACTCGCACCAAGTCCTGTTCGTCCATCACCCCTGTGCTCGCTGACCTTCATTAGCTTCCGGTTAAGCAGCGCCTCGATTTCAAAATTCTCATCCTTGTTTTCAAATCCCTCCATGGCCTCGCCCCTCCCTTTCTCTGTAATCTCCTTCAGCCCCACAACCGTCCCCCACCCCCGAGATATCTGCGCTCCTCTAATTCTGCCCTCTTGAGCATCCCTGATTATAAATCGCTCAACCATTGGTGGCCGTGCCTTCTGTTGCCTAGGCCCTAAGTTCTGGAATTCCCTGCCTAAACCTCTCCACCTTGCTACCTCTCTTTCCTCCTTTAAGATGCTCTTTAAAACCTACCTCTTTGACCAAGCTTTTGGTCACCTGTTTTACGACGTTAAAGGCGCTATATAAATACAAGCTGTTGTTGAGTAGAACAAGGGAACACAGATTGAAACTCGTAAAAGGTAAAGTTAGGTGTCAAATTGTGATTGATAACGCCCGTGAAGAAGGGACTTGGGACGTTTTACTGCATTAAAGGCGCTATATAAATGTGAGTTGCTGTTGCTACCATCGGCCAGGTATAGGCGGGCTATCGCCGCGCTCTCCCGGTCGGCCATCTAAAAGGTCAAATCAACCCCTAGGTGACCCGTACTCCAGCGTTCCCTCTGTGGGAAAGCACCTTGGCAGGAAAGGAGGTGTCTGAGAAGTCAACCCATAGATATCCTCAATTCTGCTTAATGATTTATGCAGAGTGCTATAGAGGATAAAACGCACAAGACTTGAATATTTACTTACTCAATTTGGCTACAAAGGAATCAATTGCTCCTCAATGCACATGACTTCCATTTATATAGTTTCTAGTTGTATACAAATAGTCTGTTTGTCCCTCACTTGCATGTACTTAACCATCTGCCCAAGTGCTCATTGCTCTCTTGGGGAAAAGATAGTTAAAATGACACTATTGGAGGTAGCACTTTCCCATGCTCACTATGGACTTATACAGTTGCTTCACTTCATTTAAGGAGCACAGGTGAAAGCTGCCTGCAACAGTGTCATTCTACCTCTGCCTTGCCTTTAGAACAAGCACTGATTAAAAAGCACTCACCAGATACAGAAACATAGGAGAGACGATGGCTGCGATTTTACAAACCTCGGCGGCGGGAGACGTCGGTGGCGGGTCCCGATCCCGCTGCTGTCTCCATCCTGGCCTCTGAAATGAATTTCCCGAGATTGGGCTGGTTAAGCCCGCCCAGCGCATTTCCCGGCCAATTAGAGGAAGCAGGTCTGGTGACGTCATTTGAAGACACGTCATCAGCCGATTTCCTTAAAGGGACCTGGGTGCAGTGACGCAAACGTTTCAATGATCTCAGTAGATCACGAAACATTAGTACAAAGCCACACTCAACCTCATCCTGCTGTGCCTCTCATCACATCCCCATCACTCTGCCTTCCCTACCCTACTCCTGCACATCCTTACTCACACCAACTTACCTTGCACCTCCACCCATCCCTCTCTATCTACATTATCACTTCCCCATCTCACTAGCCACCCCTCACACTCACCCTCATCCTACTCCAATCATACCAACTAACAACACACAAGGGTAGGCACTTGGGTGTTTTATGCAATGTTCATGTAAAGTTTCTGTTAATGTGGTGTCAAACATTGAAACCTTTATTTTCCACATTTTGCATTCTTAGATAGATTTGTGTGCACGTTTGGAAGTGGCTGAGTGAGTTGCAGTGAATGGCGAGACATAACGGTACCCCCCGCAATGGTGATGAGTGTGAAAGGAATGGCTTGGGCATTATAGGGATGTTTTATGGTGGTGGGGTGGGGTGGGGTGATGCCAACCTGGCGCATCATGTGGCAGCCAGGGTGTACAGCGCCAAGTGAAGTAAATCTGGCCATGGTGAGGTCATCCCTGGTCTCCCAGGCAACTATGTGGTCGGGTGCGGATGCCCTGTGTCCTGTGCAGCATCAGTTGATTGCGGAGAAGGTTGGTGTTGTTGTTGGTGCTGCTGGTGTGCCTGGTGATGCTGGTGTTGGGGCTGATCGTGGTGGGATTCTGAGGACCAAGGTGAGCATGTTTCAAGGGCACCTTTGCTGATGGAATAGATGGCAGGTGAAGTAGAGATGACAGAAGTGATGTCAATGGTGAGAGAGGTAATGAGGTCAGACTGGATGGAGACTTGTGTAAAGACTTGCAACATCCTGAATCTGTAGTGGAAATGCAGTTTAGAGAAGCTAGCTGTTAAGGGAACATATCTCAATCAGCTGGGAGCTTTGACTTGACATTTGAAGCTGTCAACTCATCAGCTGATTCAATGGCCACTGACCTCCCGCCTCAGCTTCACAGACGAGGTATCGGCACAGTGGGAAACTGGTGGGCGACTGGTCAAATTCAAAAGGCTGGGAAAACAAAACAATTGATAAGTGGCTGTAAACAAGCCACTAATGATTTTAATTGCCTTTCCCGTCGCTGTGTGTCGGGTCTGCTCAGCGCTGACAGACCCGACATTTGATAAAGGTGCATGGCGGTGGGTTCACAGCGGAGTCCCAACCCGCTGGAGAAAAAAAAAACTTTCCCACCCGACCCGCCACCGATCGCTCCCGCTGACCCCCCCGCAAAATCCAGCCCTATAGATTCTGCAAACCTGGTTTAGATCTAGGCCAGTCTGTTTGTGAAGCAACCATTCATTACACAGAGAAAACAAACAAAAGGCAGTGATTTACTTGGGAGAATGTAGATACCAGGCTTTATAAACCACAAATCTGTTTTGATTCAACCATGTATCTGGGAGGTTCTAATGGTGTCCTAAAAAACTTATCATTGATTACACACTAAATATTGCAGCCAAAAAGAAGATACCAAATTTATACCAACATTTGCAGTGTCACTGCTTCTTTTGCTATTTTAAGAGAACAGATTGTATAGATTGTACTGAGGGAGTGCTGCACTATTGGAGGTGCTATCTTTCGGACGAGACATTAAACCGAGGCCTTGTTTGCCCTCTTGGGTGGAAGTAAAAGATCATATGACACTATGGCAAAGGGTTCAGCGCCTGCCTGATCATCATTCCAGTCAAATTAATGGAAGGAAAGTCTGTCAGCTTCTGTAAGGAGCGTGTGATCCTCCCTGACAGATTTTCCTTTCTTCACTCTGCTCGGGCGAAGCTTAATTTCCGGCTATAAAGACAAAAATCTACACCATTGTGTCAATGCCAGCTCTTTGCTAGAGCAACCCCTATCAAGGTTCATTTATTTAAACAAGGGGAAATTGAGCCCTGCTCCATTGAGCTAGCCCTGGGTGCACATTCTAGAAAAGGCACGATGTATTAGCATACCAGCTAGCTAATTTGTTCACATGTGGAAAAGTGGCTTTTCTGCTGGCTGTGAGCTGTTCAATCAATTCTCTTAAAATAGGAAAAGAAGCAGTGACAAGCCACCACTACCACACTGGTTATGTTATCAGGTTCACTCATGATTTAAAAATATAATTAGCTGTCTTGACAAGCATCCTCCACATTCTGTAGATGGAACGTCTAGCTTGATTGGTTCTGCGAAAATCAAGTGCTGAGCACATGCGTAAAAGTGTTGCAATGACGTTGGAGGTAGACTAGGGTACTCGTCGTGCCCTCTTCCTGTACAACATCAAGCCCGAGGTCATGCACCAGTTTGCTTCGACCTGAAGCCACTTAGGAACAGGAGTAGGCCATTCAGCCCCTCGAGCCTGTTCCACCATTCAATGAGATCGTGGCTGATCTGCGACCTAACTCCATATACCCGCCTTTGGCCCATATCCCTTAATACCTTTGGTTAACAAAAAGCTATCTATCTCAGATTTAAAATTAATTGATCTAGCATCAATTGCCGTTTGCGGAAGAGCGTTCTAAACTTCTACCACCCTTTGTGTGTAGAAGTGTTTCCTAATTTCACTCCTGAAACGTCTGGCTCTAATTTTTAGACTATGCCCCCTAGTCCTAGAATCCCCAACCAGCGGAAATAGTTTCTTTATCTACCCCCCTTAGTATCTTGTTTGAACTTTCAGAGAAGACAGCGATAGTGCGGTTAAAATGGTACAAGACAATGTGGTGGAGCAATTAGATAGGCTAACCATGAAGAAGTAGTACTAAATAAGTTGGTGAAACTCAAGGTGGAAAAGGCACCTTTCTTTTTACAGAAAGCTCGAGGAACAGCACCTCATCTTTCGATTAGGCACTTTACAGCCTCTGGACTCAACATAGAGTTCAACAATTTCAGATCATAACCTCGGCCCCTATCCTATATATATTTTTTATCCACACTTTTTGTCTGTGTCTTTTTTTCTTCTCTCCCACATGGCAGCTGTCTTTCATTCTGCCAGCGCAATTCACACTTCATCTAGAGCCATCCTTTGTTTCTTAACCTGTCCCATTACCATCTCCTTTTGCCTTGAATATCTCTTCATGTCTCTTAACCTATCCTATCACAGACCTTCCCTTTTGTTCTTTCATCCCCTCCCCCCTTTCCCAGCCCCTACACTTGCTTAAAAATCTGTTCCATTTCCTGCTTTTTTCCCAGTTCTGACGAAAGGTCATCGACCTGAAACGTTAACTCTGTTTCTCTCTTCACAGATGCTGCCTGACCTGCTGAGTACCTCCAGCATTTTCTGTTTTTATTTCTTATTACAGATCTGTTCACAAAATGAGAAAGTGATAAAACAGGTAACTATAGATCAGTCAGCCTAACTTGATAGTCGGTAAGTTTCTGGAGACCATAATGTGGGATCCTATCCATACTCACTTAGAAAGACAATTTAACAGAGTCAAGATCGATTTGTAATAGGCAAGATGTGGCTGACAAATTTAATAGAGTCCTTTGAGGAAATAACAAGCGTACACTGATAAAGGAAATGCAGTGGATGTTAACCTTGAAATTCTGCCGGTTTCCTGCAATAACTGTGGCAGGAGACCAGCAGAACCCCTAGGGAATCCGTGTTTTTTTTAATTCATTCACGGGATGTGGGCATCGCTGGCAAGGTCAGCATTTATAGCCCGTCCCTTGAAAAAGTGGTGGTGAGCCGCCTTCTTGAACCACTGCAATCCGTGTGGTGAAGGTACTCCCACAGTGCTGTTAGGTAGGGAGTTCCAGGATTTTGACCCAGCAACGATGAAGGAACAGCGATATATTTCCAAGTCAGGATGCTGTGTGACTTGGAGGGGAACTTGGAGGTGGTGGTGTTCCCATGCGCCTGCCGCCCTTGTCCTTCTAGGTGGTAGAGGTCGCGGGTTTGGGAGGTGCTGTTGAAGAAGCCTTGGTGAGTTGCTGCAGTGCAAACGGCTGATAAGGCCTTTTGTGCCAGATCACTGGGGAATCCATCTTTATCCCACTGGAGTTACGGTGAGAGACCGGTAGAAAACCCCAAGGAATTTCAGGGATGTTGTGTATATGGATTTTCAAAAGGCATTTCATAAGGTATTCATAGGAGTCTTGTGGATAAAATCAAGGCACATAGTATTAAGGAGAAAGTGGCAGCGTGGTTACTAAGTTGATTAGTAATTAATGGAGGTGTTTGGACTGCTGAGATGTTAACAATGGTGTCCCAGGGGTCAGTGTAAGAACCACTGCTCTTCTCAAATAATCTGGACTTGGGTATAGGAGGCACAATATCAAAATTTGCAAATGGCACAAGAATAGGGAGTGTGGCTAACTGTGAAGTGGACTGTAAGCAACGTGTGGAGGACATAGACATGATAGTAGATTAGGCAGATAAATATCAGATGAAATTTAATGCAGAGAAATGTGAGTTTGTATATTTTGTGAGGAATAATAAGGGGAGGAGATATATACTAAATAGTAAAACATTAAACGAGTACAAAAGCAAAGAGACTTAAGGGTTCATATATTCACATCTTTAAAAGCTGTTAAAAAAATCTTCAGGATTCTAGGATTTAGAGTCATAGAATATAAAAGCAAACAGGCAGTGCTAAACCTATACAAATATTAATAAAATATAGGTAACCTATATAAATTAATAAGTTAGGCTGCAGTTAGAACATTGGGTGAAATCTTGAGATCCTGCGCCACATGGGTGGAAAATTGTAGCAATGCACTGGTGGTTTCCTGATAAGTGTCCTCTGTGCTCACCACTGCCCAAGTGAGAGCGGCTAGATACCTAGACATCGGTAGCTTCTGACTATGGTGCATTGCTTTGGCAACAAGCATCAACTTGTTTTCAGGATGTGGGCGATGTTGGCAAGGCTACACTTTTTTGCCCATCCCTAGCTGCCCTGATTGTAAAAATAATCACTACAAGCACAATGGAGTGGCTTCGTTGGCCAACTTAAAGGGAATTAAGAGTCTGACCTGTGCACAACTCCAGTGTGGGATTGGAGGCGCGTGTAAGACCTGATTGGGTAGGGGTGACAATTTCCCCGTCTTAAGCAAGTCAGTGATCCAGTGGGTTTTTATGACATTCTGGCAATTTTTATGGCCATTTTTTCCCCTGGTGCCAGCCCACAAATTTCTAGACTTTATTGAATTCAATTTCACAACTTACCATAATCATGCTCATCATGGGTTGTATTTTTGCACAGTATTTAAAGCCTTTGGCAGATATTGTGGGGCTTTATGCAATATGGGGCCAGTGGACCACGTATAGCATTGCCGATCTCCATCACAAAATGACTGTGTGTGTGCCAAGCATGTGGTTTCTGGAGAACCAGTCAAGCTAGGCTTAACTCCAACACTGGATGGAGGATGTTTAAATAAGCAATTTGCTTTCTCTACAAAACCTAGTTTCTGGTTTTACAAAAAGCCTTCCCCTGTAATTATGGACCTACAGCATAGTAAATGCTTGTTACGGTAGGTATATCATTAGTCTGTTGTTTGAGGTCTGTGCATAGTTGTAATGCACACACACTGCAGTTTATGAAGCAGGGAAATTTTTAAAAAGGAAAACACATTCTGGCCCGGAATTTCCTGAAAACTTGTACATAGTAATAGCAGCATTATTCTAGCGAATGGGTTCCAGAAAATTATGGTTTAAGTGACTTACGCCCATGCCAAAATTTCCTGCGTCATTTGTGTGGCTCTGCCAAAACCCTCAGCAAAACAGTTAAAAGTTAAATTATAATAGCTCTGCCCTCATTCAAAATAGCGGTGCTGTCGAATTTCCTTGATTTGCGCCAATTTTCTTACCACTTGCACGCATGCTAATTACGAAAGACGCAGGTGGGCATTTGGAAACCATGTTAAAACATGTCCCCCCCACTATAAGTCAGTTAACTATATTGATTCAAAGTGACAGTCTTCCCACATCTCATTTTATTTTTAAAACTAGCTGTTTCTGTTTTGTGAAGTTGATTTGGAATATTACGAGGACGTAAGAACTATAATATACTAAATACAAATCCCAGCACTCAAATAAAAGTGGGAGCGCCACCCTACATATGATGTGGGTTTGCTCTGTCCATAAATAGTCGACTGATGCATAAGGTTACAAAATAAACCTTCTGTGTATATGCATAACTTAGCAAAAACATTCTTTCAAATGTTGAGGTTGATTTTTTTCCTATAAAGCTTTGTTCCGGTTGCTACAAAGTACTATGTGTGTAGTTCAAACTATAGCATGGCATTGCAATTACTGGTCAATATTTTAAACCGATTACAACCAATGCATGCACTAAGAAAAAAGTAATTTGTTAGCTAAATTGATGTTAAATAGGCCACATGTAATAGCTGGAGTCACGGCAATTGTCAAATGTTATACAAATAATATGGTGTGGACACGATGTTTTGTCTTTCATCAAAGCAATGTCACTTAAATGTTCTTAATTGTCGCTTTTATTTCACTGCTGACATTTATTTCCATTCACTGAAGACTTAACATAGGGTTAAAAGCTAGCATCTGTCTTTAGCCTTAGAAATAGCATTTTAAGACTTTACAGTCCACAGGCTAGTCAGACAGCTGCACCGGAGCTATATTTTATTATACAGTCCGGCACTTTGAAAAAGTTGTCTCTCATTTATTCACTCGCACATATGTTAATATTTTGGACACGTAAGATACAAATGACATCAGAAATAACCAGAGGCAAAATGTCACCTCCAAATCCACAAGAAAATAAAGGAAACTATAAAATATTGTTACCTATTTGTGAAATATATAGCCATTTTAGTTTAATTGGCTTATCAGTTAAGTAGTTTGTGTCGATTGTCTACCTCGCTACCTCTTCTCTCAACCCCGCCACGGTCTCTAAATTGTCAGACTGCATGTCCGATATCCAGTACTGGATAAGCAGAAATTTTCTGCAATTAAATATTGGGAAGACCGAAGCCATTGCTTTCGGTCCCCGCCACCAACTCCATTCCCTAGCCACTGACTCCATCCCTTTCCCTAACATCTGTCTGAGGCTGAACCACACTGTTTGCAACCTTGGTGTCATATTTGACCCTGAAATGAGCTTCCGACTACATATCTGCAGCATAACAAAGACTACCTACCTCCACCTCCGTAACATCGCCCGTCTCCGCCCTTGCCTCAGCTCATCCGCTGCTGAAACCCTCATCCATGCCTTTGTTACCTCTAGACTTGACTTTTCCAACGCACTCCTGGCTGGCCTCCCACATTCCACCCTATGTAAACTTGAGGTCATCCAAAACTCGGCTGCCCATGTCCTAACTCGCATCAAGTCCTGTTCACCCATCACCCCTGTGCTCGTTGACCTACATTGGCTCCTGGTTAAGCAGCGCCTCGATTTCAAAATTCTCATCCGAGTTTTCAAATCCCTCCATGGCCTTGCCCCTTCCTATCTCTAATCTCCTTCAGCCCCACAACCCCCACCGAGATATCTGTAATTCTGCCCTCTTGAGCATCCCTGATTATAATCGCCCAACCATTGGTGGCCGTGCCTTCTGTTGCCTAGGCCCTAAGCTCTGGAATTCCCTGCCTAAACCTCTCTGCCTCGCTACCTCTCTTTCCTCCTTTAAGACGCTCCTTAAAACCTACCCACCTGCCCTAATTTATTCTTGTGGCTCGGTGTCAAATTTTTTGTCTACAATATCCTGTGCAGCGCCTTGGGATGTTTTACTACATTAAAGGTGCTATATAAATACAAGTTGTTGTTGTTGTGATTAGAACACAGTTAGGAAGGCAATGGAGTCTGAAAGCACAATGATATTACTTAGATACAACTCTTTTAAGCTTATTTCTTGTAAAAACTTCCCATGAGAGATAAACCTTGCAGAGTCAGCAAAGGTTATGTTTCATCCTTCATAAAATTATGTGTTGTCTTGGCTTTTTCTTTAGTAAAGTGAATTGATCACATCAGAATTTGGGGTGGAATTTCCTGTTTATTTGCAGCCAGAGACACATGCAATTGGGGATGTAAAACAAATACCCTGCATAAAAGATCAAGCAAACTCAGGCGCAAGTGTGTTCCACACATAATTACACTATGTATAAATCTCTTGCATCCGTCTATCAATCCCTGCACCCGAATGCATCTTGGCTCATTATAATGGCTCCACCGCCCCCGCCCCACCCCCAAAAGCTAAACATGTGAATTTCTTGGAATTACACTGGTTCAAAACTGGTGTAAAATTAAGCCCAAAATTTTAAGTGCACTGTTACTGCTCTGATTCTGAAGGCAGCAATGTAAACAAGGGGATATTGCCTGTGCCAAAACCCACCTAATCGGGTCTTTCATATATAATATACTGATTCAGTCCTGCAACCAACAATAACCTCTTGTATTGAGCTAAGCTAATTGCCTTTTGACATGGTGTTGGTGCTTCTTTCACCAGCATCATTCCAGATAGCAAATATAAATGTTGCTACTGAAGAGAAGTGCTGCCATTTCTGCTGGCCCCTAAGTATACAGGGCAGTGAATGCAGCTTCCTGCTTATTGCCTGTTTGTAAGTTCTTGCAGGTAGAAAATATAGTGTATAGCTTTCAAACAACTATATATTGCTCTGGCGCTTTGCAGCCTGTCCAGCAATATAGAAGGGCAGCAAAACAACCTGAGGCTGTATTGCCGCTTCTGTAATATAAAGGCAGCATAAAATGTTTAAAGGGGGCATTATTGACTCAAAGGCCGGTTTGTTTCTGGAACTGCCCATTATAAAAACTCAGCTTTTGTACTGCCACAAACAGCCACTACAGCTATGTATCTGCTACAGGATGACCTACAGCTGAGGTCGAGGGTGTCTGTATTTATGTCAGATAAACAGTACCAGCAAATATTTATCAGGCTGGCTGTAGCATTTTGAGAGATTTTTGCTGGATGATCCTAGACATACAGGGTTTCAGAAATAACTCGAGTCAAAATGGAAGTAGTCTTTCATTATTAAAATTCAAAGTGCAGACTGGAACCCAGGCACAGGCAGGTTCACTGATCTGTAGATGATACAGGCGATTGGTTCTTGGCACTAATCATGTTATTGACCCATTGAAAGAAAAGTAGCATTTTTATTTGTTGATTCAACTCATGCCAGTTAGACATAGCATTGGTTTAAATTGTTTGGAAGTTTCAAAGTATGTGAGCTTAAAATTAATTTATTATATCCTAAATGGCTGAACCATCAAGGGAGCTTATGCTGGGAGAAGCTGAAAACATACATTATTTAAATACATTGGCAGGCTAACAGTACAGCAGCTGAATTTGCATAGCGGGCGGTTCAAGAAAAAAGTCTGCGGTTAATGCCTCTTTAAACCTATTATGCTACTTTTACAAAGTATTACTGAGTATTTACAGCACAGAAACAGGCCATTCGCTCCAACAGGTTCATGCCAGTGTTTATGCTCCACATGAATCTCCTCTCATCCTTCTTCATCTAACCCCATCAACATATCCTTCTATTCCTTTCTCCCTCAGTTGTTTATCTAGATTCCTTTTAAATATATCTGTGCTATTCGCCTCAGCTACTCCTTGTAGCGAGTTCCATATTCTCACCTCTCTCTGGGTAAAGAAGTTTCTCCTGAATTCCCTGTTGGATTTATTGGTGACTATCTTACATTTATGGCCCCTAGTTCTGGTCTCGCTTCGAAGTGGAAACATTATCTCTCTGTCTATCCCATCAAACCCTTTCATATCTCAACATAACTTCTCTGCTTTTCAATTCTATCCCTCTAGAAATTAACCCCAGTGCTTTGTTTTATATTATTGGACCACCAATATATGCAGAACTGGGCAAGGTAGGATTTCAATTGCTGCCAGGTGTCAGAAGACAGAATTTGCATCTTAAATAGTGCCTTTCACATCCTCGGCACGTCCCGAAGAACTTCACGGCCAATGAAGTTTTTGAAGTGTAATCATTGTCAAATGGACAGCGGAAGGCTTGGAAACTACTGTTCACACTTCATCGGTGTTAAAAATGGCTCATAACTCAACTGTCTGACCATTGAGAATTAATTTGGTCAAATAAGCTAGCTATAATATTAAAGTAAAGGTAGACATATAATTGAGGAGCAATCTTGTGGTCTCCAGTTCCTTGCTTTGCATCGCCTATACCACACAAGGTGGCTAAGAGGTGTTCCATAGAGTCACCTCCCACATAAACTTCCATTAGAGACTCAATCAAATGCGTCTGAAAAGAACTACAAAGATTTTGGACTTTTTTTCTTTTGACTCAGTTTAGATTGTTTAAGTCAAGCACGGTACCACTAGCTTCATGCTGTATCTTTCTGCTTGTCTAACAACTTGTAAATAAATCTTTATTTTTAGCCTGAATGCAACACCCTGTGCAGAATTTATTGCCTATTGGAGTAGATATCTCAAGTGGTTTCTGGTGCATTATACTGTAATTAAAGTGTAATGGTTAAGCTCATATCATGCTAGCCAACTCATAAGGGTACAAGCTTCAGTTCATAGAGTTAGTGTGCTTATGGAAACTCCCTCTTTGCTGTGACTGCACGGTAAAAGTATTGTGAGAATTAAAAAAAAAGAGTTTTGGACTACAGGCTTGTTTGCCAAACATTACTGGCTGTTCATAATAAATTTGCTTTAATCACAAAGATACACCTGGTCATAACCAGAATGTAAACATAAAGTGCTGCAACATGACCTTTTCCATTTTTAAAGACAACTATACACTAAATAACCACATTTCTGGGCAATTATTTTACACAGTTTGCACAAATTGCAAAAACAAAAACGTGGTATATATCTAAAGTCTGCTCAGAGAACGGAGATGAGCAAACAAACAGAAAATCAATTAAAATAAAAAGGGCAGCTCATTATGTTGGGACTCTAATGCTCACAGAGTGGTAGCACGTGGGTTTGTGTTTCCAGTTCCCCAAAGGATAAGTCACCCAAACCCCAAATGAATTTTTGGAACTTATGGTTCTCTGGGACAGTCTACGCAGTCTTTTCCCATCACTCACCACTGTCTCTGCAATATATGGCCTTAGACCAGCATAGTAACAGATCCATGCAAGCTGTTACTGCTATCATAATGTCACAACAGCTGCTGCTCTCACCATTACAATACTGTTTTATACATTTTTAAAGCTTACTCTTCATTTATTTTAGAAATGTTATCATTCATATCAACAGTCAAGAAGTTTCACGTAATTTTTTTTTTATTTAAAAAGGAGCTGTTTTTCCAATTGTAGCTGACCAAAAAGGGGTACCTTACCATCTGTATGCTGGATTAAAAAACAGTTTGGCGAACCTTGTTTAAGCAACAAGTGCTGTTAACATCAGGGGTACAGGCTTGGAAGGTTTACTAAGCCTGAAAGAGCAGGGGAGCTTAAATAGCATTTACCAGAAGATGCTATATCAACAAAAAGTGAACAAAAAAATGTTTTAAGATTAATCATAATCTCTTGCAATTACTTGCCCTTAAGATGACTTGTTTAAGTGGATCTTCTTCCCTGTGTCACCAAGTTAACTTGTCAGGGGTTTTGTACTTGAAGGACAGCCCAAAAATTAGATCAGAGTTTGACTATGTCACTGTAATGTTGAAACTAGATAAAACTTTATTGTCCTGCCTCTTGATTGGTTGGAGAACAGGCCTCCGAAATTAGTTTTCAGCCAGTGAGGGACTGAATTTTATTTTCTGCTACAGTATCAGGGCAGCTTATTGGAGGCATATGAAAACAGGCAAATTTAGATTTTTAAATTCTAAAATAAAAAAAATAAAATAAGTTATTGTTAATTTAGAAAAGGTTACTGTGCTGCTACACTACATGCATGATGGAATGGTCTATTTGCAGCTCTGATTTAGGAATGACAGCCCTGGTAATTAAATAAAATAAAGTTATTGTGCTGAGCTTCCATGAGTGTCATACTCGGCACAAAAGTACCACTTCACAGGGGGCAGTGAGAGCGGATTCACTGCAAGCATTCAAAAGGGAGCTGGACGAGTTCCTGCTTAGAGGGTAGGTGGGAACTGGGGGATGTGTCTCCCAGAACTCATTTGATCGCCTTTAGGGTCAGTCTTTTCCTAAATTGACCTATGTTTTTCTTTCTCTCTGTTTATTTGCCTCACTCTGGAGATTGCATGGCTGATGGGTGGAGGGGACAGATGGGGGTGATGGGTGATGTTGTGTAGAAGTTACACCATGACAGTAGAAAACAGGCGCGATGGACCAACTGATCTGTTCCTGACCTTCGGTTTCATATGTTCAAGGCTACCATACCAGACCAAAGCACTAAATATATAAAGCAATAAAGGAAAATCCCAAGGTGTTTTATAAGTATATTAAGGGCAAGAGGATAACCAGGGAAAGAGTAGAGGCCATTAGGGACCAAAAATGGCAATGTGTGTGTAGAGCCGGAAGATGTGGGTGAGGTTTTAAATGAATATTTTGCATCTGTGTTCACTATGGAGAAGGATGATGTAGGCATAGAAATCAGGCAGGGGGATTGTGATATACTTGAACAAATTAGTATTGAGAGGGAGGAGGTACTAGACGTTTTAGCGGTCTTAAAAGTGGATAAATCTCCAGGCCCAGATGAGATGTATCCTAGGCTGCTGTGTGAGGCAAGGGAGGAGATTGCAGGGGCTCTGACACAAATTTTCAGAACCTCAAGGCCACAGGGGAGGTGCCAGAGGACTGGAGAACAGCTAACGTAGTACCATTGTTCAAGAAGGGTTGTAGGGATAAACCAGGGAATTACAGGCCAGTGAGCCTAACATCAGTGGTAGGGAAATTATTGGAAAAAATTCTGAGGGACAGAATTAGTCTCCACTTGGAGAGGCAAGGATTAATCAAGGATAGTCAGCATGGCTTTGTCAGGGGGAGATCATGTCTAACCAATTTGATTGAATTTTGAGAGGGGGTGACTAGGTGTGTGGATGAGGTTGATGTAGTCTACATGGACTTCAGTAAGGCTTTTGACAAAGTCCCGCATGGGAGACTGGTCAAGAAGGTAAGAGCCCATGGGATCCAGGGCAATTTGGCACATTGGATCCAAAATTGGCTTAGTGGCAGGAGGCAGAGGGTGATGGTCGAAGGTTGTTTTTGTGACTGGAAGCCTGTGTCCAGTGGTGTACCGCAGGGATCGGTGCTGGGTCCCTTGCTGTTTGTAGTGTACATTAATGATTTAGATATGAATGTAGGAGGTATGATCAGTAAGTTCGCAGATGACACAAAAATTGGTGGAGTGGTAAATAGCGAGGAGGGAAGCCTCAGGCTACAGGACAATATAGATGGATTGGTCAGGTGGGCAGAACAGTAGCAAATGGAATTTAACCCTGAAAAGTGTGAGGTGATGCATTTTGGGAGGACTAACAAGGCAAGGGAATACACAATGAATGGTAGGACCCTAGGAAGGACAGAGGATCAGAGGGACCTTGGTGTGCATGTACATAGATCCCTGAAGGCAGCAGGACAGGTAGATAAGGTGGTTAAGAAGGCATATGGGATACTTTACTTCATTAGCCAAGGCATAGAATATAAGAGCAGGGAGGTTATGATGGAGCTGTACAAAACGCTAGTTAGGCCACAGCTGGAATACGGTGTGCAGTTCTGGTCGCCACACTATAGGAATGATGTGATTGCATTAGAGAGGGTGCAGAGGAGATTCACCAGGATGTTACCTGGGCTGGAGTGCTTCAGCGAAGAGACTGGACAGGCTGGGGTTGTTTTCCTTAGAGCAGAGAACGCTGAGGGGGGACCTGATTGAGGTGTACAAAATTATGAGGGGCATAGATAGGATATATAGAAAGGAACTTTTCCCCTTAGTAGAGGGGTCAATAACCAGGGGGCATAGTTTCAAGGTAAGGGGCAGGAGGTTTAGAGGGGATTTGAGGAAAAACTTTTTCACCCAGAGGGTGGTTGGAATCTGGAACTCACTGCCTGAAAGGGTGGTAGAGGCAGGAACCCTCAACATTCAAGAAGCATTTAGATGAGCACTTGAAACGCCATAGCATACAAGGCTATGGACCAAGTGCTGGAAAATGGGATTAGAATAGATCGGGCTTGATGGCCGGCGCAGACACGATGGGCCGAAGGGCCTCTTTCTGTGCTGTATAACTCGATGACTCTATTTGCTTAAGTACTAAAAAATAAATAATTGAACTGGAATTAAACATTCAGTGAATAGATTATTACATAGGAAGTCACTCATGAAGGTGGCGTAAATAATACTCAAATTCATTATTGATGACTTATAGAATTTTCTTTGCTTGTTGAATATGTCATTTATTCTCAACTTCCAATGCAGTATCCTCTATTTATATATTTTATAGCTTTTTTCTGTTCTTTGGAGGGAAAGTGTCATGCAGGTATCAGTTGGATGTGTCTGGGTCAACAACTACATGGACAATGTTCTATAAGAAAAGTTCAAGCTTTTGACGTAAAAAACATTTGAAAATAAATCTGTATTTGTTCAGTGACAGATAATTTCAAATCATATGCAGCACTTTACCAAAATATAAATTGATCAAAACAGTACTGAAGAACGGACACCTTACCTGGAAAGACTCCTAAACCATTGTTTGTCTCCATGTTTATGACCAGTGCTCCAGCGGTAATGCTAAAGATCTGCCGAGGGGCAAAGTTCAATCCATCTGTAACCTGAAAGTTAAAACCGCCTGACATGGCTCCTAGAAAAATAGAAGGGACAAATTAAGTATATTTAAAACTGTCCAGATTCAAGGTTGAAAAGCAACTCACCTTAATCAGGAAGGCCCCAAAACTTCTCTAGCCCAGATCCGCTGCAACAAGTGTGATGGGGCAGGACATCCGGCCACCAGTCTTCCCCGGCACGGACTCCTTCCCAAATTCCAGGGACAAGGTCATTTACATAAAGAGGGCATGCGCCTACTCCATTTATGGTGCTTCTTGGACCAGGGGCCCAGGAATTTCAGAGCAGCACCAAACCGCACCAGCCGATGGTTGGAATTTCTTCTAAACAACCCCCAGAAATGTCACCATTGCCTTTAGAGGTTGGCATTGGGGCTCCACTTCCACAGTTATGTAGGAATACTTTTCACTGGCTCCAAGAACTCCAGAACTGCTGGGATTTCTGGTGGATAATGTCATCCCGCCTGTCCTGCCTCTTTCAGTGACACCAGGCAGACGGCAGCAGGCGCAAGAAGCACCTGCCCCCTCCTGTCAGAGTTATTGCTTGTGGGGAGAAAGGGTTGGAGACCCAGTGCAATCAGATCCCGCCCCAAATTTCAACCCACCCAATGTCTGGTATACCCCCCAGTACCATCCACCAAAGTCCAGGAACTTCTGGGGTGGAGTCTTTTTAATTAAGATTTTTAAAAATATGAAAAAAATGATTCATTTAGTAGTCTCTGCTACTTGTCTGTCATTCTACTTATTTAAGCTTGTATTTGAACACAGTGCTGCTGAATATCAGGAGGAGCAATTTGAAGGAATTACTGAGTTTAGTGGTACAAAGAAAATAAATTAACACACACAGTTTAAGTGCCGTGGGTTAACAAAGACAGAAGCTGTAGTTGATTCAGTTCACCACAGAAATTTTAAGTACAAAGGAGGCATTTTAGCTCATCATGCCTGTGCCACTGCAAACTTCGCGCCAGAGCTATCTACATTAATCCCATTTTTTTTGCTTCTTTTCTAGTCCTCTTTAATATTAAAATTGTTTAGCCCTCCTCTTAAATGCTGTGCTTATATCTACGTTGTCACTTGTGGTAATGGATTTTTTCTAACCGCCCTCTTTATGCTTCTACCACTGATCCTAAATTAGTGACCATTGTTGCCGATATAATTCTTTTGTCTGCAGAATACACCACTTCACATTTATCTTCAAAACCTTCAATACATACCACAATAATGTCATTAAGACTCTATGTTAAATAAACTTGAAGAAAATAGAAGTTTTATCTTTAAAGGTGGATCCTCATGGTTAGGGCAAGTGACTCATCATTACATGACAGCTGTGCCACATCCTGTGATCATTAGCACTTACCCTGTGCAGCATGAAGTTAGTTCCATGATGTACATGCCTGGGCAATGAAGTTTAGCACGCCAAATTAATTGTACATGGTAACACTAAGATGTAATTATCTGGATACGGGAAGATGGGAGGAGCCTCAGCAGGGTTGTTAACCAGAAGCTGACATTTTCACAGGCTTATGGACTTTGTTTAAGAAAATTCAAGGGGGAGGGGGAGGGGAGGTGGGGGGGACGGGGAGAAGCCAAAGGCAAAATTGAACAGGTGGTCTTCAAAAGCAGCGAGAAAGGTGGCAAGGTAGAGGGAACTGGGTAGAAAGTTCCAGGGGGCAGGAGCATAGTGACTGAAGCAGTGAGAGACAAGCCTAGAGTTAAGAGGAGCAGATGGTGCATGCGGGGATGCAAGGCAGAAGATCACCAAGGTAGGGCAGGACAAGGGCATGGATGATCTGAAAGTGAGGAGAAGATTTTTGAAGTCGGCTCGTTGGTGCACGGGTTGTAGATGATGGGGGTAATGGGAGTGCAGGACTTTGTACAGTTGGGGACATGGGCTGCAGCACTGAAGCCGGATGACCAGCTTAAAAAGAGTGTTTGAAAAGTTGAGCCTCAAGGTGATAAAGGCATGAACTAGGAGGGCTTCTATGGTAAGTGTGTGTGTGTGTGTGTGTGTGTGTGTGTGTGTGTGTGGGGGGGGGGGGGGTTTGGCGGGGAGAGAAACAGAAATATCGCTTAAGTAGAAGAAAGCTGTCTTGGTAATAAGAGATGTGGGGGAGGAAGCTGAGCTCGGAGTTCAGTGGGACATTACGACTCAGTATTTTGAGGTAGCCTGGGAAGGCAGCTGATCAGAGCCAAAAAGGACAGCTTTGGTTTTGCAGACATTGAGCTGTAGGATATTTTGGATCATCCGGATCTTGTAGCTGCAGCCTCTGGATTGATGGAGAAAGCAGAAAGGTAGAACTGGATGTCATCAGCGTACAGGTGGAAACAGACCTACTGCTTGTTGTTGATGTTGCCAAGGTATACCAGAGTTAACCTCGTGGGCAGAGGAGGAGAAGTAAGTTAGCGTCTGCGTTGTAACAACTACAAACCAAAAGGGAGCAGCACCAGAAGTGAACGGAGAGAAAAATAAACCGTGCAGGAGATCAGAATGGCGAAATAGTGTGGGAGGCGGCAGAAGGGGCAAAGTGGATGCACCCATTGCACTCATTTCTGTGGATTAGGATTTCTCCATGCCTACTTATGTGAATTTCACAATTTCACCTACAATTGTTCTGTGATTTTCTGCATTTTTTGTCATAATAAATCACATGCCCTAATTATAGTGGTACACCCCCTTTAATAAAACACACAGGCATTTACATTCCTCAGAAAACTAAAGATTAATGAAAAACTGTAAGATCTCCTGTGGCAAAGCTCAAAGTGAGTTGGAGGACATGCTACTTTATAATGACAGAAGCATTATACCGTGCAACACACAATGGCCTAGAAATTTGGTTGTGTAGTGCCCATTGTTTGGTCGCTACGGGTGCCGAATTGGGTCCAAAATGGTTCCCGAGCAGCATGCGCACACTTCTGGTGCGAGCTGCGCCAGACGCCATCTTTGTGAGGGCGGTAGGACGCTGTAGGAGCGTGTGTTGGAAGTATGGTAGGCAGATCATGACGTCAATCAGCACGCAACGCTGATTTGATGCCAGTGCTGCCATTTTCATAGTCATCGCTGGAACTAACACCCTGTGTTAACCTCGCACAGCTGAATGTGCGTTCAGCAGCAGGAAGGACCCCCTACCAGGGCTATTTAAAGGGATCATCAACAACTTTCAGGTAACTTGCTTTTTGATTTCTACTGGCTCTGTGTAAGTTTATGGAAGTGTTTGGAGCTTTCTCGAGTTGTTTAAAGTTGGTGAGGTGGCAGGGAGTGGTGCTGCAAGTGGAGAAAGCCTTGCTTCTGACGTCAAGGGTTCTGGTCAGACCACTTGTTCCCAGTCATCAGTGCTCTTGTTGTCATCCCCCTTAGCCTGCAGCATGACAGGGAGATGGCGCAGAGTCAGCAAAGAAGGACAAGCTGCTCAGAGGGAAGAGGAGGAGAAGGGCTCTCAGCAGGAGGCCTTACCCACCTAGGCTTTTCGGAGAGCAATTCCCTTACCTCAATTTGAGCCAGGAGCAGTGTATGAGAGGTTTGCGCTTTACAAAGGTGGTGCTCACAGAACTCTGCCACCTCTTGCAACCAGACCTGCAGCCTCACTCCAGAGCAAGGACAGCGCTGCCAGTGGTTGTGAAGGTGACCGTGACCCTGAATTATTTCACGTCGGGATCAAGCCAGGCTGGAGTAGGTGACATCTGTAACATCTCCCAGTTCACCGTCCACTGCTGCATAAGAGAGGTGACAGATGCTCTTTATGCCAGGAGAGGGGGCTTCATTGTCTTCTTTCTGACCAAAGAGAAGCAGGCGGAGTGTTCACGTGGCTTTGCCAGGATAGGGGGCTTCCCCATGGTGCAGGGCGCCATTGACTGCACGCACGTGGCTTTGCGGGCACCGTATCTAAATGCTGAGATGTACCGCAACTGCGAAGGTTTCTACTTGCTGAATGTGCAGTTGGCGTGCGACCATGCTCAGCACATCATGATGGTGAATACCCAGTATCCTGGTAGCATTTTATTCAGTGCCAGTCTGCTGTTCCTTCAGTCTTTGAGCCAAGACAAACCAGAGAGTGGCTACTGGACGACAAGGGATATTCCTTGACTACCTAGCTCATGACTCCGCTCTGCATCCAACCACACGTGGCCATAATGTGTACAATGAGAGCCATGCTGCCACACAAAACATCAGAGCAGACCATTGGGATGCTGAAGCAACAGTTCCGCTGCCTGGACCGCACTGGAGCGTGTGTCTCGATTCCTGGTGGTCTGCTGCATCCTCCACAACCTGGCCGTCATGAGGGCACAGCCCTTGCCACCAGGGATACGGCCACCAGCTCAGGAGCAGGAGGAAGGTGAGAAGGAGGAAGAGGAAGCGGAAGGAGGGAGGCAACCCAGACAGCCCCTTTTCCCCATTCAACATTAGTCCCACACCTTACCTTCCCTCTGTTACTGACCATCAGTTTCCACAATGCTGAAATAAAAGCCACACAAAGCAAACATTCCAATCCAACTTTGTACATCTATTTATCCAATATTACATTAAAAAATCAACTAATCACCCTTGTGCATTCCCTTAGGGACTGTCTTGCATGTGCCTTTGTCTGTCGTAGTGCTCTTACGCAGTGCTACCCCAGTGGCTGCAGCATGACTGGTGGAAGGCTGCCGACTTTCAGTGGGGGAGATTGCAGATGGCCTTGTAGGATGACCTAGTAGGCCTGGCTTTTGACTGCACCACCTCGGCATGGGCAGCAGCAATCTGGACTGGCTGGCTGACAGGCAACAGCAAGGGCGCTGGTGGAGTGGCAGTGGTGGGACGACAAATGCTGTCATCGAGAGAGAGGACAGTAGGGGCGGCCTCCACAGATCCATTGCCACTCCCCCGGGGCAGCGCCTCAGCAAGCTGATGGAGTACAGACTGCTGAGACACCCTGCAACCCTCTTTCAACACTGGTAAACCCACCCATAATGGCAGAAGTCTGTGCTCTGCGTGGCAGCAAGCTGAGTTTGAAGGACTTCAGTCTGAGCTTCCATTGCAACACTCCGACGTTGGGTGGCTTCTGCTTGTGCTGCAATGGAAGCTGAGACTTTGGCCATCAGACGCTGCATGATCGTTGGGTCCACAAGTGCATTAATGGATCTGCCCAGCCCTTCCACGCTGGAAAGGATGGACTCCAAGGTCTGCCCAAAGCCCTGTGAAAGTCTGGAGCTGGACTCCTCTATGCTCCGTGATATTGCATTCAGGCTTTCTTGCAGGCCTGCCAATGCACCAAGCATTTCACTGTGTATACCCATCAGCGTTCTCATGTAGGCCGCCCCAGCAGTCCTCTGCAGCAGAACTCGTGTGCAACCTTGCCCTCCGGGGAGCTGGCACCTGAGCTACCCTTTTCCCCCTGCCCTGGCTGCAGGCCACTTGTGCCTGGTGTCTCACCCTGTGCAGATCCCACGTCTAACCTATCTTCTAAAGTATGCGAACTGTCAGTATCTGAGCTGGTGGCTGGGAGTGTGAAATCGAGTGACGGTGTTTCTTCTTCTTCACTCTCCTCTCCCTCTTCATTTTGACTCACTGGCTGGGCAGGCTGGATTTCTTGGGTGTCTGAGATGAGGAAGGCACAAGGGTAGAGTTGTGGTGAGCAGAGGGGGGGGGAAAGCAAGAAGTGCATGCTTACACCATGTGTAGATTGTAAATCAGAAGGGGTTGTGGGATGAGGAGGAAGTGGGGTGTGAGAAGGAGGATAAAGTATGAGGATACTGTCACCTTCTATTCTTTCAACCCCGCCGCCGGCTATGGGCTCAGCCATGTCCCTGCCAAGAATGGCCAGCACCGTCTCCTCCAAGGGGGTGAGGTGATGCAGGCGAGCCTGTACCTCGCCGGTTAAGGTCTGCTGGCATCTGTTATAAGCCACCTTTTTCTCCCCAAGAGAAAGGGAAGTGCGTCAGTGTGGTGTAATGTGTTTAGCTGATGTGCCGGTCATGGTCGAATAGTTTGTGTTCAAGCTGTGAGATGTGGGTGTGAGACAGAACAGTGGCAAGTGTGTGCAGGTGAGGTGAAGCTATGAATGTGAGGTGAGAGTCATGTTTGGTAGAGATTGTTGGTAGGTGAGTGATGGGGGTGTGGTGCACTGAGCATTGTGTAAGGCTTGAGGTGCAGATGGTGGGAGATAGCATTTGAAGATGAATTCACTGACCTTGACGACTCGTGTGAGGTCACTAAACTTCTTACTGCACTGAGTCCAGGTCCTCGGGGCTATACTGCTGTCATTTATCACACTGGTTATCCGCTTCCACTGCAGTCTGGTCTGTTGCCTGGAGGGCCTCCTGGAAAGAGGACCTCTCTCCTGGAGTTGACCTCCTGGATCAAGGCCTCCAGTGCTGCATCAGAGAACCTTGGAGCCCTTTCTCTGGCCTGTTCAGCCATTAAGCAATCTGCTTCTTTCTCACATTTGCCTCTACAACCAGTTCTAGCAGCTACTGCAGGCAGAATGCGCCGCCCCTTTAAGAGGTGCAGATTGCCTTTAAGAAGTGCAGGCTTGCTTTAAGTGGTGCTAGCCTCACATGAACTTGAGCCCCCTGCTGAGTATTCAGTCACTCAGCAGTGCGTTCAGCGCTGGGCTGAACGCTACAATCATGTAAATTAGCAAGCAGCATGAAGTTTGCCCGCAGCCGGCAGCCCTCCGAACGGGCATCGTGATCCCCGTGCCCGTTTTCGACCCTTATCAAATTTCTAGGCCATTGTATTATAATAGCTGATATCCTGTGGCACTGATCATGGACAAAAAAAACACACATCTTCACCAATTGTCTCTCTCCTTTCTCACTCTCATTGTTTGTATTGCAGTTTCTGTTTTTGTCTTCTATCTTTTCTCTCTCTGTATGGTCATTACACGCTGTCCTTCATGTGGTGTCTGTTACTCTATCCAATTCATTGTTCTGTTTCATTCTTTCTGTAAGTTTCTTCTCCATTATATTGCCCCTCTCTTTATTGTGTGTGTGTGGCTCTCAAACATTTACCTATGTACTTAATACCCATTTATTTTTTAAGGATTAGAGTAGGCAGTAAGATGGAAAATGGATTGGAGTTGGGATAAGGAAAGGCTGTTGCAGACGTTCAAACATCATTTTCCCTAGTACAAACTGATGGAATGTCAGAGGCCACAGCATTGCACATAATTTAGTACAAAAACACCACTAATACTCAGAGAAAGTGCTGGGTTTGGGAAAAGAAAATTCACTCTGATCCATTTGGAATTGGGGGATCTTGGGTTTAAGCACCCTCTTGGAGTTGAATAAAGGAAGATTTATTCTGCATTTGGCTGTGCTGTAACTAATCTGAGAATGTTTAATGCTGATAATGGGTGTCAAAATAGAAAAGTATTCGATTCCTGACTACTGTTCCTTACCTTGATGAGCACAAAAATTCAAATCAACATACCACATATATTTTGATAAGACCAGCAGGCTATATAGTAAGCTTATTTTGGACAGGAGACAGTTAGTTCAGACTTAACCATGTGCCCATATTGTGATTAAATTCCCTAAATCGTTTCCACATTAACTGTATTTTAGAAGGAAAAAAACTGGTAGAATAGTTTTATATCACATATGCTATAATTCCATCAATATTTTTGTATGGAGAGCACATCACAGTCCAATTACTGAGAGTTCTTACCCCTCCGATGAAAAATTGCTTCAAAATTAATTACCAAAAAGTGTAACTATTCTAAGCACATGCACTCATTAACCGCCTTACTATGAGTCATAATGGCACAGAAGGAGGCCATTCGGCCCATCGAGTCCACGCCGGCTCACAGCAGAGCAATCCAGTCAGTCCCATTCCCCCGCTCTATCCCCGTAGCCCTGCAGGTTTATTTCCCTCAAGTGCCTATCCAGTCTCCCCTTGAAAACATCAATTATCTCCGCTTCCGTCACTTCCGTCGGCAGCAAGTTCCAGGTCCTCACCACTCGCTGCGTAAAAAGTTTTTCCTCACATCCCCCTGTATCTCTTGCCCAAAACCTTAAATCTGTGACCCCCTAGTCCTTGTACCATCAACTAGTGGGAACAGCCTTTCCCCGTCTAGCCTATCCAAACCAATCATAATCTTGTACACATCCATCAAATCACCCCTCAACCTCCTTTGCTCTAATGAAAACAAATCCAGCTTCTCCAACCTGTCCTTGTAGTGAAGATCTCCCATCCCCGGAACCATTCTGGTAAATCTCCTCTGCACCCTTTCAAGAGCCTTCACATCCTTCCTAAAGTGTGGTGACCAGAACTGGACGCAATACTCCAGTTGTGGTCTAACCAGCGCTTTATAAAGGTTCAGCATAACTTCTCTGCTTTTGTACTCAATACCTCTATTTATGAAGCCCAAGATCCATATGCTTTGCTAACCACTCTCTCAATATGTCCTGCCACCTTCAGGGACCTATGCACATTAACTCCCAGGTCCCTCTGTTCCTGACTTATACTTCCTTCAGCTGTTCTGGATCCACACCATGAAGGATTATAGCATGCCGTTATACTCTTTTATATTTTCACCTAAACAGTTTTATCTAATTTATCTTTGTCTGGTATAATATATTATGAAAACAGGAAGATGGCTTGAAGTGTGTCTACTTCAATGCAAGGAGCATCCGGAATAAGGTAGGAGAACTTGGAGCGTGGATTGGTACTTGGGACTACGATGTGGTGGCCATTACGGAGACATGGTTAGAACAGGGACAGGAATGGTTGTTGGACGTTCCGGGGTATAGATGTTTCAGTAAGAGTAGGGAAGTTGGTAAGAAAGGTGGAGGAGTAGCATTGTTAATCAAGGATAGTTTAACAGCGGCAGAAAGGCAGTTCGAGGGGGATCTGCCGTCTGAGGTAATATGGGCTGAAGTTAGAAATAGGAAAGGAGCGGTCACGTTGTTAGGAGTTTTCTACAGGCCCCCAAATAGTAATAAAGATGTGGAGGAAGAAATTGCAAAGCAGATTATGAATAGGTGTGGAGGTCACAGAGTAGTTGTCATGGGTGACTTCAACTTTCCAAATATTGATTGGAACCTTTATAGGTCAAACAGTTCGGATGGGATAGTTTTTGCACAGTGTGTGCAGGAGGGTTTCCTGACACAATATGTGGATAGGCCGACAAGAGGTGGGGCCACGTTGGATTTGGTACTGGGTAATGAACCGGGCCAAGTGTTTGATTTTAATGTGGGAGAGCACTTTGGAGATAGTGACCACAATTCGGTAACTTTCACTATTGCAATGGAGAGGGATAGGGCCATACGGCAGGGCAGGGTTTATAATTGGGGGAGGGGTAATTATGATGCGATTAGGCAAGAATTAGGGAGTATAAGATGGGAACAGAAACTATCAGGGAAAGGCACAAACGAAAAGTGGAGCTTTTTCATGGAGCAATTACTACGTGTCCTTGATAGGTATGTCCCTGTCAGGCAGGGAGGAAATGGCGTTTGATAAGGTTCCCCATGGTCGTCTCATGAAGAAAGTAAGGAGTTGTGGGATAGAGGGAAATTTGGCCGATTGGATAAGTAACTGGCTATCTCATAGAAGGCAGAGGGTGGTGGTGGATGGAACATTTTCGGACTGGAGACCAGTTACCAGCGGTGTGCCACAGGGGTCGGTGCTGGGTCCTCTGCTGTTTGTGATTTTTATCAATGACTTGGAGGAGGGGACTGAAGGGTGGATCAGTAAATTTGCTGATGACACCAAGATTGGTGGAGTAGTGGATGAGGTGGAGGGCAGTTGTAGGCTGCAAAGAGACATTGATAGGATGCAGAGCTGGGCCGAAAAATGGCAGATGGAATGCTCGGACAATGCTCGGCACAACATCGAGGGCCGAAGGGCCTGTACTGTGCTGTACTGTTCTATGTTCAAAACCCACATAATTACATCCACATTTATATCTGTTACGTGGGTGAGCAGTCAGCAGTCAGCCCACTTGTGGAACATAAATCTTATCTCACAGGTTTTCATAAATGTGTCACCTATTTTTATTTAGGATCAGGGGTTCCCCTAATTAAAAGCAAGACTCTCTATTGCAGCAGTTACAGGCCATAAGAAACACTCCAATGGATTGAATGTAACAAAATTGAATTACTCCAGATTTTTCAAGAACTCACTGTAGGCTATCACAGTAATTAAAATATGGAAATAGTAGCATTCATTTTCTTTGATAGGTATCTATCATAAATCAAGAAAATTAGAGATCGTTTAAATTCTTTTGACAAACTGATTTGTTTTAAAACTAAACATACTTTCAATTATAGCACAGCTTATACAAAAGCAAAATATTGTGGATGCTGGAAATACATAGATACATAGAACAGTACAGCACAGTACAGGCCCTTCGGCCCTCGATGTTGTGCCGAGCATTGTCCGAGACCAAGATCAAGCTATCACACTCCCTATCACTCTGGTGTGCTCCATGTGCTTATCCAATAACCGCTTGAAAGTTCCTAAAGTGTCCGACTCCACTATCACAGCAGGCAGTCCATTCCACACCCCAACCACTCTGAGTAAAGAATCTACCTCGGACATCCCTTCTATATCTCCCCCCATGCACCTTATAGTTATGCCCCCTTGTAACAGCTGCCTCTACCCGAGGAAATAGTCTCTGAACATCCACTCTATCTATCCCCCTCATCATCTTATAAACCTCTATTAAGTCGCCTCTCATCCTCCTCCGCTCTAAAGAGAAAAGCCCCAACTCCCTCAATCTTTCCTCATAAGACCTCCCCCCCAAACCAGGCAGCATCCTGGTAAATCTCCTTTGCACTCTTTCCAATGCTTCCACGTCCTTCCTATAGTGAGGTGACCAGAACTGCACACAATATTCCAAATGTGGTCTCACCAAGGTCCTGTACAGTTGCAGCATAACCTCACGGTTCTTAAACTCAAACCCTCTGTTAATAAACGCCAACACACCATAGGCCTTCTTTACTGCTCTATCCACTTGAGTGGCAACCTTCAGAGATCTGTGGATATGAACCCCCAGATCCCTCTGCTCCTCCACGTTCCTCAGAACCCTGCCGTTGACCCTGTAATCCTTATTCAAATTTGCCCTACCAAAATGAATCACCTCGCACTTATCAGGGTTAAATTGCATCTGAAATAAAAACAGAAAATGTTGGAAATAATCAGGTCAGGTAGCATCTGTGGAGAGAGAAACAGAGTTAACGTTTCAGATCGATGATCTTTCGTCTGAACTGGAAAAAGTTAGAGATGTAACAGATTTTAAGCAAGTGTGGGGCAGGGAAAGGGGGGAGGTGAGGAAAGAACAAAAGGGAAGGTCTGTGATAGGGTGGAAGGCAGCTGGTGATGATTCTGCCATTCCCATTTACACCTCTTCTAGACTCATCTTCTGTTTCTTTACCTGTCCCATTACCATCTCCTTTTGCTTTGTACTATCATACCGTTTGTCATTTAATCTCTCTTGCCTTCCATCCTATCACAGCCCTTCCCTTTTGTTCTTTCCTCCCCTCCCCACTTTCCCTGCCCCTACACTTGCTTAAAACCTGTTACATCTCTAACTTCGTCCAGTTCTGACGAAGGGTCATCGACCTGAAACGTTAACTGTTTCTCTCTCCACAGATGCTGCCTGGCCTGCTGAATATTTCCAGCATTTTCTGTTTTTATTTTATTTAGACACTTGTCAATCTGCCCAGTAGACAAGTAAGCTTTTTGGTAACTTTTTTTTTGATGAAAATGCAATGAAAAAGAATTTTATGGGAAATTATTGCTGCTTTGATGTCTTCCAACTTGTACTTAATCCTGGAGTAGTATTCCCTCCGAAGAACACTTTGAAATTCAACTGGAGATACTCCAATGCAAAATAATGTGAAAATTAAAAAGAAAAAAAAACTGCAAATGCTGGATATCTGAAACAAAACCAGAGACTACCAGGAATATACAACAGGTGCAACAACTGTTCATTCACCTCTTCTGACACCATTGTCCAAGGCCCCAAATCCTTTGTCAATGTGAGAAACTTCTTTACATGTACTTCCTCCAATCTAGTATATTGTATTCACTGGGCACTGTGTGCTTTTCTCTACACTGGGGAGACCAAATACAGATTAGGTAATCGCTTTGCTGAACATCTTCATTTTGTTTGCAAATACGATTTGATCTCCCTGCGGCTTGCCACTTGAACTCCCCTCCCACTCTGATCTCTCCCCGTTTGGCCTGTAACAGAGCTCAAAGCAAGCTTCAGGAACAGTATTTTATCTTCCTCCTAGGCACTTTGCAGCCCTCTGGTTTGAACACTGACATAATTAACTTCAGACTTCAGCTTTAGTCCCCATTTTCTTGAACGCAGGGGATGTGGGGTGGGTTGTTGGTGTCCGGGGAAGGGAGGCAAATTGACATTCTAGATATAGGCCCTTAGTCATAACATAGCTCTGGCACAAAGGGGGGAATTTTGCGATGGGAGGGGCAGTTAAAAAGGAGCAGGCCAATTACCTGCTCCATGGGGATTTTAGCATTGCTAATTCTGGCAGCAAATTAGGTGCCTGCCTAAATCAGTCAGGAGTCTCACACATGTATACAAATCATGGTCCTATTAGGTCAACAGGATTCCAGTGACTTTATAACCGTGGTCTCAGCAGGTGCCTGTCTCAGCCGCCCACTCAGTGAAAGCTGCCCTGAATATTGAAGAGGCCACAAATGGTAAGAGTTAAACAATATATGTGTGATATAGCAGGGATTGGAGAATAAACAGCTGTAGGTGCAGGAGTCTCGGCCTGATCTGTCCTGGGTTTCCCATCCCTTCCCCAACTTCCCACCTGAGACCCTGCTAAGACCCCCTTCTTCACCACTTACCTTCCAGCCTCCAGGCTGCACAATTTTAACCACCTGGCCCGTTTTGGGCGTCCAGTTGGTTGGTGAGGTGTAAATGAGACCCAGGAGTTAAAATAGGCCGGGCCTAAAACTGATGACAACGGGTGGGTTTGATGTTTGCCCTGCCCCACACCCATCCAAAGCCTGCACCCAGTTAACATTTTCCTAAAGGTCTGTGCCAGTGGTGCTCGTTAGGTTTTTTTCCCCTTGCAGGACTGACATATCCACTGTGTGATTCCAGCATTTTCAGATTCATCCACAGGTTACCCTCTTATCTGTTTGCATGTTCTTTTGTATTTTTAAATCTTTGCATTGGTTGACAGATCCTTTATATCTAAAGAATGCTGCCTTTCTTTTCAGCAGGTTGCAGGTCATTTAAACCATTAATCTCCTCTCTGAATGGAGTACGTCTGGTGAATTTGTGAGCCTTGCTTTGTGGCGTGCTTTAGTGTTTGGTGAGGTTGTTGATCCTGTGGGCTGATGATAGTTGGTTAATTAGATATTGTAATATTTTACTGCAACATCCAAGGCACCTGGAGTAAGAGGTATGTTCCTCTGTTAGGCATGGATGAGATGAGAAGCAACATGTCCATGTAACCCGAATTCCCTCCATGACCATTCGTGTGTGCATTTCGACTGCCTCTCCACATCCGAGCCCATCACTTCCATCTCTTCTTTTTCCCTCTTGGCCCCTCTCGGGCCTTTCATTTAATTTCTCCCCTTTTGGGTACTTTGTCCCCTGTTAATTTTTACCCCAACCCCAACCCATCACTACTCCTCTGCCTTCCTACTCACCAGTTTCCATTCCAGCCTTGAATCCCCCTTAAATAAGCCCACAGCTTCCCTTGGTGCCTCTCTTGACATCCTCTGGAAAAACCCATCAAGACACCGGTCATGCGAGAACAGATAAGCCTGGATGTAAAGCTTCATCCAAAAGACAGCACTTTCAATAATGTAGCAATCCCTCTGAAGTGTCTGTCTAAATTACATTACATCCTGTCTTCCGGATGAGACATTAAACCGAGGCCCTGTCTACTCTCTCAGGTGGACGTAAAAGACCCCATGGCACTATTTCGAAGAAGAGCAGGGGAGTTATCCCCGGTGTCCTGGCCAATATTTATCCCTCAATCAACATAACAAAAAAACAGAAGATCTGGTTATTAACACATTGCTGTTTGTGGGAGCTTGCTGTGCGCAAATTGGCTGTCGTGTTTCCTACATTACAACAGTGATTACACTCCAAAAGTACTTCATTGGCTGCAAAGCACTTTGAGACGTCTGGTGGTCGTGAAAGGCACTATATAAATGCAAGTCTTTCTTTCTTTCTTGGAGTGAGGCTTAAACCCATAACCTTCTGATTCAGAAGAAAAAGTGCTACTAGCTGAGCCAAGCTGATACTTCTAATCAGCAGGTTTTTCCCTAATTCTCCATGAAGTGCCTTGGGACATTTTTCTATGTTGAAGCCACTATACAAATGCAAATTGTTGAATGTAATGACACATAAAATGATGCATCCTACATGAAGGATGTAAATGGGAGACATGGTTTATGAAGCGTTTCTCTGATAAGCTTTGCCACAGTAAGGCTGACACGCTGAATTGCTTTCACACTGATAATACTGTAGTGATACTAGTTTTGAAGCACATTTATGATGAATAGTTATTAAAACAGCGAGCTGTGGTAAATGGCTGTTTTTCAGACTGGAGGATGGTAGACAGTGGTGTTCCCCAGGGTCAGTGCTGGGGCCACTGCTTTTTTTGATATATATATATATTAAATGACCTGGATATTGGAATACAGAGTAGAATTTCTAAATTTGCTGATGACACCAAACTTGGGGGTGTGGCAAACAGTGATGATGATACCGATTGACTGCAACAGGACATAGAAAGGCTAGCAGAATGGGCAGATGGAATTTAATGCAGAGAAGTGTGAGGTGATGCATTTTGGCAGAAGGAACAGGGAGAGGCAATATACACTTAATGGCACAGTTTTAAAGAGTGTGCAGGGACAGAGGGACCTGAGAGTTAATGAGCATAGGTCCCTGAAGGTGGCAGGATATATTGAGAGAGTGGTTAACAAAGCATATGGGATCCTGGGCTTCATAAATAGAGGAAAATTGAAACAACAACAGAAAACGCTGGAAAAACTCAGCAGGCCAGGCAACATCCGTGGAGAGAGAAACAGAGTTAACGTTTCAGGTCGAAACCCTTCGTCAGTATTTTGCTATCGTTCATAAATAGAGGTATTGAGTACAAAAGTAGAGAAGTTATGCTGAACCTTTATAAAAGCGCTGGTTAGGCCACAACTGGAGTATTGCGTCCAGTTCTGGTCACCACACTTTAGGAAGGATGTGAAGGCCCTTGAGAGGGTGCAGAGGAGATTTACCAGAATGGTTCCGGGGATGGGGAATCTTAGCTACAAGGACAGGTTGGAGAAGCTGAATTTGTTTTCATTAGAGCAAAGGAGGTTGAGGGGTGATTTGATAGAGGTGTATAAGATTATGACTAGTTTGGATAGGCTAGACGGGGAAAGGTTGTTCCCACTAGTTGATGGTACAAGGACTAGGGGACACAGATTTAAGGTTTTGATTAAGAGATAGAGGGGGGACGTGAGGAAAAACGTTTTACGCAGCGAGTGGTGAGGACCTGGAACTCGCTGCCGACGGAAGTGGTGGAAGCGGAGACACGCAATGTTTTCAAGGGGAGACTGGATAGGCACTTGAGGGAAATAAACTTGCAGGGCTACAGGGATAGAGCGGGGGGATGGGACTGACTGGATTGCTCTAGAGAGAGCAGACACAGACTCGATGGGCCGAATGGCCTCCTTCTGTGCCATTATGACTCTGACTCTACGAAGCACATTTATGATGAAGTTATTTTAAAACAGCACATTTTTGTTTTAATCTGCAGTATGACATACATATAGGTACATTCACACACAGCTGATCGTGACCGATACACCCATAATAAACAAAACTTTCTTTTCTGAAAGTAGAGTTATTAATAGTGCATGCCTCTTAAGAGAACTAAAGGCTCTAATTCATGTCTAACAGCAGGTCAGCATTAAGTAATCAGGTGTGAAACTGATGATTTCAGCCCCTCGGGACTAGATCTGATCAATGGCACACTAGCAGATGGTAATGAAAATCTACTCAAATTATGCTAGCTAGATTTTACTAGTTTCTGCACCACTTAAGGGTCTAGAAACAAGGGTGGAACAAGTTTTGGCCATTCCCTGATCGTGTTAAAATTCAGATCCTCAGGCATTTTCCTAGGTTTTGTCTAACTGCAAGACTGGTCGTCATCAGTCAGTCACTCAGTAAGCCATGCAAACAGAGCGCCATCTGGCGGTAGAAAAAGCAGGTACCATGACCTTTCAATTTATTGAAGTGATTGCTATGTTTTCACCAATTTAGTGGTAGTTACCACACACACCATGGAATTAAATGGCCACTGAAGAAAGTGATGTGGAATGCCCCCAAAAAAAACCCAGCAACTGTGCATGCAATGACAGGCATCAATTAAATATCAAATATTAATGAAACATTAACGGAAGACACAGCAACCCAAAGTCACATTACTCTATAGATGTGTGGGTAACTGCAGAATATATAGAGGATAGTAAGTTCCTCTGTAATTCATGATCCAGAATAAACTAGTATGCTTCAATAGCCTATGTCATATTCCAATATTCTGTGATGGCCTCTTATCACTTAGACCTTTTTAAACATGAGCCAATATCAAAGGACCCCACTACACTAATTCAATGAATAATTTTTAAGTTACAATGAAGATGACAAACATCTTATTTAGGAACTGTCCCAGTATCACAGAGTTGGGGGAAGAAAGACTGCTTGGGGTAAATCAAACAAAGCTCCAGAATGTAGAACCAACATTGGGGTCGAGTTTCCGCTAAGCTGCATGCAACTCGCCCAAAATCGACCAAACCAGCGCAAAAGATCGAGGAATTTCAAACGCAAATTACATCCAGTGCAAATATAATTTGCGTCATCTTTTGCGCTAGTTTAAAAAACATCGCATTGGAAGTTGGCCCCGCCCACAAAACCGACCACGTCCCCAGATCCAATTAATCACCATGGCGAGTATCTGCTAATTAGACCCGCTTGCGGGCCTTCGTGGAGACACTTAAAATTAAGCTTTTTTTTGGTGCAAGGGCACTAATAGGCACCTTTTAAATATTAAAAAGTATTTTGTTTACTAAGAAACTGACTAGTGTAGACCAATGAAACTAGTAAATGGTTCGGTCTAGTTTATTAAAGTCATTTTCAGTTATTTAAAATCAGGTTACTCACAGGTAATGGACTAGACACGGATTAAAAATGCTGATTTTTTTGTGATAAACCCATTTTCGGCTGTATTAGTAAAACTGCATCAGTTTACCATTCCAAGAAATATTTTTTAATGCAAAATATATTTTTTTAAACATTCTAAAACACAGCCCAATTGCGCTGGCTCATGGAAGATTTTACACTCGGCCATATGCAAATGAGTTTCAGCGAAAAATTCAATTCAGTAAACTAGCGCAATTTGCGCCTGGATCGCCGACTGTGCCCAAAGCGGAAACTCTACCCCCAAACATTCCACAATATTCATCCTTTACCGGTTTGCCTTTCCTTGCGTGACATTTCTCCTGTTCCGTCAGTTCAGGAACTATCACAAGAACATACAATGTGAAATGTCAAAAAATTATTTGGCCCATGAAGCCCTCTGCTCCCACACACCAATTGTAAAATCTACTCTATTGTGGAGCTTATAAGAACATAAGAAATAGGAGCAGGAGTAGGCCATACGACCCCTCGAGCCTGCTCCGCCATTCAATATCGTGGCTGATCATCGACCTCAACTCCACTTTCCCGCCCAATCTCCATATCCCTTGATTCCCCTAGAGTCCAAAAATCTACCTATCTCAGCCTTGAATATACTCAAAGACTCAGCATTCACAGCCCTCTGGGGCAGAGAATTCCAAAGATTCACAACCCTCTGAGTGAAGAAATTCCTTCTCATCTCAGTCTTAAATGGCCTACCCCTTATCCTGAGACGATGCCCCCTAGTTCTAGATACTCCAGCCAGGGGAAACAACCTCTCAGCATCTACCCTGTCAATTCCCTGCAGAATCTTGTATGTTTCAATGAGATCACCTCTCATTCTTCTAAACTCCAGAGAGTATAGGCCCATTCTACACAATCTCTCATCATAGGACAGCCCGCATTACAATCCTAATGCCTAGGCCAACATTTCTGATGGACCGAGTAGCCTCCTTCTTTGCTGACGTTTCTAGGATTCTATAGGTGAAAGGGTTAATTTGGAATGGTCAAATTCAATTTCTACACAATTTGCAATAAAACCATGAGCAGTGAAGGTTTTGCAAATTGAGACAAGGAATAGATAAGCTTACAGCTGCCAGACAGATTTTTGAGGGAGGGTTCAGTGTTTAATAAACGGTATTGAAAGAGGCCTTTTACAGAGTTAGCTAGAGACCGTAGGCACGGTGCCAATCACAGATAACATACAGTAGTAAACCGTGGGATTAGACTATGCTCAAAAAGGTGTAACAAGATGTAACTGCTTTTATGATTATTGCCAAATAAATATAGATAAAGGCAAAATATAATCAGGTGATTAATGTAATACCATATAATTGGACGAAAATCGATGTATGATGGCATGTAGCCAGAAATATTGAATATAAGCTGTACTGAACAAAGGTTAGACGAGAAGGATGTTACAAAGGTCACGGGACCTTTTTGACTCCGGCTCCCAAAGTACTTTGTCAATAAACTGTGTGTTTTTGAACATCATCTAGGCTCTGAGAATCTTATTTTCTCCCCAACAATTTGGCGCTGCGAGCAGGGTGCTGCGAGGTTGACAGACCGTTTGTACCAGTGAACTCGGACGAGCAGTCAAAATTTTGACTGTCCAACAATTGTGTCATCTGGGAACACGGAATAACAGCATCGTAGCACTCCGAATGAGAAAGAGTTGTGAGAAGTGAGAAAACACACAGTGAGTAGATGTGAGAAAGAGAGAGAGAGAGAGAAAGTGAGTAAATGGTGACTGTGGATGTTGAATAAGGCACACTCAGCCTGAGCTGGTTGTTAAGAGGGCAAATGCCCCACGCGAAGGCCAGGACCATAAAGTAGGCGTAGAGGCTCCAAAGCACTCCAGGAGGCAAAGTCAGAGGTGTGATTGAGTAACCAAAGTGTCACGAACTTTTTATTCGAAGGAAAATCTGTTGCCTAGCGAGACACAACAGAAGTAGGGTAAGATTGTAGTCAGACTAGGTTTCCTAGACCAGCCCGATTAGAGGGACGCAGTAGAGGACTGACGTCGGACTATAGATGGCATCGGGGAAAGGACTAGACTGGGGGCCAGAAGGGTCCCTTACTAGGTTCTATGCAGATGACCGGAAGGGTATGGTGGAAAAGATGATTAAGGACGGATGGGATCCGTTCCAGTCACCTGCCACTCAGAGGGAGTGGTGGATGAGACAGAAACAGAAAAGGATTAAGAAAGCAGGAGTGATCTTAGTACACCAACTGGTCATAGTGACCAGGAAGGTACGAGATCTACATGTGGGTTTGATGAGACACAACGAGAAAATCTTAGAGCTACAACAGGAGAATGAATACTTAAGAACAGGACAGAAGTTAAAGGAAAAACTGTTTAACCCTTTGAAAACTTGTTTTGTTGTTTTGAGTTTGTTAATTGTTTTACAAAAAATAAGCTTCAGCCTTGAAGTCACAGTTGCCAATGTGCCTGGAAGAAAAAAATGAATTTGAATGTCTACAAGGAATGGGTAATTGTTTCTTTGTTAATGTGGCTATGGTTTCTTTCTTTATCTTTGATACTGGTTAGTTTAAAAGAAAATTTTGATCTAGATTGAATTGGAGTTATTGAGGTTAATTAACCTATTAAAACCAGACTTTTATTGTGCACGGTGAAATTCTGGTTGGTGTAAATTTGTGTAGACCACATTGAATAAGATATTTAATGGTCTGAAACCAGACTTTAAAATATTTACAGTCTTGGATACAGAACGGGTTCTGGTCCATGCAATTAAAGAGGAATCACAAGGGAAATTCGCTTTTACTGTCAGGGATAGACAGGAGTTTTATATCAGACTTTGCAGGGAAAGCAGAGCCGATTCAACAGTTAGTTAAAGAGGGATCCAGTAGCGAAGGCAATGCCACGATGTGTGGCTGCAATAAATTGTGCCCCAAGAATTAGAGGAAAAAAAAACTTTGAACTACAATTTAAGTCAAGCTGGTGTGTAAAACTGAGAAGAACAACAAAGGTTTGTTTAACAAAGATTAAGTTTCGGTCTAAGATTTAACCTTGGAGTCGCGGTTGCTATGGTGAAATCTTCCAAAGCTGTTTGATTTGATTTGCTTAAATGTGAAAACTAATTTTTCTCCAGTTATATTCAATGTTTTTACAGTATTTTGGAAAGGCATCTGAAGAAAGGACAATAAGAAATATGATGTAATTTATGGATTTCTACAAGCATGTACTGGTTTGGTTTATTTTTTCTGTTCGTGTTCAGTTACGTGAAATGACGCAATTGCGTGCGTCTGACAATGTTTCGCTCCGCCTTCATAAAAAAAAACCCTGCAAAGGAGTTAACCCTTTCCACTGACAGCTGTTTAAGTTATAGAAATGAAATTGAACATTGACAAAACCTGTCAGTTCAACAGTACTGCTGTTTGGATTTCGGGATAATTTTGAAATGACAAAATGAACTCAGGCACTATATATTGGGTTACTTTTGGAACAATAAAAGATCCTCTAAAATAATGATAAATAAAAAGTATTAATAACTTGGACCACGTGAGAATGTTTGATCTATGTTTTCAATCTTAAATATTGTACTGGACAGTAAAGTTCCTCCAGGGCTCATGAATGAGATATGAATGGTAATTAATAGGATGTGTAAAATGGAGAAAGGAAGTGATTGAGGGTGAGATAGAAACAGGAGAATTACACCACCAATTGAGAATTTTCCAAACTTTCTGGTGAAAGTCAGGAACAATCAGAATAGAGTTAAATACACTGGTACCTGTTAGAGGGATTGAAATTGAAGTTGAAGTGGAGAGTTACATGGAATCTGGATTGGGACAATTGAGGGCTAAGGAGAAATCATGTTTAGTAAGAATTATCCACAAGATGGATATGAGTAAAAGAGAGATCTGGAGAATCTTTTAAGTCCATGATTTGTTGACTAGATGTTAAACTGTAATGTCAATGGAAATGATTGTAATACTGAATTTAACTGAATTTAACTGTGACTGTAATAATTGTGTTTTGTAGGTAACAGAGCGTGGGAAAAACCAGTGCGAATCCAGTATGAGATGGTTTTGGTGGTGCCTCCTGTGTCACCACTACCACAATTACCATGCTTATGGGTCTAACAGGACCTGGCCCATCAACCAACACGTTTTTAAGTATGAGCTACACAATTATGTGGCACAATTCGGATACTACATTCCCCTGTTGTCTGAGGAATTCAGTAAGCTTGTGATGCGACTGAACTCCTCCCTAAAGCATTTTTATGTTGTGGAGCAAGACAATTCGAGAATAGATATTGAAATTGACAGCATAGGGGACAACTCACACTGGTGGGATATTGGGCGTAATACATCAGCACACCCTTAGATTTGTATTATTTCACACGCTCTGGTAGTTCTCCAACTTGTAATGATAGTGTATTTGATATATGTAACCTATGTAGTAAGATACATAAGCCAATTGGGTACTCATGCCTATGACTAACCAGCACCAACAAATTAATTGAGCACACCGAAAGAGAAGATCCAAAGCAATGTAGAGGAGACCCCAGGCGGGGTAACATCAGGAAAGATAGAAGAAACAGAGGATACCCCAGGCGGGGCAGAATTGGAACACCGGAACAATGAATTGAATTTGAATAAGGGGTCCCTGGGAAAAGATACAAATAGACTTTACGGGACCCCTACCGATCTCAAGGGGAAGGGTATACTGCTTAGTGATAATAGATCCATTCACAAGATGGGTGGAAGCTTTTTCCACACGAAACTGCACAGCTACCACGGTGGCCCGGATAATGGCAGAAGAAATAATACCGAGGTGGGGGGGTTCCTATTCAAATCGACTCTGACCAGGGAACCCATTTCACGGGAACGGTAGTAAAGAATATCTGCGCATGGATGGGAATAAAACAAAAATTCCACATTCCCTACTGTCCTCAGAGCTCTGGGATGGTGGAGCGAATGAACCGAACCCTAAAAACCGCATTAGCAAAGGCTCAGTGAAATTCACCAATTTTGGGTAGATGCTCTGCCCGCAGTCCTGATGAAATTGCGAGCTATCCCTAATCGAACGACAGGCTTATCTCTCTATGAATTAATGACAGGGCGAGCAATGCAACTCCCTTATGGAATTATCACGGGGGGAGAGGAACTAGGACCCTTACAGGATAGGATCCGCCGATATGTCCTTGAATTAAGCAAGCAGTTAAAAGAAATGAGACAGCAGGTTAGAGAAAGACAGGAAGTAAAGGATAAAAATCCAAATGGTTGTGATTGGAGAACCAAACTAACAATTGTATTATTACACCCTCACAGGAAGAACAGAATCTACAAGCAACAAATAGTTAGGTTGGCGATATAGCCTTTGGGACGTTGTTAATTTAGAGTAATAAGATGAAATTGCTTAGGTGTATTAGTGTAATCGCAATATGCGCTACGGACATTGCCTCGTTGAAATACAAGTGCCTTCTTCGGAAACAAGATCCAATACGATTGTGTGACCAAGACACGATTTACTGCCCAGCCCCTGATGAAAGAGATGGAGAGGAGTGGAAGCTGGAGCGAGAAACCGACACTACAGCCTGGCTTACCAAAGATTCAAGAACTTATATAACTGGCAGGAGTAATTGGACTGTCCCATGCGGGGATACTCCTTGCCTAGTTGACTTACGGTGTCCCACAGCCCAGAAATATCAAAAAGAGAAATCAAACAGATGGTTGAAACGAGAATTAAATGTAAACACATTTCTGTATATGTCTTATACCTATGCAAAACAAAGTAATGTATCTAAATGTTGGGTATGTGCACACGTTCCTATACATGCACAGGAAAGGATCCCTTTAAGACCAGTACCATTTAATGAGTCAGAGATGGCAGCATGGTATTTAAATCAAAACTCTTCCAGGAATGGTCTCAGGATGGGAGCTCAAACAACAGGAGGGACCTACCAGGTGGATGCGAGTGGGGATAAGAAGGAATGGCAATCGTCAGGTTACAACCTGACCACCTTCCAGGGGTGGTATCAGCCCAAATACAATCGTACTCAACCACCCCCGTCTTTGATATTAACAAATACCTCAGGGGTAGGTAGACCCCAGGGAGCAATATGCATAATCAGAAACCTAAAGAAAGGAGAAAAGGGAACAGAGGTGGGATGGAGTCGTTGCTCACAGTCCTGGAACTTAAATAAAGATGCTGACGGTTCCAGACTTTCGTTCACGAATCTCACCAACAGTGGCAGTAGTTTCATACAGAAATGGATCCCCGAAACAGTACAATCCCTCACTGCCTATAACGGTACCTATTTCATATGCGGCCACAAGGCATATCCATGGTTGCCCCAGTCCTAGACAGGGTCATGTTACATGGGATATGTAATCCCTTATACCCGAATTACTCAAACCCTAAATATACGCACAAAAAGAGCAATCACAGAAACCGAAAGGTTCTTCGCTATTGCCTTCCCCTGGTATGGAGCGGGGAAGTTAGCAAGAGAATCTATTAACATAGCGGCGGTGTTAGAGCAAGTAGCCAATGACACAGCCGAAGCTTTGAGACATGTTAATGTGGAGATGGTCGCTTTAAGAACAGTAACCCTTCAGAATAGGATGGCCCTCGATTACCTTCTGGCCAAAGAAGGAGGAACATGCGCAATAATAGGGTCAGAATGTTGTACCTATATTCCAGACAACTCAGAAAATATAACTAATCTAGCTGAGCATATACAACAGGAGGTAAAGAAATTAAAGCAACCTCCAGCACTTACCCTCTGGAGCTGGGCAACTAGGTGGCTAGGGACGTTGGGAACATCAATAACACAAGGATTGATTTTGTTCTTCATTGTAATCTTGATTATGTATTCTATGATATTACTATTAAAATGAGTGTGTAAACAATCAATTGTGGGGGTAGCAAAAGCGGCCCCCATGATGCTGCTATGGGAGGAGGAAGGAGATGGCACTTTTATGTAACAAAGAATTAAACACTGAACCCATTCTATCCGATGCAGAGAGAAACAAGGACGGGTCCTCAGGACAGGGATCCTACACCATCAATATAGGGTTATAACCCCGGGGATGGTAACAAAGGCAAGGTAATTGGTTCCCGGGATAAAAAGCTTGATACGGGACCAAACAGGAGGGACTGAAAGGGTTAATTTGGAATGGTCAAATTCAATTTCTACACAATTTGCAATAAAACCATGAGCAGTGAAGGTTTTGCAAATTGAGACAAGGAATAGATAAGCTTACAGCTGCCAGACAGATTTTTGAGGGAGGGTTCAGTGTTTAATAAACGGTATTGAAAGAGGCCTTTTACAGAGTTAGCTAGAGACCGTAGGCACGGTGCCAATCACAGATAACATACAGTAGTAAACCGTGGGATTAGACTATGCTCAAAAAGGTGTAACAAGATGTAACTGCTTTTATGATTATTGCCAAATAAATATAGATAAAGGCAAAATATAATCAGGTGATTAATGTAATACCATATAATTGGACGAAAATCGATGTATGATGGCATGTAGCCAGAAATATTGAATATAAGCTGTACTGAACAAAGGTTAGACGAGAAGGATGTTACAAAGGTCACGGGACCTTTTTGACTCCGGCTCCCAAAGTACTTTGTCAATAAACTGTGTGTTTTTGAACTTCATCTAGGCTCTGAGAATCTTATTTTCTCCCCAACAATAGGTAAACACAAAAGGGGGGGGATTTTAACTGCAAAGAGTGAGTGTGTTTGGGAGTGGGTGGGTGGTTGAAAGTGCTGAAATTGACCGCTTCGGGAAGCCGGCTCCAACCTGCCGACTTCCGCATTTAACTGGAGTGCGTTCGGCTGCGTGCGAGAAACCCCCTCAGGAGAGGCGGGTTGCCAATTTAAAGAGGTAGTTAAGAGATAATTAACAGCTTTATTAACAGGGGTTTTCAACTTTAACTGTGGGTGCACGGCTTCCTGGACCTCGCCAGTGAAAGCAAGGCGAGAGCACAGTGGCAACTGAGGGAGCTGACCAAATGAAAGGCAAAAAATCCCTTAAGAACTGAGAGCTGACACTTGCTTTGTTACCTCTGAGAAAGGCTTTTGCTCACAGTACTTGCTCGGAGAGTTTGCTTTCAGTACTTTGTAGGTGATTTCTACAACCTTGTCAGTTTTTGCGTCTGATCTGCACTTTCCATCTATCAGTTAGCAGATCAGCATGTGATCTCCAGGTAAAAATTCCGGCCAAAGTAGTAATAACAGCTGCACATGAACTTTTCCGCCTTTGCTAATGAAGTTCTTCATTGTGTTCCTGTGCTTCAGCTTATATTTATGCACATTAAAATTTGTCTGTTGTTCTTTAGCTCATCTACTTAATTAGTACAGATTTAAATGCCATCAGTCTCCTTTACACACGGCAACTGGCTGGAAGGTTTAATTTCATCAGTAAATTCTGTAGGATTACAAAATGCAGTTTCAGATTCAACAGCAAGGAACCAAAAGCAGATCCCTGTGCAACTCTACTGTCCGGATTCCAGTCGCAGATTATCACCGCCTCCAATTGTTGAGCTAATTTTGAATCCAATTAGCTATTAATTATTTTGGCTTTATCAAATGCCTTCTGAAAATCCAAGTACCTGTATTATATCTACTGTATAAAATTTTAACCAATTTATTTAATTCTTCAAATCACTCTAGCATGTTTGTGAGCCACAGCTTCTAAAATCAATGCTGACTATTCCTTATGGCCTCTGCAACTTTCAGATAAACCTTGTACGTATCCCATCCCCAATAACTATATAAGGCTAACTGGTCTCGAATTCTCAGACACATATTTCGTTTGGTTTATCAAAATTGGCACTACATCCACTATTCTCCAGTGGTTCAGCATTCAGGTCCTATGTTTATGAAACTGCTAAAATGTTATCATCAAGAGTCTCCTCATTTAGTTCGAGAACTATGTTCCGCTTTAAATTCCGTTAACATTTCCAAAACAAACTTGAAAGTTGAATAACAGGAAGACTTACCATTATGGACAAACACAAGTTGCCCATTATTTATATGAAGTTGGGTGAAGTTGAGGATGTGTTTATTTGGAGAAGACTTTAGAGCAAGGTGGCCATTGCTAGGAGGAGTGACAGAGTAGACTAGTTCTTCGGGGGAGGAGTCTTTATCTTCTGCATTCAGATCATTTTTTGTTATCTCTGTAACTGAGCCCACCCATACCTAAATGAAATAAGAACAAAGCAACAATAAAAGTCATTTGCACCCTCTTTTAATTATTCATCACCGAAAAAAATAAGCTCTTAATAGTGTTAAATGCATCAAAGTTCCTACTGAGGAATCTAGTAATTATGGAATGGCACTTACACCCACAAGTAAGACCACTTTACATTAAAAGTGACACTACTGAATTATGCTTCAGATTTGCTTTCTATCCTGAGTATATTAAATCATGGTTGTTTACATCTAGCTAAATAGAGTGACAATCTTTGTGGCCACTTGCCAATGACATTTTCTTTTTGAGGAATTGGTTTTAGTTGTAACTTCATGATGAACTGAAATTTCCCATGACATTTTAGAGAGAACAAAATTACAAGACAAAAGCCTCATCTGTTTTATTCCACTCTAGTTGTTCAATGTAATGAAACATCTATCACAATTAATATAACAGGCAGGCAGAACAAAAATGGCACTGTGCCTATAAATTGTGACTGTGCCTATAAATCTGAGTGCAGCAGGCACGGAGTGAACAACTTGGGAGTTTGAGAGGTGGCGGACCTGAGCGGGAGCAGACAGAGGCCCGACAGCGGGGATAAAAGCAGCAGCAGACCTGCAACAACAAGAGAAAACTGCAGTGTGACGTCACAGGTAAGGTAGGTAAGTGATTGGTAGTGACTGTGGGCTAAGTTTTAAGTTAACATATAGCATATAACTAAATTTTAAAAACTAAACTTAATTTAATAAACTAAACGAGGTAAATAATTTGATTAACACTAAACGAATTCATTAAATAAATAAAATAATGGGAGAACAGGAGATGTGTTGCTGCTGCAATATGTGGGAGCTTGTGGACATTTTTGTCCAGGTCGACTACATTTGCGGTAAGTGTCTGCGGCTCGAGGAACTTCGGCTCAGAGTTGAGGAGCTGGAGTCTGAGCTGCAGACATTGCGAGACATCAGGGAGGGAGAAAGTTACCTGGACCTTTTGCTCCAGGGGGCAGCCACACCCCCTAGATTAAATACTTTAGAATTGACACGTGGTCAGGGACAGGAGGGTGTGACTGCGAGTGAGGCAGGTATGGGGATCCAGGAGGTAGTATTGCAGGAGCCTCAGTCCCTGCACGTGTCAAATAGATTCAATGTTCTTGCAACCATTGTGGACAAGTGCGGGGACGACAAGCAACCTGACCACGGCACCGTGGTACAGGAAGCCGTTCAAGTGGGGGGAGTAAAAAGGAAGGTGGTTGTAGTAGGCAACAGTATAGTTAGGGGGATAAACACTGTTCTCGGCAGCCAGGAGCATGAGTCCCGAAGGCTATGTTGCCTACCCGGTGCCAGGGTAACGGATATCTCCTCCGGGCTGGAAAAGAACTTGGAGTGGCAGGGGGAGGATCCAGTTTTCGTGGTCCACGTAGGTACCAACGACATAGGTAGGACTAAGAAAAAGGTTCTGCTGAGGGAGTTTGAGCAGCTAGGGACTAAATTAAAAAGCAAAACCACAAAAGTAATAATCTCTGGATTATTACCTGAGCCACAAGCAAATTGGCATAGGGTCACTAGGATCAGGGAGATGAATGCGTGGCTCAAAGATTGGTGTGGGAGAAGTGGGTTTCGATTCGTGGGGCACTGGCACCAGTACTGGGGAAAGAGAGAGCTGTTCCGTTGGGATGGACTACACTTGAACCATGCTGGGACCAGAGTTCTAGCGAATCGATTAACTAGGGAGGTAGATAGGGCTTTAAACTAAATAGGGGGGGAGGGGGACGGAGGGTCCCGGTGGGGAGAAATCTAGAATGCTAAAGAGAAAAGACAAGGAAGCAGTGCAGGAAAGTGATTGGGGTAAGGATAACCAGATTGTGTCAGGAAGGGACAGAGCGTACAAACAAAGGAGTGCACTAACAAATAAGGTCCAGGTAAGAAAAAATGGTAATAAAGGCAAATAGGACCATAGTACAAAAAATGTTAAGATGTCTAAAAATGTTAAAAAGACAAATCTAAAGGCACTGTATCTGAATGCATGAAGCATTCGTAATAAGGTAGACGAATTAACAGCGCAAATAGATGTAAACGGATACGATATAATTGCAATTAGAGAGACACGGCTACAGGGTGACCGAGGCTGGGAGCTGAATATCCAAGGATATTCGATATTTAGGAAGGACAGGCAAAAAGGAAAAGGAGGTGGGGTGGCGTTGTTATTAAAGGATGAAATCTGAGCAATAGTGGGAAAGGATATTGGCTCAGAAAATCAAGATATAGAATCAGTCTGGGTGGAGCCAAGAAGCACCAAGGGGCAGAAAACATTGGTGGGAGTTGTCCATAGGCCTCCAAACAGTAGTGGTAATGTAGGGGACGGCATCAAACAGGAAATTAGAGATGCATGTAATCATGGGTGACTTTAATCTACATATAGACTGGCCAAACCAAATTAGCAATAATATTGTGGAGGGTGAATTCCTGGAGTGTGTACGAGATGGATTTTTAGACCAGTACGTTGAGGAGCCAACTAGAGAACAGGCTATCCTAGATTGGGTATTGTGCAATGAGAAGGGGTTAATTAATAATCTTATTTTGCGGGGTCCTTCAGGGAAGAGTGACCATAACATGATAGAATTCTTCATTAAGATGGAAAGTGAAGTAGTCCAATCCGAAACTAGAGTCCTAAATCTAAACAAAGGAAACTACGAAGGTATGAGGAGTGAGTTGGCTATGATAGATTGTGGAGCTTCATTAAAAGGCATGATGGTTTCTCAGGGGAATGCAGCAAGAGCCAAGTCCGTGGCACTTCGTGTGGCTCAGCTGCACAGGAGGGGAGGAAAAAGAGTGGGAGAGCAATAGTGATAGGGGATTGTATCGTAAGGGGAACAGATAGACATTTCTGTGGCCACAGACGTGACTCCAGGATGGTATGTTGCCTCCCTGGTGCCAGGGTCAAGGAGGTCACTGAACGGCTGCAGGGCATTCTGAAGGGGGAGGGCGAACAGTCAGAGGTCGTGGTTCACATTGGTACCAACGACATGGGTAGAAAGAGGGATGAGGTCTGGAACAAGAATTTAGGGAGCTAGGTAGCAGATTAAAAAGCAGGACCTCAAAAGGTTGTAATCTCTGGATAACTCCCGGTGCCACGTGCTAGTGAGTATAGGAATAGGAGGATAGAGCAGATGAATGCGTGGCTAAAGAATTGGTGCAGGAGGGAGGGCTTTAGTTTCCTGGATCACTGGGTCTGCTTCTGGGGAAGGTGGGACCTGTACAAGTCGGACGGGTTGCACTTGAACCGGAACGGGACCAACATCCTTGCGGGGCGGTTTGCTAGTACTGTTTGGGGAGGGGGGGGGGGTTTAAACTAACTTGGCAGGGGGATGGGATACGGAGTGGAGCTATAGTAGGGGGTGATGCACAGCCAAATAGAGGAAAAAACAAGTCAACGTGGAAGGCAGAGCAAATATGTAATGGCACAAGGGAATATGGCAAGGCTGGATGGCATTTATTTTAATGCAAGGAGTCTTGCGAGTAAGGCAGATGAATTGAAGGTGTTGATGAACACATGGGAGTATGATATTGTTGCTATCACAGAGACATGGTTGAGGGAGGGGCAGGACTGGCAGCTCAATATTCCAGGGTATAGAATCTTCAGGCGAGACAGAGGGGGGTGTAAAAGAGGAGGGGGTGTCGCAATATTAATCAAGGAGTCAATTACTGCTGTAAGGAGGGATGATATCTTAGCAGGTTCCTCTAATGAGGCCATATGGGTAGAACTTAAAAACAAAAAGGGGGCAAGCACTTTGCTGGGAGTGTACTATAGGCCCCCAAACAGTCAGGGGGAGATAGAGGAACAGATATGTAGGCAAATCTCAAAAGTGTAGAAATAATAGTGGGGGATTTCAACTTCCCCAATATTAACTGGGACAGTCAGTGTGTGAAAGGCTTAGAGGGTGCGGAATTCTTAAAGTGCATCCAGGAGAGCTTTTTGAGCCAGCATGTAGAAAGTCCTGCAAGAGAGGGGGCGGTACTGGACCTAATTCTAGGGAATGTAGCCGGGCAAGTGGTAGAAGTGTCAGTAGGAGAGCATTTTGGTGACAGTGACCATAATTCGGTGAGATTTAAGGTAGTCATGGAAAAGGACAAAGATGGACCGGAAATAAAGATTCTAAATTGGGGGAAGGCCGATTTTAATATGATAAGGCAGGATCTGGCCAAAGTGGACTGGGATCAGCTACTTGTAGGAAAATCCACATCAGAATAGTGGGAGTTTTCAGAAAGGAAATAGAGAGAGTACAACGCCAACATGTTCCCGCAAAGGTCAAGGGTGGGACCAACAAACCCAGGGAACCCTGGATGTCAAGGGATATTCAAGAATGGATTGGGAAAAAAAGGGAGGCTTTTGGCAGATACAAAGGACTAAAAACAGTGGAAGCCCGAGAGGAGTATAGAAAGTGCAGGGGGGTACTTAAAAAAGAAATTAGGAGAGCGAAGAGTGGGCATGAAAAAACACTGGCGGGCAAAATAAAGGAAAATCCCAAGGTGTTTTATAAGTATATTAAGGGCAAGAGGATAACCAGGGAAAGAGTAGGACCGATTAGGGACCAAAGTGGCAATCTGTGTGTAGAGCCGGAAGATGTAGGTAAGGTTTTAAATGAATATTTTGCATCTGTGTTCACCATGGAGAAGGACGATGTAGGCATAGAAATCAGGCAGGGGGATTGTGATATACTTGAACAAATTAGTATTGAGAAGGAGGAGGTACTAGCGGTTTTAGCGGGCTTAAAAGTAGATAAATCCCCAGGCCCTGACGGGGTGTATCCCAGGCTGCTGTGCGAGGCAAGGGAGGAGATTGCAGGGGCTCTGACACAAATTTTCAGAACCTCTCTGGCCACAGGGGAGGTGCCAGAGGAGTGGAGGACAACTAAAGTAGTACCATTTTTCAAGAAGGGTAGTAGGGATAAACCAGGGAATTACAGGCCAGTGAGCCTAACATCAGTGGTAGGGAAATTATTGGAAAAAATTCTGAGGGACAGAATTAGTCTCCACGTGGAGAGACAAGGATTAATCAAGGATAGTCAGCATGGCTTTGTCAGGGGGAGATCATGTCTAACCAATTTGATTGAATTTTTCGAGGGGGTGACTAGGTGTGTGCATGAGGGTAGTGCAGTTGATGTAGTCTACATGGACTTTTACATTTGACAAAGTCCCGCATGGGAGACTGGTCAAGAAGGTAAGAGCCCATGGGATCCAGGGCAATTTGGCACATTGGATCCAAAATTGGCTTAGTGGCAGGAGGCAGAGGGTGATGGTCGAAGGTTGTTTTTGTGACTGGAAGCCTGTGTCCAGTGGTGTACCGCAGGGATCAGTGCTGGGTCCTTTGCTGTTTGTAGTGTACATTAATGATTTAGATATGAATGTAGGAGGTATGATCAGTAAGTTCGCAGATGACACAAAAATTGGTGGAGTGGTAAATAGTGAGGAGGGAAGCCTCAAGCTACAGGGCGATATAGACGGGTTGGTCAGATGGGCAGAACAGTGGCAAATGGAATTTAACCCTGAAAAGTGTGAGGTGATGCATTTTGGGAGGACTAACAAGGCAAGGGAATACACAATGAATGGTAGGACCCTAGGAAGGACAGAGGATCAGAGGGACCTTGGTGTGCATTAACCTACATCCCTGAAGGCAGCAGGACAGGTAGATAAGGTGGTTAAGAAGGCATATGGAATACTTATATTCTATGCCTCGGCTAATGAAGGCAAGAGCAGGAAGGTAATGATGGAGCTGTACAAAATGCTAGTTAGGCCACAGCTGGAATACTGTGTGCAGTTCTGGTCGCCACACTATAGGAAGGATGTGATTGCATTGGAGAAGGTGCAGAGGAGATTCACCAGGATGTTACCTGGGCTGGAACGCTTCAGCTATGAAGAGAGGCCGGACAGGCTAGGGTTGTTTTCCTTAGAACAGAGAAGGCTGAGGGGGGACCTGATTGAGGTGTACAAAATTATGAGGGGTATAGATAGGGTAGATAGAAAGGAACTTTTCCCCTTAGTAGAGGGGTCAATAACCAGGGGCATAGTTTCAAGGTAAGGGGCAGGAGGTTTAGAGGGGATTTGAGGAAAAACTTTTTCACCCAGAGGGTGGTTGGAATCTGGAACTCACTGCCTGAAAGGGTGGTAGAGGCAGGAACCCTCACAACATTCAAGAAGCATTTAGATGAGCACTTGAAACGCCATAGCATACAAGGCTATGGACCAAGTGCTGGAAAATGGGATTAGAATAGACAGGGCTTGATGGACGGCGCGGACACGATGGGCCGAAGGGCCTCTTTCTGTGCTGTATAACTATGACTATGCCTGTATTCACTAGAGTTTAGAAGAATGAGAGGGGATCTCATTGAAACGTATAAAATTCTGACAGGGCTAGACAGACTGGATGCAGGGAGGGTGTTTCCCCTGGCTAGGGGGTCTAGAATGAGGAGTCACAGTCTCAGGATACGGGGTAGGACATTTAGGACTGAGATGAGGAGAAATTTCTTCACTCAGAGGGTAAATGGCTTACTCCTTATCCTTAGACTGTGACCTCTGGTTCTGGACTCCCCCGCCATCGGGAACAGCCTTCCTGCATCTCGTCTGTCTAGTCCTGTTAGAATTTTATAAGTTTCAATGAGATCCCCTCTCATTCTTCTAAACTCTAGCGAATATAAGCCTAATCGACCCAATCGTTCTTCATACGTCATTCCTGCCATCCCAGGTATCAGTCTGGTGAATCTTCGCTGCACTCCCTCCATGTCAAGAACATCCTTCCTCAGATAAGGCGACCAAAACTGCACACAATACTCAAGGTGTGGTCTCACCAAGGCCCTGTACAACTGCAGCAAGACATCCTTGCTCCTGTACTCGAATCCTCTCGCTATGAAGGCCAACATACCATTTGCCTTCTTAACTGCCTGCTGCACCTGCATGCTTACCTTCAGCGAGTGGAGCACAAGGACACCCAGGTCTCATTGCACTTCCCCTTTTCCCAATTTTCCCTATTGCCGTTCAGATAATAATCTGCCTTCCTGTTTTTGCCACCAAAGTGGATAACCTCGCATTTATCCACATTATTCTGCATCTGCCATGCATCTGCCCAATCACCCAACCTGTCCAAATCATACTGGAGTTTCTCTGCATCCTCCTCACAGCACACACGCCCACCCAGCTTTGTGTCATACATAGATACATAGAAGATAGGAGCAGGAGTAGGCCATCCGGCCCTTCGAGCCTGCTCCGCCATTTAATGAGATCATGGCTGATCCTCCAATTCAGTATCCCGTCCCCGCCTTCTCTCCGTAACCCTTAACCCCTTTTGCCTGTAGAAATATATCTAATTCCCTCTTAAATATATTTAATGAGCTGGCGTACACTGCCCTCTGTGGCAATGAGTTCCACAGGTTCACCACCCTCTGAGTGAAGAAATTCCCCCTCATTTCTGTCCTAAATGGTTTAGCCCTTATCCTTAAATTATGTCCTCTAGTTCTGTTCTCACCCGCCAAGGGAAACATTCCTTCTGCATCTAGTCTGTCTAGACCTGTCAGAATTTTATACACTTCTATGAGGTCCCCTCTCAATCTTCTAAACTCCAGTGTGTACATCCCTAAACTACATAGTCTCTCCTCATAGGTCAATCCCGCCATTCCTGGTATCAGCCTGGTGAATCGCCGCTGCACCCCCTCCATGGCAAGAACATCTTTCCTCAGATGAGGCGACCAAAACTGTACACAGTACTCGAGGTGTGGTCTCACCAGTGCCCTGTACAGCTGCAGCAAGGTATCCCTGTTCCTGTATTCCAACCCTTTTGCTATGAAGGCCAGCATACCGTTTGCCTTCTTGACCGCCTGTTGCACCTGCATGCTCGCCTTCAGTGACTGGTGTACAAGAACACCCAGGTCTCTCTGTACTTCCCCCTCTCCCAATTTATTGCCATTTAAATAATAATTTGCCCTCCCGTTCCTGCACCCAAGGTGGATAACTTCGCACTTGTCCACATTATAGTGCATCTGCCATTTATCCGCCCAATCACCCAGTCTGTCCAAATCGCTCTGGAGCTTCCTGGTCTCCTCCTCTGAGCCCACCCCCCCTCCTAGTTTAGTGTCGTCTGCAAATTTGGAAATGCTGCATCCGACTCCCTGATCCAGGTCATTAATGTAAATTGTGAACAGCTGGGGACCCAGGACAGATCCCTGCGGTACCCCACTTGTTACTGCCTGCCATTCAGAAAATGAGCCGTTTATTCCAACTCTCTGTTTTCTATCTGACAGCCAGTTCTCTATCCACGTCAATACTTTCCCCTTTATCCCATGAGCTTCAATTTTCCCTGCTAATCTTTTATGTGGGACCTTGTCGAAGGCCTTTTGGAAGTCCAGGTACACCACATCTACTGGCTCTCCCCCATCTATTTTACCAGTTACTCCCTCAAAAAATTCCAATAAATTAGTCAAGCACGGTTTACCCTTTGTAAATCCATGTTGACTCTGTCCTATCCTGTCCCCATTTGCTAAGTGCTCCGCTATTTCATCCTTAATGATGGACTCCAGCATTTTGCCCACAACTGATGTAAGGCTTACAGGTCTGTAATTACCTGCTTTTTCCCTACCCCCCTTTTTGAATAGTGGGGTAACGTTAGCTACCCTCCAATCCATGGGCACTGTTCCCGAGTCTAATGAATTCTGAAAAATCATACTTAGTGCATCCGCTATCTCTAGGGCCACCTCCTTCAGTACCCTAGGATGCATGTTATCAGGCCCTGGGGATTTGTCCGCCTTCAATCCCTTTAGCTTCCTTAACACCATATCCTTAGAGATATTGATTTGCGTCAGCTCCTCCTTTGCCAATGTCCCTATTTTTCCCCGATATCCCAGGGAGGTTTTTTGTGTCTTCCTTCGTAAAGACTGACCCAAAGTATGCATTTAGTTGGTCTGCCATTTCCTTATTTCCCGTTATATATTCCCCCGTATCTGACTGCAATGGAGCAACTTTGGTTTTCACCAGTCTTTTCCTCTTGATATACTTATAAAAGCTTTTGGAGTTAGTTTTTATATTTTCCGCCAGCTTGCTTTCGTAAGCTATTTTGCCCCTCTTGATTAAGCCCTTTGTCCTCCTTTGCTCTATCTTAAACTGTTCCCAATCTTCCGCTCTGGCGCTTTTTTTGGCTATTTTATACGCCCTATCTTTGGATTTTATGCTGTCTCTAATTTCCCCTGTTATCCACAGTTGAGTCACCTTTTTAGATTTCCTTTTATGCCAGATTGGTATAAACAATTTTTGCAATTTTGTCATTCTATCTTTAAATGCTTGCCATTGTTTATCTACTTCCAGTCCTCCCAGGAACGTTGTCCAATCAGACCTACTCAGTTCCCGTCTAATGGCATCATAATTCCCCTTGTTTAAATTCAGGACCTTAGTCTCTGAGTCAATTTCTTCGCTCTCCATTTCGAGTGAGAAATCGATCATGTTATGATCGCTCTGACCCAAGGGTCCCCGTACAACAAGATTACTAATTAGTCCCTTCTCATTGCACAGTACCCAGTCCAATATAGCCTGTTCCCGAGTTGGTTCCTCGACATATTGATCCAGATAACCATCCCTTAAACACTCAAGGAATTCCTCCTCCTCATTATTTTTACTGATTAGGCTAGTCCAATCTATATGTAAGTTAAAGTCACCTATGATGACAGCTGTGCTCTTATTGCACGCTTCTCTAATTTCCCTCGTGATGCCCTCCCCAACCTCTATTTTACTATTTGGAGGCCTATATACCACTCCTATTAATGTTTTTCGCCCCTCGCTATTTCTTAGCTCCACCCATATAGATTCTGTATTAACTGAGTTAATATCCTTCCTTTCAATTGCATTTATCCCCTCTTTTACCAGCAATGCTACCCCTCCTCCCTTTCTTTTTTGTCGATCCTTCCTAAATACTGAATACCCCTGTATGTTAAGCTCCCAGCCCTGCTCACCCTGCAACCATGTTTCCGTAATCCCAATTAGATCATAATTATTAACCTCTATTTCCACAGCTAATTCATCTACCTTGTTCCTGATGCTTCTCGCATTAAGGTATAAAACCCTCAGGCTTTTTTTATGCTCACATTTTTTATGAATTAGTTTGGCCCTTTGTTTTTTGTTCCTCACCCTGCAAACTTAGAGATATTACATCTAGTTCCCTCATCTAGATCATTTATATATATTGTGAATAACTGGGGTCCTAGTACCGATCCCAACTAGTCACTGCCTGCCACTCGGAAAAAGACCCGTTTATTCCAACTCTTTGCTTCGTGTCTGCCAACCAGTTTTCTATCCAATTCAGTACCTTACCCCCAATCCCATGTGCTTTAACTTTGCACGCTAATCTCTTATGCGGGACCTTATCGAAAGCCTTCTGCAAGTCCAAATACACCACATCCACTGGTTCTCCCTTATCTATTCTACCAGTTACATCCTCAAAAAATTCCAGTGGATTATTCAAGCATGATTTACTTTTTGTAAATCCATGTTGACTTTGTCCGATCCTGTCACTGTTTTCCAAGTGCTCTGCTATTACATCTTTTATAATGGACTCTAGCATCGTCAGGCTTACCGGTCTATAATTCCCCCTTTTCTGTCTCCCACCTTTTTTAAAGAGTGGGGTTACATTAGCTACCCTCCAATCCATGGGAACATGTTCCAGAGTCTATAGAATTTTGGAAGATGACCAGCAATGCATCTACTATTTCTAGGGCCACTTCCTTAACTACCCTAGGATGTAGATTATCAGGCCCATGGGATTTATCGGCCTTCAATCCCATCAATTTCCCTAACACCATTTCCCTACAAATACTGATTTCATTCAATTCCTCCCTCTCATTAGACCCTATGTTCCCCGACATCTCTGGGAGTTTATTTGTGTCCTCCTTTGTGAAGACAGAACCAAAGTATGTATTTAATTGGCCTGCCATTTCTTTGTTCCCCATTATAAATTCCCCTGATTCTGACTGCAAGGGACCTATGCTTGACTTCACCAATCTTTTTCTCTTCACATATCTATGGAAGCTTTTACAGTCAGTTTTTATGTTCCCTGCAAGCTTACTCTCATACTCTATTTCCCCCCTCTTAATTAATCCCTTTGTCCCCCTTTGCTGAATCCTAAACTGCTCCCAATCCTCAGGTTTGCTGCTTTTTCTGGCCAATTTATATGTCCTCTCCTTGGATCTTCTGCTGTCCCTAATTTCCCTTGTTAGCCACGGTTGAGTCACTTTTTTTTTTATTTTTATGCCAAACAACGATGAACAAATTCTGTAGTTCATCCATGCGATCTTTAAATGTTTGCCATTGCCTATCCACCGTCAACCCTTTAAGTAACGTTCCCCAATCCATCCTAGCCAACTCGCGCCTCATACCATCATAGTTTCCTTTATTTAAATTCAGTACCCTAGTCTCTGAGTCAATTACTACTTCACTCTCCATCTTAATGAAGAATTCTATCATATTATGATCGCTCCTCCCCAAGGGGCCTCGCACAACAAGATTGCTAGTTAATCCTTTCTCATTACATAATACCCAGTCTAAGATGGCCTAATCTCTAGTTGGTTCCTCGACATATTGGTCCAGGAAACCATCTCGTACACACTCTAGGAATTCCTCTTCCACAGTATTGTTACTAATTTGGTTAGCCCAATCTATATGTAGATTAAAGTCACCCATGATAACTGCTGTGCCCTTATTGCACGCGTCTCTAATTTCCTGTTTAATGCCATCCCCAACCTCAGCATTACTGTTTGGGGGTCTGTATACAACTCCCACTAACGTTTTCTGCCACTTGGTATTTCTCAGCTCTACCCATACAGATTCCACATCATCAGAGCCAATATCCTTCCTTACTATTGTGTTAATCTCCTCTTTAACCAGCAATGCTACCCCACCTCCTTTTCCTTTTTGCCTGTCCTTCCTGAATATTGAATACCCCTGGATGTTGAATGCCTTCAGGCTTGTTTTTTTTCCCCACACACTTGGACCTTTTATAATTATTGTTTACTGTGGCCATGTTTGATTTACACACTTGATTTCTCAGACTTCCACTTTTGCTTTTCTCCTTCCTGTCTTTTGCTTCTATCCTTGCTTCCCTTTCCTCTGTCTCCCTGCACAGGTTCCCAACCCCCTGCCATTTTAGTTTAAATCCTCCCAACAGCACTAGCAAACACTCCCCCTAGGACATCGGTCCCGGTCCTGCCCAGGTGCAAACCGTCCAGTTTGTACTGGTCCCACCTCCCCAGAACCGGTTCCAATGTCCCAGGAATTTGAATCCCTCCCCCTTGCACCATTCTTCTAGCCACGTATTCATCTGCAATATCCTTCTATTTCTACTCTGACTAGTACGTAGCACTGGTAGCAATCCTGAGATTACTACCTTTGGAGGTCCTATTTTTTAATTTACCTCCTAACTCCCTATATTCAGCTTTTCGGACCTCATCCCGTTTTTTACCTATATCGTTGGTACCTATATGCACCACGACAACTGGCTGTTCACCCTCCCCCTCCAGAATGCCCTGCAGCCGCTCCGAGACATCCTTGACCCTTGCATCAGGGAGGCAACATACCTTCCTGGAGTCTCGTTTGCGGCCACAGAAACGCCTATCTATTCCCCTTACAATAGAATCCCCTATCACTATAGCTCTCCCGCTCTTTTTCCTCCCGTCCTGTGCAGCAGAACCACCCATGGTGCCAGGAAGTTGGTTGCTGCTGCCTTCCCCCGATAAGCCATCCTCCTCAACAATATCCAAAGTGGTATATCGGTTTGAAAGGGGGATGGCCACAGGGGACCCCTGCACTACCTGCCTGCACCTCTTACTCTGCCTGGCGGTCACCCATTCCCTTCTGCCTGTGCAGCCTTTACCTGCGGTGTGACCAACTCATTAAACGTGATATCCACGACGTCCTCAGCATCGCGAATGCTCCAGTATGTATCCATTCGCAGCTCCAGCGCCGCAATGTAGTCTGCCAGTAGCTGCAGCTGGATACACTTCCCGCACACATGGTCGTCAGGGACACAGGAAGTGTCCCTGATTTCCCACATAGTGCAGGAGGAGCATGCCATGGGGCCGAGCTGTGCTGCCATGACTTACCCTTTAATTAATTTAAATTAAATCAAATCAATACCACAAATTACACTACAATTAAATGATATAGTCAAGGGCCCTTGTTTACTAGCACGCCGCACTACACAACTGAGACCGTAGAAACTATAACCACAAAATTAAGACCGTTTAAACTTTATAAACTATTAACTTTAACTGTCAAACTATAGAGTAGTATAAATACTCACCTGGCTATACTCACCCAATCAGCTGCTTCCTCTTGCCCGCGTCACTTTTTGAATCGTGACGTGGCTCTGGAACGCCGCCGCCGGTCTGCGAGATTGGTAAGCCTCTGAAAAAAGCCCGCGAAAGTGAGTTTAAATACTCACTGTACCGTCGCTCTCTCCGCTACAGACACCAGCCTCTGAAAAAATCCCGCGAAAGTGAGTTTAAATACTCACTGTACCGTCGCTCTCTCTGCTCACGACACCGGCCTCTGACTCTTAGACAAAAACTGAAGACAGTGATCCCATCAAAAACCGAGGTTAACGTAATCAGCAGTATAACATGTACAAAATCAAATACAAGTTTGTTCACGATGTATTAGAAATTGTTGGCTTGGCTCAGTGATAGCATTCTTGCCTCGGAGTCAGAAAGTCATGGATTTAAGCCCCAGTCCAGTACATCAACACACAATCGCAGCTGACGCTTGAGCGCAGTACTGAGGGAGAGCGCCATTGACAGAGGAGCTGTCTTAAGGATGAGACTTTAAACCAAGTCTGCCTTTTCAGATGGATGTAAAAGACCCCATGGCACTACCCCAATAAGAGCTGGGATATTCTCCCAGAGTCCTGGCCAACCAACACCACCAAAATTAGATTAACAGATCAATATCTCAATACTGTTTATGGGATTCTGCGTTTGGCTACATAACAACAGTGACTACACTTCAAAAGCAATTCATTGACTGTGAAGAACTTTAGAATGTCCTGAGGATGTGAAAGGTGCTATATAAGTGAAAATTCTTTTTTATTTTTTCATGACTGAAATTGTCATGAGGAAAACATAATCTGTTACTTTTACAATGCATAATAAGCCAAGTACAAACTGCTGCATGCTTGTACCCATTTCATAAATATTTGTAGAAATTTTATTCTGCGGTTTCTCATGGCATTTAATAAACAGATGTAGGTTGTTGTGATTAAATAAACTAATTTAGAGCCAGTTATTCCAGTCTCATAACTTCATCATGCAACATAATTTATATTTGGTAATGCATTGAGCCAGCATAGACAGAAGGTATGAATGTGTTGTAAACTTCTATGGTTTATCTTCATTATGCACATGGCTTCTAAGATTTCACTAGAGAGAGAGCCTATTGTACTATGTACTGTTACACGGTTCTACCATCTCGGAGCCTCCTTTCTCCTACAAACAGTAGTCCTCTCCAACTCCAAGCCTTTCAGCCTGCCTACTTCTCTTGAACCTCACCCTTTTATTCTCAGCAGAACAGAGAAAGTCTCTCTCCACTCCAGTCGCAATTATCTTTTAAAAGCAAAGTTCTTAAAGGGGCCATGCCCTTCCTCTTAAAAGGTGAGGTTTTTTTTTTTAAAAGGCCCATTCCCTTACCTGGGGATCAGGGCCCTCAAACGCCCTGTCACAGTAGATATTATTAATTAGGGTTTATTCTCCCAAGTGTCCAATAATAACTTGCTGCACAAACTGTTGCAGGCAAGCACAATAATTTGTTCTAGTTTAGATGACTTTGCCCAACACGATTTCAAGATAGTATAAAGCTATAGGTCTAGAAATTCGTTGACGCCATGCCCGTTTTACAGGTGCAAAACGGGCACCTAAGCGTTCATGTGCTAGCACACTCCGCGCCGGAAGTGCGCCGCCTGCCATATTGGTAGACGTCCAGGACAAGCCTGAAACAGGCATTAGGCTCTTTCCATATGCAAATAGGGGGCCTAATGCCTGTTTGAGGACCCCTTCCCAAAAATAGGCTGCCATGTTTACCTAACCTTCCCAAAAATGGACCGATGTTTACCTAACCTTAAAGAGTTTCTTTTTGAAAATACTTACCTGAATGTGGAGCCGATGAAAAGCAGGCCTGTTCCTCCTGGCTGCACAGCAGTCCCGAAGACCGTTGCCGGCCACCGCTCGGCCCCCCCCTCCCAATCGCCTCCCCTCCCTGGACTTAACTGAGGGCCGTGAAGGGAGCATGCCCGACTACATCCTTGTGAAACCGGTGAACTGCCTCGGGACACCCAACTGGCATCTGCAGCTTGCCAGCTGATGAGGCAAAATTTTGTGAGAGCCTTGGGCCTCTGGCGCGTGCTCCCAGCAGGCCATCTATTGCAGACCCAAAAACGGGCCAAATTCCACCCCAAAGTCGTCCATCATCAGCATGGAACAAATCAAAATATACAATGGATCGATCTATCTATACAATTATAATTCTTGTGTTAGTGTATACATGCCCTTTGTAGTACAAAAAAAGTCACTATTTTTCCCCCGATGGCTCAGGACACATCATAGTTGGCCACCTTGCTTTTTTTTTTAAACCCCTCAACAAATAACATAATGAACACATACAAAATTCAAAAATTTGAAAATTAAATACAAAACCTACCAATACAGTTACCTATATCTCACCTTACATTCAGCAACTTTTGGCTTATTAGCCTCCCTACTTTCAGCAACCCTCAGCCTTGCCTTCTGCTGCTGTTTCCAGAGCGCCTATATTTCTTCTCGCACTTCACTACTGCACTAACTCTGCGCTCCTCAAGGCTACTTCCACGATCTTCCCACGTGTGATTTCCCCCTACAATGTGACAGTTTTGTGCTCTCACTGCTGCCAACTTGTGCTGTAAATGCTGGGGGTATCCCATCATCTCTACTCCCTTTGAGCCACGTCAGGGAAGATCAGCTAGTAAGCTATTGATTTTTTGTACTCATTTAGTGTTTTTGTGCACACATTCACCTCTGGTTAAAATATCAAAACATGGTTAACTTACTTTGAATATTTTTTTTGTGATAATGACAGGGGGCTCATCATTCACTGATGTGATATTAATAAAAACTGTCCAAAGCAAACTCTGTTTTCTCAGTTGGGTATCATTGACCATTATAGAGAAGTTGTCCCAGAAACTCTCGCTGTCATCATGAACATAGTAAATAAATTCTTGTTCAACCTAAAAGGTGAAGTGATATAAAAATCAGTGTTATTACCAATATACACAGATTCTGAAAATTTTCACCTGTCATATGAATTTGAACTATAAGTAGAACCTACATCTTTCAAGTAGGAGATGAATTGCTCTCAGTTAGAATTGTAGCTAAGATAGTCTTATTTATGCATTTGACTGACAAAAGACATCTTATGGGGAAAAACAAAACTAAATCATTAAGTACACAGGAAAGTCTACATTGACTATTATTAGCACAAGAAAAATGAAACATTTTCACAGTACCTGTTGTCTAGTAAACGACAAGAGAGATGAATCAGGAAAACGAGAGTTCTCTATATGTCCGTGTTTTGGTTTTTCTATTACTGAATATTCAAAATTAAGCTCGGCAAAGTGTGGACTTGCAACTTTTATAAAGTCCTCCGTCAATGCCTTAGATGAACCTTCCTTGATTGTAAAGTTATGTACTTCCAGTGGGATCAGTCTTGGAATAATATCAATCCGGATTAGAATTCCAGACAGTTCTACTACTCCATTAGTAATATCCACAGTAAAGCTGTCCTTTATCTGATTTGCTCTCACTTGCACATACTGAATGCTGCCATCATTTAGGTCTTGTTGTGTAAAGTACTGGACTGGTTTATGTTCTGTTCCAACATAGTACCCTTCTGCTTCAGCAAAGCTACGAATGTAGCCATGAGCTGGTGCAATTTTCACTTTGTAAATTATTTCAGATGGTAGATTGTCTTCATGCATGGCCTGAAAGAAAGAAGGTATAGCAATACAGAGGTGAAATATGTAGTGCCCAGATCAGCGACATATTTACATAGGCATATTTTAAAAAGGGAAAAACTCCTATGCCTGGAATTTCCCCAGATGTTCTCCCGATCGTCCGCTGTAACTTCAATGGAAACCCCCGCAAAGCAGAAAGTTTACCCCAGTGTCAAAAAAAACCAACAAATTCACTTGCCATTATTTTGATTGTACAAAGACAAGCAGGGAAAGACTATTTCCTCTGGGTGGGGAGTCAGTATGGAGGGGTTATCCATTTAAAATTGTCACTAGGATAGTGAGGAGAGAGAAATGTCTTTACACTGAGCATTGTTAGAGTGTGGAATTCTGTGTTACACGGAGCAGTTAAGGCAGACCATTGCTTCTTTTAGGGGAAGACCAGATAAACATTCAAAGCAGAGGCAGATACAGATCAGGGCAGTGGGATTAGTTTTGGGTTGCTCGAACAAAGCTCTGGCACAGAGACAGAGACAATGAGATGACTGGCATTCTCCTGTGCTATAAGTTTCTATAGTTCCAAGGCACTACATTTTAAATCTACTAATGTGCTTGGAAGCAAGGAACCAGAAAATTGGGTAATATTTGCGAAGAATTTAGCTTGCAAATTGACCTTCATCAGCTCAGCAGTGAAGTTGGACATTCACAAAATAACAGTTGAGACAAAAAATTCTACCATTTATGTTGCATTTATCTTGGGGAACTGCTCAAGTACCAGCAGCTATGTATTGGCTTTGGCTCCCAGTGCTGTGAAACTCTTCCTGCTTAAAATGCAAGGCAGAATCTACAGCACCGTCGAAACAAACAACTCTGCACACAATTTGTGGCTTTATTTTCTGGCTTTGAGACCTTCCCCACTAGGTGATGAATTCCAGTACAGGCCAGCCATTGTGAAATCGCATTGCTGGCTCATACATAGCAGGCAACTTACTTCAGGAACCAATGGCAGCTGATACCATTAGAGCCTGCACTTACATTGCTGCTAGCTATAGATACCCAGGGAAATCCACTTCTTCAGGTAGGTTTCAGCATTTACAAAAGGTCTGATATACCTCGCTGCATGTTGCCAAAACCAGGGATCCCATGAGCAATATCGCTCAAAAGGTAATGTACCATTAGAAAGACTGCATGGTTAATTCTGCTAATGAGGTTCTCTCACAGACTGAACAGGCTGGGGCTCTTTTCTCTAGAAAAAGAGAAGAGAAGGCTGAGGTGTGACCTAATAAAGGTCTTTAAAATTATGAAGGGGTTTGATAGGGTAGACGTGGAGAATGTGTGGTGGAATTCAAAACTCGGTGCCGTAAACATAAGAGAGTCACTAATAAATCCAATAAAGAATTCAGGAGAAACTTCTTTACCCAGAGAGTGGTTAAAATGTGGAACTTGCTCCCACAAGGAGTCGTTGAGGCGAATAACTTAAATGCATTTAAGGGGAAGCTAGATAAACATATGAGGGAGAAAGGAATAGGAGGATATTTTGATTGGGTGAGAAGGTGAGATGAATTAAGGTGGGAGGAGGCTCGTGTGAAGCATAAACACTGACATAGACCAGTTGGTCCGACTGGCCTGTTTCTGTGCTGTAAATTCTATGTAAAACAAACTTTTGCTGTCTACAGAACCATACCCTTTAATCACACCGGAAAATTCATGCTGACAGCAGCATAGTTTGAAGCACCTCACAGTCACAGGTTTAATGGAAACAAAGAACAGGAATAATGATCCACTATGCAAGGCAGAAAGTGACGCAGATCCCCATGAAAAGCCACATTCTTACAAACACAAAAAACCCACACACTCTACAACAATGGAGTAACTTAGAAGGAGGAAGGAGAATAAATTAGTGAAACTCAATTTAGAAACATGATTTGGCTCTACATTTTAGAATAGCATGTGGCTGATGCCAGCAATGTTTAAAAAATGCCACTGGCTGTAGCGCCAGTACGCAACTGAGCATGGAATTCCCAGTAATCAACTCCAGATCAACACCAAATGGTATGAGACGATTTTAAATTTGTCAGAAGAATTGAAGAAAAAAAAAATATTTTTAATGTGAAGTTGTGGTTTTAATTAAATTTCTGATACTTTTAATACGTTGGATTCCAGGTTTACAAATTTATTTAAATCTGTAGAATTTCTAAATTAAACTACCTGCAGCTCGCTAGTAGTAAATAAATAAATAAATAAATAAATAAATAAATAAATGAGGTCGGCAGAGCAATTTGCCATTGTCCTGCCAGTGACTTCTCTCGTCATGGGCTTTTCAGCCTGGAAAGGATGCATCTAAGAGGTGATTTTATAGGGATGTACAAGATAGTAAATGGTATGAAAAAGGTTATTCCGGAATATTACTTTACATTAAACTGAGAGAGTAGAACAAGGAGGACACAGATTCAAGCTAGTAAAAAGGTAAATTTAGGACTGATGTCAGGAAATTCTTCTCGACATAAAAGGGTGATCAACGTATGGACTAGACCTCCTGGTGGAGGCAAAAACCCTGGAATCAGTTAATAAACAACTGGATGCTGCAATGGAGGAACTTTAGCATCTCTCTGGCTGGATGAATTAAGATGGATCGAATGGCCCTTCTCATTCATAATCATCTTGTGAGCTACAGCTGTCTACTGTCTACCTGGCCCTCAGGTTAATAAACTTACATCATTCAGCAGAGACCGGTGATCAACAGGGACTGGGGGGTGTGGCCTTCCCAGTCTGTAAAGAATTGCATTTTTATCAGCTGCATAGTTTACCAACTGAACAGTGTGGGGCATTTAATAGGATCTCACACTAAGCACAATATTAACAGCCTCATTTCAGGAATGGTAAAGATCCATATTCATAAACATTGACTCGGTTTCTCTCTCCACAGATGCTGCCTGACCGAGTGTTTTCCATCATTTTCTGTTTTTATTTCAGATCTGCTGTATCCGCAGTATTTTGCTTTAGGAATAAAAAGATTTTACAGTGCTCTCACACAAACCTGTACTACAGACCTCCAAATATATGAGCCAGTAATTTTCACAAGGGATCTCTTGACTTCCTACTGTAACTTAGGTGTAAATGGCTGGATATGCCATTTCTCTGGGGTTTTCACTGTTCTTCCACCGAAATTATATGGTGGAAGATTGGGGAACTCGACACAGAAATTCTACCCCATAATTTCAACGGCTCAGAAGCTACCATGGGGGAAAAATGGCTTAAATATGGCCTATATTAAAGAACAGACCATATGTCACCCCATTAAAACTGCACTAATCCAATACCTACACAAAACCTAAAAAAACTAAACAATACATGAACGTATTATCCACTTCTTAAATTTAAAATATTTTTCAAAATTTAACTTGTTCTGATATGGCCCATAATACAGCAAATAACTTAAGTGCACTAAAACACACAACAGCACCTACAGTCAGCAATTTAAAAAACCGCATTCAGATACAAAGTAGGATTAGATGACATCTGGTGGACAAAAATAAGTTATGCCTTGCAGACAAAAATTTGAGAAAAACAAAACATTACTTCAGGTTAAAACTCATTTGAATTAAAAAAAACACAACTTGAAGATCAGACTAACTCTCAGCATGACCATGTCAAATTTTGGCGAGTTTGGCAACAAAAGTGCTTGTCAAAGTGAAACTGCTCAAAAGGCTGTTTGAAGTGGTCATTTAGCACTATGGTTGTTGTAAGTACAGGGGTTCAAGTTACAAAATCACGTGACTGGCACAGATGTTCAATATTCAGAGGATTAGTTTGGGTAATGGTTGGTGGAAAATGTGGTGCCAATGGTCACTGGAGTTAAGAAATGGTATTATAACCTAACTGCAGTTAATTACAAAATAAAAACAGAAAATGCTGGAGATACTCAGCAGGTCAGGCAGCATCTGTGAAGAGAGAAAGAGTTAACGTTTCAGGTCGATGACCTTTCGTCAGAACTGGAAAAAAGCAGGAAATGGAACAGATTTTTAAGCAAGTGTAGGGGCTGGGAAAGGGGGGAGGGGAAGAAAGAACAAAAGGGAAGGTCTGTGATAGGATAGAAGGCAGGAGAGGTTAAGAGACATGAAGAGATATTCAAGGCAAAAGGAGATGGTGATGGGACAGGTTAAGAAACAAAGGATGGCTCTAGATGAAGTGTAAATTGCGCTGGCAGAATGAAAGACAGCTGCCATGTGGGAGAGAAGAACAGAAAACACAAACAAAAAAGAGTGTGGAAAAAAATATATATGATAGGGGCCGAGGTTATGGTCTGAAATTGTTGAACTCTATGTTGAGTCCAGAAGGTTGTAAAGTGCCTAATCGAAAGATGAGATGCTGTTCCTCGAGCTTACGTTGAGCTTCAGTGGAACAATGTAAGAGGCCTAGGACGGTGAGGTCTGAGTGGGAGTGGAGCGGAGAATTAAAGTGACAGATGACCGGAAGCTCGGGGTCCCCCTTACGGACTGAACGGAGGTGTTCCGCAAAGCGGTCACCCAATCTGCGTTTGGTCTCCCCAATGTAGAGGAGACCGCATAGTGAGCAGCGAATACAGTATATTAAATTGCAAGAAGTACAAGTAAATCGCTGTTTCACCTGGAAGGGGTGTTTGGGGCCCTGGACAGTGGGAAGGTATAAGGGCATGTGTTGCATCTCCTGCGCTTACACAGGAAGGTGCCAGGCGAAGAGGAAGGGGTGTTGGGGGTGATAGAGGAGTGGACCAGGGTGTCGCGGAGGGAGCGGTCCCTATGGAACGCTGAAAGGGGAGGTGAGGGGAAGATGTGTTTGGTGGCGGAAATGGCAGAGGATGATCCGTTGAATGTGGAGGCTGGTGAGGTGAAAGGTGAGGACAAGGGGAACCCTATCGTGGTTCCGGGAGGGAGGGGCAGGGGTGAGGGCAGAAGTGCGGGAGATAGAACGGACACGGTCAAGGGCCGTGTCAACCACATTGGAGGGGAATCCTCGGTTGAGGAAAAAGGAAGACATGTTGGAAGCACTGGTATGGAAGGTGGCATCGTCAGAGCAGATGCGGCGGAGACGGAGAAACTGGGAGAATGGAATAGAGTCCTTACAGGAAGTGGGGTAGGAGGAAGTGTAGTCTAGGTAGCTGTGGGAGTCAGTGGGCTTGTAGTGAATGTTTGTCAATAACCTATCCCCAGAGATGGAGACGGAGAAGTCGAGGAAGGGAAGGGAAGAGTCGGAGATGAACCATGTGAAGGTGAGGCAAGGGTGGAAATTGGAAGCAAAGTGAATGACATTTTCTAGTTCAGGGCGAGAGCAGGAAACGGCACCGATACAGTCATCAATGTACCGGAAAAAGAGGTGAGGGAGGGGACCCGAGTAGGACTGGAACAAAGAATGTTCCACATATCCCACGAAAAGGCAGGCATAGCTAGGACCCATGCAGGTTCCCATAGCAACACCTTTGATTTGGAGAAGTTGTTCAATGTGAGAACAAGTTAAGCCAGGCGGAGGAGGGTGGTGGTGGATGGGGACTGGTTGGGTCTCTGTTCAAGGAAGAAGCGGAGCTAATTACATACTTACTTTTGCTATCGCAGTGTATATTTTGTGTTTGTATTTACTGTACTGGTACTTCACTACTGGTAGCATATTTATAGTTAACAGATTATAGTAACAGTTGAGATAACCTATACGTGGTACATATAAAACATTATTGAATAAAATTACAACATTTGTTCATTTACAAAACAAATTTGTGAATTTGATGTGAAAAGGCATTATTCTATTATGTCAATATACAAAAATTGCATTTTTGCTAAAATAAAAAGTGACCAAGCTTCTGCCTATTTAGTGCTGCACAATTTACACTGTCATTTAATAACGCCTTTACAATTAACATGGAAATAAAAGTCAGATCAATAGCCACAACTACAATTTACAATTCAACCTGTAGTCTAGAACCAGCGAATAGTTACAGGCTTAGTAAGGAGCCAGCCTTTCTATCTCATCACATCACTGCATATCATACTCCAACGCCTTGGTGTATTAAAAAATGTGAGGGGGATTTGTAAATAACATCCTGTTTATTCAATGCAGACTGTGTGGGCAGTCAAAACTTCTGATTTCCACCATAACAAAGTCAGTGGTCGTGATTTCGCCAGCTGTGGCGAGTCCGGTGCGGCCGGAGGAGACAGCAGCCTCAAACTCCGCACCCGTCTCCATCCCGCCTCCTCCAAGTGATTATGCCCTGATTGGCCTCGTTAAGCCCGCCCTGTGAGGTTCCTGGCCACTTAAAAGGAAGCGGGTCTGATGACGCGTCATCAACCGGTTTCCTTAAAAGGGGCCATGTCCACATTCATTTTGGCAGTTGTGCTGTCAGTGTTCTACAGCATTGAGGTACTGCAAAAACTGAACAATGGTGCACGGCTGCACACAGGCTCTCCCATGACTCCCTCCATATGCTTATGGACGGAATCACAGCACGCAGGGAGGTTCTCTTCCATTCCAATGGGCGGTAGAGATCTCCCCAGGACACCAACGCAGTCTGGTTGCACATTGCACAGGAGGATACAAGCAGGGATGTCGTCAGGAGGACCAGGCTGCAGTGGCACAAACCTTTCAATGATCTCAGTAGATCACAAAACGTTACTGAAAAGCCACCCTCAACCTCATCCTGCTGTGCCACTCATCACATCGCCTTCCATACCCTACTCCTGCACATCCTTATTCACACCAACTTACCTTGCACCTCCACCCATCCCTCTCTCTATCTGCATTATCACATCCCCATCTCACTAGCCACCTGTCACACTCACCTTCATCCTAGTCCAATCATACCAGCTAACAACACACAAGGGTAGCCACTTGGGTGTTTTAGCCAATGTTCGTGTAAACTTTCTGTTAATGTGTTGTCAAGCAGTGAAATCCTTGTCACCATTTTGCCTTCTTGGACAGATTTGTGTGCACCTTTGAAAGTGTCTTAGTGAGTTCCAGTGAATGGTGAGACATAACATTCCCCCCCACACACCCCCAATGGTGATGAGTGTGAAAGGAATGGCTTGGACATTGTAGGGATGCTTTATGGTGCCAACCTGGTGCATTATGTGGCAGCCAGGGTGTACAGCGTCAAGTGAAGCAAATCTGGACATGGTGAGGCCATTGTTGGCGTCCCGAGCAGCAATGTGCACCGGGTGATGATGCCTTGTGTCCAGTGCAGCATCAGTTGATTGTGGAGAAGGTTGGCGCTGCTGGTGTTGGGGCTGATCGTGGTGGGATTCTGAGGACCAAGGTGAGATTTTTTCAAGGGCACCGATGCTAATGGAATAGATGGCAGGCGAGGTTGAGATGACAGGTTGTTCCAAGGAGGTGACAGTGGATAGAGAGATTATTCCAAACACTTCAAAAGTGCATAAAGCACAAAAGTGGGTTCCAAAATCATTAATACTCCAGCTTCTAAGATTGGGAAGTGAACAGCTGTGAAATGGTAGATTTTATACCACTTTTGCAGCTTTCACCTATTCACAGAAATCCAGGTCATTGAGAACCCGACATACTTACCTGACGTGATAGCTGCTCTCCGGGAACCTCGTTTAAAACCTAGTAAAATGGTAAGTACATGGGAAAATGGTTCTTAACTACCTTCTAATAAGCTTTTAACTATCTAAATTGGCTGACCCGCTGCTTGGTGTCGGGTCTGTTCAGGGATGACAGACCCGACACTTGGGAAACTGGCAAGGAGGCGGGTTTACAGTGGGATATCGACCCGCTGTCAATCTTTGTGATTTTGACAGCGGACCCACCTCCAAACCCGCACTTGGAGCGCCGGTAAAATTCCAGCCAGCGTTTTGGATCAATTCCCTAAAGTACTCCTTTAATTTGAAGGGATATTTGGAAAAACAATTCGGGAGACAATCAGACAAGTAATGTTAACCAAGAAGATAACAGCTTATATTCAAGAACAGACTCGCATCTTGCAGCCATCTCACCTGAAGATTTTTTTTGCTGATTTTCACAGGCTTCCCTTCTTCAACCAATAGATTGCCGTTGTGCACAATTCTTGGAGCACGCTGATGGCTTTCCAGGTATATACGAACATTAACCCCTCCATCCAGCAGTAAATGCTTCACCTTTATTGTGAAATTGAACTTGTCCACAAGATTGTTGCTGTTGTCATGGCGATACACTACATGGCCATTCTTCAAATCATTCTGAGTGAAAGATTCTGTGCGCATACCATTCAAATACAGTGCTCCATGTTTCGGTGACAAAAACACTCTGTAATTAATCTCACTTTCCTCTGCAATAAAAAGGTTTGTATTAACACTGAAATTAGCTGTTGTTAAAGACTCTTCTTGTCCCTTCTGCACCAGAAGCCCTGTGTTGTTGGCTATTTGAACATAAGCATCTGAGGCACTGACCTCCAATAACGAAGAAGTGTAGTGTTTGCCATCAGTTACAAACAAGACAAACCTGCCAGTGTCAGCACCGCGATGCACAAACACAACTCGCTTCTGCTCAAGGTCTTCCTGAGAGAACTGGAAAAGTTTCTTGGAGGTGTCATTTACTAGAACTAGGTCACCGTTTGGAATACCGCGGCGAGTGTACAATAACTGCGCGTCATTGAAGTCTGAATCAGGATCATGATAGCGCAGATCTTCAGAGGTCAGCAGCCGCTGACCATTCCTAACCACATGAAAAACTTTGTCTACAGCACGAACTGGTTTCTCATCATTTTTTAGTTGAATAGTTATGGTAAATGTCCCCAAAACAGACACAGAGTTCGGGTCTGCTTCTGAATTGTCTGTGGCCTCTCCAGCAGCAGCTACAAATATAAACTCATCATGTGTAGACTCAGAATCGTCATGCACATACATGAGACGTTGTCCAATAATATCTTCATTAGTAAAGCTCGTTATATTGTCATTACTGTCAGTTGAATCAGAGCGGTTGATACGCTTCAACTTGCCAGATCTTGGACTCTGCATAATAGTGTACAAGAACTTTTTAGTGTTCAAGGTTTCTGCATATAACTCTGCCCGAGTTATTAATTCTCCATCTCCCTCAACCAAGGTGAGACCTTTATTTGTCAAATTAATGGTGTTAACATCAGCTTTAATAAGTACATGGAAATTATGGATTAGTGATACTGCATGCTTGGAGAAAAGCTGAAAGCTGAAAACATCCTCCATGTCTTCATGAGGTTTGCCAATTAGTTCATATTCCACCTTCTGTGCAGATATATCTTTCTGACTGAAAGAAGAATTTTGTTTTAGGGTCTCGCCATCCAACAGAAGTTGTCCTCTTTTAGGTGCAGTCACCAACCTATAGTGTAGCCCACTTTCAGAGATTCTTGCACCTTCCATCACAGCATGGAGATTTTCAGAAGTTAGAGCTTGTTTCTTCCCTTTAGCAATCTCTAATGGTGTATTTTTCAGAAGTTTGAAATTAACCCATTTCACTACAATGGGGAAAACTAGCTCCTCACTTGTCTCCCTTCCAATACTAACTTTAAATTTGAACATCTCAGTTACATTAGGAGACTGAAGTTCATGGAAAGTGCCAAAGTATCGGATGCGGCCCCGCTCCACCGACCGTTGAGAAAAAGAACTGATTTTCTTCCATTCGCCGCTAGAAAGCAGCCGTTGAATTTCACCATACTTTGGGGCTTTAGCGATGTTATAACGGATTTCTACCTCCTGACCGACTGCATTAGTTTCAACTGACAAATTGTATTTAGTGATCAAGGCCATATCACTCTGTTCCACTATTAGGCCTGTGTTATTGACCACTTTATAATCCACAGGTACAGCCATTATACGTAAAACTACAGTGTTGCTCACTCTATCACCATCACTGACACGTAACACAATCCTTGAGGTACGAACACCCTGGTGAACATAATACATGTTCCCTTCTTCCAAATCAGTGTTGGAGAATGTAGTTATAGCCATACCAGGATTCATGGCATTTTCCAAAAATCCAGCATCTGCATTAAGGTTACCTAAAATGGAGAACTGAAGCTCTGTAGAATTTGTGTCAATATCAATAGCCTTAATCACATCACTTGCAAGACATTTCTTGGAATTCTCCAGCAAAATGAACAAATTACCTTCAGGAAGAACAATTTCAGGAGCATCATTAGTTGGAGTAATAGTAATGTTAAATAGGTACTGCTTGTCTCCTTTCAGGTATTCTGGGACCACTTTCTTACTGCTTGTAAAAACAGAAAATGAGAACTGATCATGGGAATACTCAGATCCATCGTGAACATACAATACTCTCCCATACCAGAGGTCCAACATGGTGAAAGAATTCTGTTCACTTTCTGGACCAGTGTCCAATTTTAGATGTCCATGGTTTGGCTGCTTTGTTATCTTGAATATTATTTGTGACTGGCGCACTCCCAATTTCTTGAACTCTAGGTTTAACTTTATGTGTTTAGACTCTAGTGTTGTCTGCCCTCCTTCTGCAACTACTAGATTATTGAGAGTCAGGAATTTCTTGGTCTGTGCCTTTGCTGTGGGTTTAACTGTCGTCTGAGGAGTAGAAGTTGTTGGAATAACTAGCATTTGAGCTGTAGTTGTTTCAACAGTTGTAAAACTTTTTTTCACTGCTGCGCACCCAGCTGAAATGTCTTTTGTAACTAGCACGTTCTTTAAGCTTTTTTTTCCCGAGTTAGCTTTCACATCCTTTAGGCAACCCCTGAAGGATCCTCCTCTTGCTTTTCTTCCTGCAAGGGATTGAAGACCGATCTTCAAGACTTCGACGCGAGTGCTGTCATCTATACCGCCAACAAACAGAGGGCCCCTCAACTTAAGATTCTTGCTGCGAGAACTCATAGTAACCTTTACAGTCTCCTCGTCCACTGTAAGATGGAGATGTTTAGATGTAAATCGCAGCTTAATGTCATGCCAATTATTGTCGTTAACGTGACTTAGGGAAGAAAGGTGTGTTTTTCTTCCAGATTTTCCAATAACTACATAAATGAATCCTTCTGCAATCTCCATAGCGACAAAATCACCTTGTCGACCAGCGTTATACAGCAGCAGACCCAATGGTTCAGTGGTGCGCACAGCACATTCAAGCACTGCCTCCTCTTGTACATTCCACGAGGCAAATTCAAGATAAGATTTGGAACTAAATAAACTGATTGGCTCACCGTCTTCAGCAAAAAATTCATCACTGCAGCCTGCTGAAACCTCATGTACATTTTTAAAGCCAGAATATGTTCTTAAAGATGACAAGATGTCATGCAGGTTGAATACCACCTCGTCAATGCATCCCCGGAAGTTACTCGCTGCCCCTTCCATATAAGGTTTGTCAAACCCACCAGTACCACCTACAAATATGCCATGTTGAATGCTCAGCTCATGAAGCAATCCTGGCATCTTCACACTAGTTATGAAGTGTTTGTCGACTGTCAGGGTAACTTCACCATCTTCATGGTATATTTCCAATGTGTGCAACGCCAAATCATTTAGCTTCACTCCTCTTTCAGAGCGAAGAATCTTTTCACCAGAACCAAGCTCCAATTTCACCTAAGAACAGCAAAAAACAAAAAAGTTAAGCAAAAGGGTGAATGAGCATTATTTCAAAACACTACTCCATTTTTCCAACCAGCATACCTGTACACGCCCAGACTGGAGCTCCACCAACCAGTAGTCAGTTTCCCCTGCTGCAAGGAAAAGTAGTCCACTTGACTTTGAGGTGTGAAATTGTAAACTTAATGATGTCTTGCTAGAGGTCTCTATTATTTTAAGCTGCACGTAGCTCTCTCCAAAAAATGATGCTGAAATAAATAAAAAACATCATGAGAGTCATTGTATGCAACAAAAGGCTTTATCCGAGCTAACAGATAGACTATCTGCAATGCAAATCACCATAATAAAAGTCAAGATTTAAAGAATAATGAACATTGCCATGTAACATTACAGCTCTACTGCAGGCATCAGCCCTGAGTTTGGTGGCAGTGCTTTGAACGCTACTGAGATGACGACACTGCCTACCATTTCTTCCGGACACGGAAAGCTCAACACCACCCATACAGGCCAGCTATGCAGTTTGCCACTTCCTGGCTGTACAGACCTTCCCAAGATACCAGGGAATGTCTGTGAGCAGAAAAAAAAAAATCAGGATTTAATACTGTCAAACACCACACGCACTGGGTCAAAATCCTGGAACTCCCTACTGAACGACACTGCTGGGAGTACCTTCATGATGTGGACTGCAGCAGTTCAAGAAGGCAGCTCACCACCACCTTCTCAAGGGAGACTAGGGGTGGCCAATAAATGCTGGGTTTGCTTGCGGCACCCACACCCAGAGAATGAATATTTTTTTTAAATGTAGAATTAACTCTCTCCATTTATATTACTGAAACTGACTTCCTGGGAAGAAATTGGAGCCATTATGCTAATAACATCTTAACTATTTTAACATGTCAATGGTGGATAACGCTCTAAAGAATTCATTCATTCTAAGGGCGTCACCAACCTTTTTCACCCAAAAGCTACAAAATTGGAAAGATCAAGATGGAGAAACATGACTTCCATTGTTAATCATTAATACTGCTACACCCACCAATTACAGAAATTAAATCCATTGAGATTAGTTTGGCCCATTTCATTGGGTAAACAGTTATAAACCATTGAGAACAGATCAAGTATACAACTATACTTCATAAACACTAAATGAAAGCATTTTAAAAACAATTGTGATGACAAATACTGATTGGGGCAGAGTACGCCATCATACAGTCTTTGAAATTGATCGCAAGTTTGGGATTTCCGCATCCTGAACTTGCGATCTGTTAAGTGTTGACGATACAGATCATCCGCTGCGACTGTCAAATCCTCATTGCTGGCGAGAAGTTGGGCTAATTGTCCAACAACTGCGCAGCAATTACACTGGAAAATGTTATGGCTGGTGCAAACAGGTGCAGGAGCCTGTTTGCACAGCTTGGGGGGTGGGGGGTATGTGAAAAATGTATAAATAATTAAAGACGAACACATAAAAGCGCCATGTATCAATCTACCAGGCAGCTGTAAAGGCTCGCTTTGAGGGATGAGATGTTTTAATCTTTTTTAATCTTGCAAAGTCTTCCAGTAAATAACTGTACTTACGCCAAAGTATTCCCTGTGCTTTTTAAAAAGACTTGCATTTATATACAGGAAACTCTTTCGTATCCGGCACCTACGGGACCGGGATGGTGCCGGTTGATTAAAAATTCCGGATAACGAAGAAGGGACGTGGAGTGACAATGGCCCAAGGTACGAGAGCCCCGTTCCACGGACACAAGTACTGGAGCCCCATTCCACAGACACAAGTACTGGAGCCCCGTTCCACGGACACAAGTGCTGGAGCCCCGGTTACACAACCAGAGGTGCAGGAGCCATGGTTACACGGCAAAAGGGACGAGAACCCCGGTTACACAGCCACAAATATACAGTATATGGAAGCCTCAAAACCTACTCCAGAATTTTGCCGGTTATTAGAGAATTCCGGATAATTAGGTGCCGTTTAAACGAGAGTTTCCTGTAGCACCTTTCTCAACTACTGGATGTCCTAAAGCACTTTACAGCCAATGAAGTGCTTTTGAAGTGTAGTCACTGTTGTAATGTAGGAAACACAGCAGCCAATTTGCGCACAGCAAGGTCCCACAAACAGCAATGTGATAATGACCAGATTATCTGTTTTAGTGATGCTGATTGATGGATAAATATTGGCCAGGACACTGGGGATAACTCCCCTGCTCTTCAAAATAGTGCCATGGTTCTTTTACATCCACCTGAGAGAGCAGACGGGGCCTCGGTTTAACGTCTCATCTGAAAAAGACGGCACCTCCGACAGTGCAGCACTCCCTCAGCACTGCACTAGAGTGTCAGCCTCGATTTTTGTGATCAAGTCTCTGGAGTGGGACTTGAACACACAACCTTCTGACTCAGAGGCAAGAGTTCACACCGTTTAACTTAAAATTTGATTGATGTCGGGCAGCGGAGATTTCTGTTTCCTGATTGGCTAGTGAAAAGAGCACTGCCCCATGTGATCCCAAGTACGCTTATACACAACGGTGCGCCCCTAGGATCCGTGAGCCCCTACGCTCCGCACAACTCTGCAACATTTCAAAGCAAGTTTGTGTTTGGGGCCTCGCACCAGGTAAGTGTGGATTTGATCCGGAGGTGGGCGGCGTACTCCTTAGCTACGCCACCGACTGAAATTTCAGGGCCAATATACACTAGTAAAATTAGAGGATCTACAGCAGAAGCATTCATACAAGTAAAAGCAAGGAAATATGGAGATTCTGTCTATACACAATAATGAATTCCTGAGGCATTGGAACCAGTTCTGGGGGAAGTGGGACCTGTACAAAAGGGACCTGTACAAAAGGGACGGTCTGCACTTGGGCAGGACTGGAACCGATGTCCTCGGGGTAATATTTGCTAAAGCAGTTCGGGAGGATTTAAACTAATATGGCAGGGGAATGGGAACCTATGTAGCGAAACAGGGGGAAGTAATATGCAGTCAGAAACAAATGTTAGAAGGGTGAGAAACAATAGGGGAAGGCCGAGTAAACAAAGGCAAGAAACACAAAGGGCCATACTAAATCATAAGTCTAAAAGGACAAAGGATGTTAATAAAACAAGCCTAAAGGCTCTGTGTCTTAATGCAAGGAGTATCCGTAATAAGGTGGATGAATTGACTGTGCAAATAGATGTTAACGGATACGATGTGATTGGGATTACAGAGACGTGGCTCCAGAACAATCAAGGCTGGGAACTGAACATCCAGGGGTATTCAACATTCAGAAAGGATAGAATAAAAGGAAAAGGGGGTGGGGTAGCATTGCTGGTTAAAGAGGAGATTAATGCAATAGCTAGGAAGGACATCAGCTTGGAGGATGTGGAATCAATATGGGTTGAGCTGCAGAACACCAAAGGGCAGAAAACGTTAGTGGGAGTTGTGTACAGACCTCCAAACAGCAGTAGTGAGGTGGGGGAGGGTATGAAACAGGAAATCAGAGGTGCGTGCAAAAAAGGCACGGCAGTTATCATGGGTGACTTTAATATGCATATAGATTGGGCTACTCAAACTGGAAGCAATACGGTGGAGGAGGATTTCCTGGAGTGTTTAAGGGATGGTTTCCTAAACCAATATGTTGAGGAACCAACTCGAGGGGAGGCCATCCTGGACTGGGTGTTGTGTAATGAGGAGGGACTAATCAGCAATCTTGTGGTACGAGGCCCCCTGGGGAAGAGTGACCATAGTATGGTGGAGTTCTACATTAGGATGGAGAAGGAAACAGTTAAGTCAGAGACCATGTCCAGAACTTAAATAAGGGCAACTTTGAGGGTATGAGGCGTGAATTGGCGAGGTTAAATTGGCAAGCGATATTTAAGGGGCTATCAGTGGAAGGGCAATGGCAGACATTTAGAGATCGCATGGATGAACTACAACAATTGTACATCCCGGTCTGGCGTAAAAATAAAAAAGGGAAGGTGGCTCAACCATGGCTAACAAGGGAAATCAGGGATAGTATTAAAACCAAGGAAGTTGCATACAAATTGGCCAGAAGTAGCAGCAAACCCGGGGACTGGGAGAACTTCAAAACTCAGCAGAGGAGGACGAAGGGTTTGATTAGGGCAGGGAAAATAAAATATGAAAGGAAGCTTGCAGAGAACATTAAAATGGACTGCAAAAGCTTCTATAAATATGTAAAAAGAAAGAGGTTAGTAAAAACAAACGTAGGTCCCCTGCAGTCGGAAACAGGGGAAGTCGTAATGGGGAACAAGGAAATGGCAGATCAATTGAACAAGTACTTTGGTTCGGTGTTTACTGTGGAGGACACACACAACCTGCCGGAAATAAAAGGGGTCAGAGGATCTGGTAAGAGGGAGGAGCTGAGGGAAATCCTTATTAGTCGGGAAAAGGTATTGGGAAAATTGATGGGACTGAAGGCTGAAAAATCCCCGGGGCCTGATGGTCTGCATCCCAGAGTACTTAAGGAGGTGGCCTTGGAAATAGTGGATGCATTGACGATCATTTTCCAACATTCCTTAGACTCTGGATCAGTTCCGATGGAGTGGAGGGTGGCCAATGTAACCCCTCTTTTTAAAAAAGGAGGGAGGGAGAAAGCAGGGAATTATAGACCGGTCAGCCTGACATCGGTCGTGGGTAAAATGATGGAAGCAATTATTAAAGATGTCATAACAGACCATTTGGAAAGTGGCGACATGATAGGTCCAAGTCAGCATGGATTTGTGAAAGGGAAATCATGCTTGACAAATCTTCTGGAATTTTTTGAGGATGTTTCCAATAGGGTGGACAGGGGGGAACCAGTAGATGTGGTGTATTTGGACTTTCAGAAGGCCTTCGACAAGGTCCCACACAAGAGATTGGTGAGCAAAGTTAAAGCACATGGGATTGGGGGTAATGTGTTGACATGGATTGAGAACTGGTTGGCACACAGGAAACAAAGAGTAGGAGTAAATGGGTACTTTTCAGAATGGCAGGCAGTGACCAGCGGGGTACCGCAGGGTTCGGTGCTGGGACCCCAGCTGTTTACATTATATATTAATGATTGGGTACTTTTCAGAATGGCAGGCAGTGACCAGCGGGGTACCGCAGGGTTCGGTGCTGGGACCCCAGCTGTTTACATTATATATTAATGATTTGGACGAAGGGATTAAATGTAATATCTCCAAATTTGCGGATGACACTAAATTGGGAGGCAGTGTGAACAATGAGGAGGATGCTAGGAGGCTACAGAGTGACTTGGACAGGTTGGGTGAATGGGCAAATGTATGGCAGATGAAGTACAATGTGGATAAATGTGAGGTTATCCACTTTGGTGGTAAAAATAGAGAGGCGGACTATTACCTGAATGGTGGCAGATTAGGGAAAGGGGACGTGCAACGAGACCTGGGCGTCATGGTACATCAGTCACTGAAGGTGGGAATGCAAGTGCAGCAGGCAGTCAAGAAAGCAAACGGAATGATGGCCTTCATAGCAAGGGGATTTGAGTACAGGAGTAGGGAGGTGATGCTACAGTTGTACAGGGCCTTGGTGAGGCCACACCTGGAGTATTGTGCGCAGTTTTGGTCTCCTAACTTAAGGAAGGACATTCTTGCTATTGAGGGAGTGCAGCGAAGGTTCACTAGATTGATTCCTGGGATGGCCGGACTGACATATCAAGAAAGATTGGGTCAACTGAACTTGTATCCTCTGGAGTTCAGAAGAATGAGGGGGGATCTTAGAGACATTTAAAATCCTGACTGGTTTAGACAAATTAGATGCGGGCAGAATGTTCCCAATGGTAGGGAAAACTAGAACCAGGGGTCACAGTCTAAGGATTAAGGGGAAGCCATTTAGGACTGAGCTGAGGAGGAACTTCTTCACCCAGAGAGTGGTGAATCTATGGAATTCTCTTCCACAGAAGGTTGTTGAGGCCAGTTCGCTAAATATATTCAAAAGGGAGTTAGATATGAATGCATTTGTTCTATTTTAGGATTAATTGAGTTAATTAACTCGATCTTCCATGCTGTCGCTCATGGGAAGTCAGATGATACACTGTTTCATAAGGAGTGTTATATGATGTAATCCACAGTGTATAAGTTTACTGATAAAGTGTTGCTGTTTCCCTTTATGGATAGAAGGAGTTGATGTTAAATAACACACGCTCAGTTAGAATTTAATTGTTGTTTGGTCAGGGAGTTTTGCTAATTTGCACCCTCTACTCGGCCCCAATAACATTTGGTAGTCAGAACCTCAGAAAAGCACTCAACTGCATCAGTGTAATTCCGCCCCCCCCCCCCCCCCCCCCCCATCCCCCATTTTCTACATCAGCTATCCCCCTCTGTAGCTCCCCTATGGAGATTGGGGGATTTCTGCTGAGGCCAGTGTGCATTTGGGGAAGGGTTCAATTGCACAAGCACATTTAATGTAGGAGCTACACAGTCAGCAAACAGCAGAGACATTCACCCCATCAGATTTGGCTACATTTAAATCCAAGCTCCAAAGAAGACAGGATAATTAATGATCCACTGTACCACTGAAAGGTGGGGAGGAGGTAAGAGGACCAATTACTGGCACTTTGGGTAACAGTAATTGCTCAAGGAAGTAGAATAATGATCTGCAGGTTTCAGCAGACGTGGTGAGGGTGAAGTACCAAGGGCGCGATCTTGCCAGCCCTGGGGAGGTGGGACTGCCAGGAAAATGGCAGAATCTGGGGGCGGATGCCCACCCCGCCCCCAACCCGCCTCCGTGCCATCTTCCCGGAAGGCGGGTAGCCGACCCGCGCTGGGTCCCGTCTCCTGGAGGCGGGAAGGGGATTACAGCCACTTAACTGCCTGTTAACAGGTAGTTAACAGACAGATAAGAGGATTATCCCCATTGTACCCACACAAGTGTGGGCTTCCCGAAGGCTGCGAACCCCGCCAGGGTCAGCGAGGCGAGCAGTGGGTCTGCGGGGGTCGGAGGGGTGCAAAGGTGCGCTGTGAAGGTAAGTGATGGGTGCAAGTGTGGAGAGGTAAGTATGTGAGGTGAGTGGAAAGGTGATAGAAAATGTTTACTTACCTTTGTTTCTTCCTGCAGGCTTCAAACGTTGGGTATGCGGAGCGTCTCGCACCTCACTGGTAGAGATGACAGATGGCTGCTGCATTCTCCAAAGCAACAACCATCTAATTTCTGCTCACAAAAGAGGTTTGATGAGTCTTGAATACAAGAACTCATCAAACAACATAGAATGTTACTGAAAGAGGTTTTTTAAAAATGTTTTAGAATAAGACAGTAACATAAAAATAGTAACCGCTAAGTAGGGAGTTCCAGGATTTTGACCCAGCGATGAAGGATCGGCGATCTATTTCCAAGTCGGGATGGTGTGCGACTTGGAGGGGAACGTGGAGGTGATGATGTTTCCATGCACCTGCTGCCCTTGTCCTTCTACATGGTAGAGGTTGCAGGTTTGGGAGGTGCTGTCGAAGTACCTTGGCAAGTTGTGGCAGTGCATCTTGTAGATGGTACACACTGCAGCCACGGTGCGCCGGTGGTGGAGGGAGTGAATGTTTAAGGTGGTGGATGGTGTGCCAATCAAGCGGGCTGCTTTGTCCTGGATAGTGTCAAGCATCTGGAGTGTTGTTGGAGCTGCACATCCAACAAAGTGGAGAGTATTCCATCACACTCCTGACTTGTGCCTTGATGGTGGTGGAGAGGCTTTGGGGAATCAGGTGGTGAGCCACTTGCCACAGAATACCCAGCTTATGACCTGCGCTAGTAGCCACAGTATTTATGTGGTTGGTCCAGTGGAGCTTCTGGTCAATGGCGACCCTCAGAATGTTGATGGTGGCAGATTCGGTAATGGTAATGCCATTGAATATCCAGGGGTGGTGGTTAGACTCTATTGTTGGAGATGCTCATTGCCTGGCACTTGTGTGGCACAAATGTTATTTGCCACTTATCAGCCCAAACCTGGAAAATGCCCAGGCCTTGCTGCATGCGGACATGGACTGCTTCATTATCTGAGGACTTATAAGATTAATTTATCTGATAGATGCATATTCCATTTGTAACTTAAAACTAAAAAACATCACCTGGTAATCTATCATTACAGTCTTCATGCTACACAACAGGGAGATGGAATTTAAACAACTTGAGCTTTAAAGGATTTTGTTTGATATGAAACAGACAGTACATCAAAGCTTCTGATAACTGACTGGAGACAGTCGCAAGAGGATTTTGTTCTTGTTTCAACAGATAAAGGGATCAGAAACTCTTGATCATCTAAAATAGTTGTTAAACCTATGTTTTTAATGGCATGCATAGATTTTAAGCACATTTATCCCAGCTGCCTGTATCTGTTAATTATTATTTCTTTAAAAAAAACTTCTTTCATACTCAAACATAGAGCTATGAAGACCAAGTGATCTGTTCAATCATTAGCAACTGCAGCAAACCAACTTCAGTCCAGGGCACCAATAAAAGAGCCTCTCAAACTTTCTTCATTGCCAATCAACTCTTAACTAGTTCAGTTTAGGATAGTCACTTTCGGGAGTGGGTGTGAAACCATCAATCCATCCACTCCTGTGGGTTTCCCACCCAGCGAGTTAGGTTAAAATTACCCCCAATGTGTCTTGCAACTATTTGGTGGTTTTTAAACTCCTGAGCTTTTGAAATCTCACTACAAAAGCAGACAACACATCTAATTGTTGGTTTCCACAGAGGATCTACACCTAGAATGTCTCTTAATGATCCCTAGATTAAAAGGGCATGAATTAAGGTATAATTTCTTACAGTAGATACCGGCAGACTCTGAATTATCAAGTATAACATAACACAGCTGCTTTCCCCATATAGCAGTTATTATCACTTTTAATAATAGTCAGACAGTTTGGGACTAGCTTAACAGACAATGGTTTTTCTAGCTCTATATATTTCTATGACATTACGTCGTACTGTGCTTCTTAAAAGGAAAAATGCGGAATTTTAACATTGATTTTTATGGGTGTTTTACACTATAACTTTAGCACTGCTGCAACACTGAAGTTGTTGTAAAAATTTAGAATCAGGGCCCAACCTGACTCTGGAAAGAAATGGTGCGGAGACTCCTTGGGGATAAGGTTCAACACGATCGTGTGCAGCTCCAGTGAGGTGCAGTCAGGGTTTAATAGAGTGCTCATGGACACTTTTTACAGCTGCCAGCAGTTAATTTAAATGTGTGGAAAGTGGGACATAACACTGCCATCAGCGTGCTCTTTGAAAGGTGGTCTAAGCCCTAACAGCAAGCACAGCACTGAGAGAGGTGAGCACTACTGATGAGATGCACTCATCCTGAAAATAAAGAATGCTGACAGAAATAGCTGATCTGGTAGGAAACAAAACAGACAGATAGTACTGCTGCTGTGGTGAAGTGTATCGGCCCCGTAACAGATCAGTCTCCCGCAAACACATTCCAGTCGGGTCTTCCCCCTTGAAGTCACAAATGACATCCTCTGTGACTGTGACCGGGGTGCACATCCTACTCGACCTCTCTGCAGCCTTTGACATGGGTGACCATATCATCCTACACAAATGCCTCTCCTCCGTTGACCAGCTGAGTGGGACTTCGCTTGCCTAGTTCCATTCTTACCTATCCAGTCATAGCCACAGAATCTCCTGCAATGGCTTCTCTTCTGACTCCACACCATACCTCCGGAATCCTCAAGGATCTATCCTTGACCCCCTCCAATTACTCATCTACATGCTGCCCCTCTTCAGCGCCACCACCTCTCTTGACCCCTCCACTGCCTCTGTGTTGTCAGACTGCTCCGGTCCCGAATGAGCTGCAATTTCCTCCAACTATACATTGGGAAGACCAAAGCCTATGGACTACAAATTGGAGAAGGCCTGAAAACAGGCGGGGGCATCGCCCAGCGCTATTTGCCGGTGCCCTTTCAAAGTGGTGCAGGCAGCACACAAAATTTGTGCTGCCTGCTCATTTACATGATTGCAACACTGATCAACACTAAACGCACTGCTGATTGACTTCGCGCTCAACAGGAGGGCCAATATCGGGTGCAGTCTACTGGCCAATAAAGTTTGGCCTAGGCTGTCTGCTCTACTTAAAGGGGCGGTGCTTTGTTGCAGAAGCACCTTCTTGTCAGTCGAAATGAAGCCAAGGCCCAACAGCCGAGGGAAAGGGCTAGACGATTTTCTGATGTGGCACTGTGAGGTCCTCTATCCGCAGGGAGGGGCAGGAGGCCTTTAAGGATGACCACAAGAAGGATCCGAGAGGAGATCACTCAAGCCGTCACTTCGACAAGTGTTGTCACCAGGACCTGGATCCAGTGCCGCAAAAAGTTTAATGACCTCACACGAGTGGTCAAGGTGAGTGAATGCATCATCAAATGCCATATCCCACCATCTGCACCTCAAGCCTCACACACTGCTCAATGCACCACACCCCCACCACTCATCTACCAACAATCTCTACCTATCACCACTCATAGCTTCACTTCACCCTTGCACACTTACCACTGCCGCAACACTCACACCCACATCATACACCTTGCACACACTGCCAGCTATTCAACCGTGACAGGCACATCACACTTCCCTTTCTCTTGTAGACCAAGATGGCGCACAACCGCCAAGAGCACCAGCAAACAGGTGGAGGGCAAGCAAGAATTGAGAGAACCTGACAGACCTGAGGAAGCAGTGCTGGCAATAACTGCAGGGGCAGTGACAGAGTCCATAGCAAGCGGAGAAGTGGAAAGCATTGCTGATGATGACAGTATGCTCATACCTAATCCTTCTTCTCACATCCCACTTCCCCCTCATCCCACAATCGCTTCTCACTTACAAGCTGCTGATGGTATATGCATTGATATCTTGCTGCCCCCATCCACCCCCCCACTCCTCCCCTCACCACAACCCAACCCTTGTGCCTTTCTCCTTTCACATACCAAAGAACTCCAACCTGGCCAGCCGTCCCTGAAGTTCTGGAGGAGAGTGATGGAAGAAAGGATGATGACACATCGGCACTGCATCCGACACTTGCAACACCAGTGCAGAAAATGGCACTGTACGTACTTTAGAGGATACTACAGAGGCGGGATCTGCACATGGTGAGTCACCGGGCATGAGTGGGCTGCAACAAGATCAGGGGAAAGGGTAACTTGGATGCCAGCTCTCTGGAGGGCGAGTTCGCACATGGGACTCAGATGATGACCTCATTTTGGCGGCCTTCAGAAGAAGGGTGATGGTCATACACACCAAAATGCTAGGTGCAATGGAAAGCCTACCAGAGAACCTCTTGTCAGTGTCAAGGAGCATGGAGGAGTCTGGCTCCAACGTTGCACAGGGTTTTGTGTAGAGCTTGGAGCCCATACTTTCCAGGATGGAAATGATGGGCAACTCCATGAGAGAACTTGTGGACCCAAACATGATGCTGGGTGTGATGGGCGATCTCGCAGCTTCCACCGCAGCACAGGCGGAAGCGACCCAACGACTCAGTGCTGCAGTGGAAGTGCAGACGGCTCTCATGCAGTGTCAGCTTGCTGCCACACAAGCGCAGACCGCTGCCATTGTGGTTGGGTTTACAAGTGTCGAAGGGGCTTGCAGGGTATCACAATAGTCCAGCAATCTGTGCTCCAACAGATTGCTAGGAATGCTGAGGCGCTGCCCCGGGGCAGTGGCTGTGGCTCCGTGGAGCAATAACCTGCTGTTCTCTCTCAGGATGACAGCATTCCTACTCCCACCACTGCCACCCCTTACTGCTGCCGGTCAGCCAGCCAGCCCAGACTGCTGCTGCCCATGCCGAACTGGTGCAGTCTACAGCCGGGCCTTCTTGGTCCAGAGCTGCTCAAGGTCATCCTTCAAGGCCATTTGAAGTCTCCCCCACTGAAAGTCAGCAGCCTTCCACCAGCCATGCTGTAGCCACTGGGGGAGCACTAGAGTAGGAAAAGGCACACGAAAGACAGAGACTGAGGGAATGCACAAGGGTGATTAGTTGACTTTGTTCTTTTGATTTGAATTTGATAAATTTATAGATTATGTTTGGAATGTGTGTTTTGTGGTGGCTCTCATTTCAGCTTTGTGCCCAGGAGGACACTGTGATGTTCCATGTCAGAGGGATGGCAAGATGGGGAAATGATGAGCAACGGGAATCCGGGGTTTCATTCACTGGAACCGGAGTCTGATGAGGCGCTCACGGACAGCCCGTTCAGAACGGGGATGTGCTGCCTGCCTCCTCCCTTCCTCCTCCCGGAACCCGTGGTGGCAAGGGCTGTGCGTTTCATGATGGCCAAGTTGTGCAGCATGCAGCCGACCGCCACGAAATGGGACACCCGCGTGCTCTGGCGGGCTCCTGCCGAGCGGTCAAGGCAGCGGAACTATGCTTTAGCACCCCGATGGTCTGCTCGATGACGTTCCTCGTGGCAGCAAGGCTGTCATAATCTGAGTGCTGGCCACGAGTGGTGGGGTTGCGGAGGGGAGTCATCAGCCAGGTGCAGAGTGGTTAGCTCTCGTCTCCGAGTAGCCACCCTCGGGTTTGACATGGTTGCTGGAAGATTGCTGGCACACCGGACTGGCGCAGGATGAAGGCATTATGAGTGCTGCCAGGATAGCGGGCCTTCACCATCATGATGCGCTGTGCGTGGTCTACTGTACATTAAGTGAGTGTAGCTTTTGCGGTTACGGAAAATCTCAGGATTGGTATATGGCGCCCGCAAAGCTACATGTGTGTAGTCGATGGCACCTTGCACCAGGGGGAAGCCCGCTATCCTGGCAAACCCACACGCGCGCTCGTCTTGCTTCTCTCTGTTCAGAGAGAAGACAATGAAGTCCCTTCTCCTGGAGTAGAGAGCCTGTGTGACCTCCCGGATGCAGCGATGGAAGGTGAAATGGGAGATGTTAGCTATGTCTCCTGCTCCAGACTGGAAGGATCCGGTTGCGAAAAAAATTGAGGGCCACGGTGACCTTGAGAGCCACTGGGAGAGATGTTGTCACCCTGCTCGGAGACTGCAGGTCTTGTTGCAGGAGGTGGCAGAATTCAGTAACAACCTCCTTGGTGAAGCGGAGCCTCTTAATACACTGGTCCTAGCTTAGATGCAGGTAGGAGAAGTGCTTCCTGAAGACCCTAGGTGGGCAAGGCCTCCTGCTGAGAGCCCTCCTCCCCCTGCGAGCATCTTGTCCTCTTCTGCCTCCACTCCAACTCCGTCATACTCGAGCGCAAGCGGCACTGCAAGTAGAACCCCGTGACTGTGAGCAAGTGGTGTGAGCAGAACCCTTCAAATGAGAAGCAAGGCGTTCTCCACTTGCAGCAACACTCCCAGTCACCTCAGTAACTTTAAATAATTTTAGAAAGCTCCAAACAGCTGCACAAACTTAGACAGAGCAAGTAGAAATCAAAAAGCAGGTCAGCTGAAGGCTGTTAATGATCCCTTTAAATAGCGCTTCTGGAGGCTCCTTCCTACTGCTGAGCGTATGGTCAGCTGGTCGTGATTAGGACAGGGCATTAAATGGAGCGGCGACGTCGAAAATGGCAGATCATGCGTCAAATTAGCGTTGAGCACTCATTGACGTCACTATCTGCTTCATCTAAATATCTGGAGCGAGCGCAGGCAACGGCAGCACTACCGACCTCCCCAAAATGGCGGCTGTTGCGGGACCCATCAAAAGCGGGCAGAAGCGAGGCTGCCGCCATTTTTTCAGCAAAACCGGCCAGCGCTAAACCTCCGAATTTTGTGACAATTGTCTTCGAACCTCGCCACAAACTCCTTGCCACTGATTCCATCCCTCTCCCTGGCCACTGTTTTAAGCTGAACCAGACTGTTTCCAACCTTGGCATCCTATCTGACCCTGAACTGAGCTTCCGACCCTGTATCCTCACCAGCACGAAAAACTACCTACTTCCACCTCCATAACATTGCCTGCCTCTGCACCTGCCTTAGCTTATCTGCTGCTGAAACCCTCATCCATGCTTTTGTTAACTCCAGACTCAATTATTCAAATGCTCTCCTGGCCAGCAACTCATCTTCCACCCTCCATAAACTAGAGCTCATCCAAAATCCTGCTTCCCGTATCCTAACTCGCACCAATTCCCGTTCACCTATCAGCCCTGTGCTCGCTGATCTAGAATAGCCTCCAGTCCACCAATGCCTCCATTTTCAAATTCTCATCCTCGTGTTCAAATCATCGCTCCTCCCTATCTCTGTAGCCTCCTCCAGCCCTACAACCCTCCCAAGAACTGTGTTCCATCAACTCTGGCCTCTTGTGAATCCTCCACTCCTTTCGCTCCACCACTGGTGGCCATGGCTTCTAGGCCCTAACCTCTTGAATACCCTCCCTAAACTTCTCTGCCTCTCCGTCTCTCTCTCTCTCTCCTCCTTCAAAGACCTTCCTTAAAACCTCTCTCTTTGACCAAGCTTTTCGTTAGCCGTCCTAATATCTCCTTCTTCAGCTTAGTGTCAATTTTTGTCTGATTACACACCCATGAAGTGTGTATGTGGGATCTTGCTGTGTGTAAAATAGCTTCCACGTAACAATCACTGAACATGAAAGCAATTTAGTGTATGTGAAACACTTCACGATGTTTGAGAGACATGAACACAAGTCCTCATTCTGCTTAGTTGTTCATTAAAAATGCAACTACCTCATTCTCCATCTATTCAGTTAGAAAGAAAAGGCCTTGCATTTATATAGTGCCTTTCACGACCTCAGGATGTCCCAAAGCACTTTACAGCCAATGAAGTACTTTTGAAGTGTTGTCACTGTTGTAATGTAGGAAATCAATAAGGCAAATTCAGTACTGGCATGCATTTCATTTGGAGGGTATTGGACTACAGGTCAGAACATGTTGCACTGACATTGTACAGATCAAGCAGGAGACCAATTCTGAAATATGAAGTGCATTTTGATCACCATCTCATAAAAGATATAGGTGCAGAACGGTAGCGTAGTGGTAATGTCACTGGGCTAGTAATCCAGAGGCCTGGACTAATGATCCAGAGATGTGAGTTCAAATCCCACCACGGCAGCTGGGGAATTTAAATTCAGTTAATTAAATAAATCTGGAATTTAAAAAAAGCTAGTATCAGTAATGGTGACCATGAAACTATCGGATTGTCATAAAAACTCATCTGGTTCACAAATGTCCTTTTGGGATAATCTGCCGTCCTTACCTGGTCTGGCCTATATGACTCCAGACCCACAGCAATGTGGTTGACTCTTAACTGCCCTCTGAAATGGCCGAGCAAGCCATTCAGTTGTAACTAACCGTTACAAAACAAAATAAGAATGAAACCGGACAGACCACCCGGCACCGTCTACGGACACAGCAACGGCACACCCAGCCCAGACAACCCTGCAAAGTTCTCCTCACCAACATCTGGGGACTTGTGCCAAAATTGGGAGAGCTGTCCCACAGACTAGTCAAGCAACAGCCTGACATGGTCATACTCACAGAATCATACCTTTCAGCCAATGTCCCAAACTCCTCCATCACCATCCCTGGGTATGTCCTGTCCCACCGGCAGGTCAGACCCACCAGGGGTGGTGGCACAGTGGTATACAGTCGGGAAAGAGTGGCCCTGGGAGTCCTCAATATTGACTCCGGACCCCATGAAGTCTGATGGCTTCAGGTCAAACATGGGCAAGGAAACCTCCTGCTGATTACCATCTACCGCTCTCCCTCAGCTGATGAATCAGTACTCCTCCATGTTGAACACCACTTAGAAGAAGCACTGAGAGTAGCAAGGGCACAAAATGTACTCTGGGTGGGGACTTCACTGTCCATCACCAAGAGTGGCTCGGTAGCACCACGACTGACCGAGCTGGCCGAGTCCTGAAGGACATAACTGCCAGTCTGGGCCTGCGACAGGTGGTGAGAGAACCAACAAAAGGGAAAAACCTACTTGACCTCGTCCTCACCAATCTACCTGTCGCAGATGCATCTGTCCATGACAGCATTGGCAGCAGTGACCACCGCAGAGTCATTGTGGAGACGAAGTCCCGTCTTCACACTGAACACCCTCCATCGTGTTGTGTGGCACTACCACCGTGCTAAATGGGATAGATTCAGAACAGATCTAGCAGCTCAAAACTGGGCATCCATGAAGTGCTGTGGGCCATCAGCAGCAGCAGAATTGTATTCCACCACAATCTGTAACCTTATGGCCCAGCATATCTCTCACTCTACCATTACCACCAAGCCAGGGGACCAACCCTTGTTCAACAACGAGTGTAGAAGAGCATGCCAGGAGCAGCACCAGGCGTACCTAAAAATGAGATGTCAACCTGAGGAAGCTGCAGCATAGGACTACATGCATGCTAAAAAGTGGAAGCAACTTCTATAGACAGGGCTAAGCGATCCCACAATCAACGGATCAGATCAAAGCTCTGCAGTCCTGCCACATCCAGTCGTGAATGATGGTGGACCATTAAACAACTAATGGGAGGGGGAGGCTCCAAGAATATCCCCATCCTCAATGATGGTGGAGCCCAGCACGTGAATGCAAAAGGCAAGGCTGAAGCGTTTGCAACCAACTTCAGCCTGAAGTGCTGAGTGGATGATCCATATCGGCCTACTCCCGAGGTCCCCACCATCACAGAAGCCATTCTTCAGCCAATTCGATTCACTCCACCTGATATCAAGAAACGGCTGAGCGCACTGGATACAGCAAAGGCTATGGGCCCCAACAACATCCCGGCTATCGTGCTGAAGACTTGTGCTCCAGAACTAGCCGCGCCTCTAGCCAAGCTGTTCCAGTACAGCTACAATACTGGCATCTATCCGACAATGTGGAAAACTGCCCAGGTATGTCCTGCCCACAAAAAGCAGGACAAATCCAACCCGGCCAATTATTGCCCCATCAGTCTACTCTCAATCATCAGCAAAGTGATGGAAGGTGTCATCGACAGTGCTATCAAGCGGCACTTACTCACCAATAACCTGCTCACTGATGCCCAGTTTGGGTTCCGCCAAGACCACTCGGCTCCCGACCTCATTACAGCCTTGGTCCAAACATGGACAAAGGAGCTGAATTCCAGAGGTGAGGTGAGAGTGATTTCCCTTGACATTCAAGGCAGCATTTGACCGAGTCTGGCATCAAGGAGCCCTAGTAAAACTGAAGTCAATGGGAATCAGGGGGAAAACGCTCCACTGGCTGGAGTCATACCTAGCACAAAGGAAGCTGGTTGAAGATCAATCATCACAGCCCCAGGACATCGCTGCAGGAGTTCCTCAGGGCAATGTCCTAGGCCCAACCATCTTCAGCTGCTTCATCAATGACCTTCCCTCCAACATAAGGTCAGAAATGGGGATGTTCGCTGATGACTGCACAGTGTTCAGTGCCATTCGCAACTCCACAGATAATGAAGCAGTCCATGCCCACATGCAACAAGACCTGGACGACGTTCAGGCTTGGGCTGATAAGTGGCAGGAAACATTCTCGCCACAGAAGTGCCAGGCAATGACTATCTCCAACAAGCGAGAGTCTAACCACCTCCCATTGACATTCAATGGCATTACCATCGCCGAATCCCCCACTATCAACATCCTGGGGGTCACCATTAACCAGAAACTTAACTGGACCAGCCACATAAATACAGTGGCGAACAAGAGCAGGTCAGAGGCTAGGTATTCTGCAGCGAGTGTCTCACCTCCTGACTCCTCAAAGCCTTTCCACCATCTACAAGGCACAAGTAAGGAGTGTGATGGAATACTCTCCACTTGCCTGGATAAGTGCAGCTCCAACAACACTCAAGAAGCTCGACACCATCCAGGACAAAGCAGCCCGCTTGACTGGCACCTCATCCACCACCTTAAACATTCACTCCTTCCACCACCGGCGTACCGTGGCTGCAGTGTGTACCATCTACAAGATGCACTGCAGCAACTCGCCAAGGCTTCTTTGGCAGCACCTCCCAAACCCGCGACCTCTTCAACCTAGAAGGACAAGGGCAGCAGGTGCATGGGAACACCACCACCTCCAAGTTCCCCTCCAAGTCACACACCATCCTGACTTGGAAGTATATCGCCGATCCTTCGTCGTCGCTGGGTCAAAATCCTGGAACTCCCTACCTAACAGCACTGTGGGAGTACCATCACCCCACGGACGGCAGCGGTTCAAGAAGGCAGCTCACCACCACCTTCTCAAGGGCAATTAGAGATGGGATATAAATGCTGGCATTGCCAGCGACGCCCTGATCCCATAAACGAATTTTAAAAAAATTAGAAAAAGTGTTTGGAGAAGAGTGACCAAAATAATCCCAGGCTCCAGAAATTCACTGGAGAACAAACTGAAGAGACATGATACAGATCATTAAAATAAACAAAGGCAATAGATAAAGTGAAGTAAGCAAACTATTTAACTTGGCTAATGAGCATAGGACTAAAATTCACATGCCTTGAACAAAGTTAAATTAGAATAATCTTCTCCCCCAACAGGATAGTGGGCATATAGAACAGATTTGGGATCAAGTGACACTTTCAAAGAGCTGAATTGACACCTTTTAAGAAAGGGGATCAAAGGTTATAGAGATATTAAGAGCACAGCTTGATTTTTTTCTGGGAAGGTACAGTAAAGAACTTAGTGCTTCTCAAATTAGGGGATCAACTGGTGGTATGGGAGGAAGTCCAAGATAGAATAACGATATTTTGATTTTGCATGAAGCAGACATGCTGCACTAAACAACCGTTTTTCCACTCAGATGAAGAAACCAACATTTGTGTGGCAGCCATCGACCCCTCCCCTCCAAAAAGTGCTGGTTACTGCTAGGGAATGGCTTCACAGGCACCAATAGCCCCCTGGTGCCTTGCCCAAATGGCCAATCTTCATATGAGCCTAGGCAGTGAATATTGGCAGCTATTCAACTTCAGGAGGGCATCACAACAGGATAAGATCCTGTTCTCACCTGATTCTACCAGGAGATCATTGGCTAATAATCAGGAGCAGGATCCCCGCCTCCGAGCCGAGGAACACAAGTGGCCAACTGCCCCAGCCAAGTTGGAGCCACTTTCAAATAGGTTCCGAAGTCCTCCAAGCCAAATGCAAGATTAGCAGATTTCCAGACAACACTAAAATGGGAACAGTAGAGGTGTAAATGGGAATATCAGAATCAACAGCAACAGCTGGTGTCCTAAAAAATGGGGGCAGAGGTTATGATCTGAAATTGTTGAACTCAATGAGTCCGGAATGCTGTAAAGTGCCTAACAGAAAGATGAGGTGCTGTTCCTCGAGCTTACGTTGAGCTTCATTAGAACAGTGTAGGAGGCAGAGGACAGAGAAATTAGAGTGGGAGTAGGGCGGAGAATTAAAATGACAGGCGACCGGACTGAACGGAGGTGTTCTGCAAAGCAGTCACCCAATCTGCGTTTGGTCTCCCCAATGTAGAGGAAACCGCATCGTGAGCAACGAATACAGTATACTAAATTGCAAGTACAAGTAAATCGCTGTTTTACCTGGAAGGCGTGTAAGGGGCCCTGGATGGTGGGAAGGGAAGAGGTAAAAGGCCAGGTGTTGCATCTCCTGCGCTTGTACGGGAAGGTGCCATGGGAAGAGTAGGTCTTGGGGGCGATAGAGGAGTGGACCAGGTAGTCGTAGAGGGAATGGACCCTTCGGAATGCTGAAATGGGTGGGATGGGGAGGGGAATATTTGTTTGGTGGTGGGATCACGCTGGAGGTGGCAGAAATGACAGAGGATGATCAGTTGAATGTGGAGGCTGGTCGGGTGGAAGGTGACGACAAGAGAAACTCTATCGTGGTTCTGGGAGGGGAAGGGGTGAGAGCAGAAGTGCGTGAAATGGAACCAACACTGTTGAGGGCCCAGTCCACCATGGTGGAGGAGAATCCTCGGTTGAGGAAAATGGAAGACATGTCGGAAGCACCTCTATGGAAGGTGGCTTCGTCGGAACAGATGCGACGGAGACAGAGAAACTGGGATAATGGAATAGAGTCCTTACAGGAAGCAGGGTGGGAGGAAGTGTAGTCAAGGTATCTGTGGGAGTCAGGGGGCTTGTAGTGGATATTGGTCGATAGCCTATCCCCAGAAATGGAGGCAGAGAAGTCGAGGAAGGGAAGAGTCGGAGATGGAGCATGTGAGGTGAGGGAAGGGTGAAAATTGGAAGCAAAGTTGATGACATTTTCCAGTTATGTTGAAGCTGTACAATAGCTGGTTAGACCACATGGAGGGTATGTTGTGCAGTTCTGGTCACCACACTACATGTACGTGTTGGAGAAAGTGCAGAAAAGAACAAAAATGATTCCAAGTGAAAGGGGAATGTACTATGGGGAAAGGTTAAAAAAAGCTCAATCTCTACTGCATAGCGAGAAGATCTTGTTGAAAAATATAAATTAAAAATAGTTCAGGCAAGGTAAATCTGGAATATTACTTCAAAATAAGGCAGTAAGGGCCAGTAGTCACAAACATAAACTAACAAAAGATAAACTTAAATCAGTAATTAGACAGAACTTTTACATTCAGAGGTTGATAAATTCCATGCTCGAATCGGGAACTTAGGGTGCGAGAGAGATGAGCTGTAGTGGCCTGTATAGCCTTTACTTATATTCAAGTCTGTTCCTAACAGACCAGCGGTACCTCTGGTTTCAGTTTCCCTACAGCTATTTTCAAATGGTAGTAAATACAACTGCATAGAATTTCCTTTGCTTAGCAATAGCCTGAATATGTATGATGGGTGCATCCATTTGAACGGAACAATCCACACAAGCAGCAAAACAAATACACAAACAGAATTAAATATAACATGAGAAGGAAAAAGCTGGGTCCAGTATCTCCAGTTAATGAGTATTAATATTGTGGTATCTTTTCTGTACAATACCGATTTATGTTATAGGGAAGAGCCTTGTTGCTAAAGGTGATAAATTTCCATTTGCAGAATAGGTCTAGCTGTTATTCGTCAGTATATACCACATTTTACAAAACTAGGATTTATGTTTGACTTTGACCTAATCTCTATGCTAATAACTATCAAGATTTATCATACATTATGCAACTCCTATTAATAATACAAATATACTCTCCAAGTTTCAATAAAAAAACTATTGGGGGTTAATGGTAAAGTGTGAACATTCACATGATTTATTGCCTCCTCATGAACCAGTACATTAATTGTTTAATAGACAATTGCATTTGTGATCCTTTTCAAATCTTAAATGTACTCAGCATTTTTCATTAGTAACTCTCTTCATTGTAGAGCTTAACCTTCTAACATTTTCTCACTGGGGATTTTCTTGTTGCTCTTTTCTGCACTCTCTCCGATGCAAGTACATCCTTTTAAGTGTAGTTGCCAAAACTGTACACAGTGTTCCACAATAGGTTGGACAAGTACATTCTAAAGGTTCAGAGGCTCTGTAGATTTGTACTCCACTGTTCTAGACCTTACTTCCAACATTCGACTTATTTTGCTTTTCCAGTTTTTTGACATTAAAAGTGATGAGCTTAGTGTTACACCTTGATGCCATTCTAATTCTCCCTGCGCTCACTTTATTCCTTCACCGTATATCCACGGCACAAATGTTTTAAATCAAGTGCTCTTGGAGAGCCAGCATGGGCTCGTTGGGCCGAATGGCCTCCTTCTGTGCTGTAACCATGCTATGATTCTATTCTATGATTCAATATGCAATACTTTCCATTCGGCAGTTTTAATTTGCCATTTCTCCAACCAATTACACAACTGATCTAAATCCCTCTGCAAATTCATAACAACATCTTCCTGTTCTTTTTATTTTGTCATCAGCAAGTTCAACAAGCTTACAACTGGTTTCTGGTCATTGATGTAAATCAACTGCATCATAAAGTGCTGAGTTGGTATAACCACACACATGGACAATTATATCCAGAAAGAAACATTCAATAAATAAACAAAGTACAGATAAGGCCATTCAGTGCACACCTTTTGCACACAAGGTGTAACTTGCCTACCATGGCCTCATCTCAATGTATTTAATCTCCCGAGGGAGGTGAATTATCACAGGCAAAACTTCCAAGATAAAGCTCTGCAAACCTTCTCTGACCACCTAAGTTTTACTCGATTACCTTATCAGTCTACTAATACAACCTGCAATACATCTGATCACTGATAGTTCACAGCAGAATTGCCACTGGTCTACTGCACCTTTTATGAACTTATTAAACTTAAGCTTAGCAGGTAGTTCTTTAGCATTAACCAGTATTTAGATGACAGTGAGCAAAGCTCTGAACATGTGTAATTACGGATGAGGTTTGGGCGAGCCGCAATTTCCTCCAGTTAAACATTCGGCCTCCGCCACAAACCCCAGACCCTTGCTACTGATTATATCCCCCCTCCCTGGCCACTGCCTCAAGTTGAACCAGACTGCTTGCAGCCTCAGCACCCTATTCAATCTCAAGCTAAACTTCCGACCCCATATCCTCTCTTTCAGAAAGACCACCTGCTTCCACCTCGTAATATTGCCTGCCTATGGTCCTGCCTCAGCCTATCTACTACTGAAACTCTCATCCATGCCTTTTTCACTTTCAGACATGACTTTTCGAATGCCCTCCTGGTTGGCCTCTAATCCTCCACGCTTTGCAAACTTTAGCTCATCTAAAACTCTGCTGTCCATATATTATCCTGCACCAAGACCCATTCACCCATCATTCCTGTCCTTGCAGACCAACATTGGCTCCTTTCATGGCTTCGTCCCTCGAATCTCTATAGCTTCCTGCAGCCCTACAAGCTCCCCCAGAACTCTCCTTTCCTCCGACTCTGGCCTCTTGTGCATTCCCCATCCCCTTCTTCCCATCACTGGTGGCCAATCTTTCATCTGTTGAGGCCCGTACACTTCCCTAAATCCCTCCACCTCTCTCCTCCTCCTCCTCCTCCTCCAAGACCCTCCTTTGGTCACCCCTCCTAATATCTCTTTCTTTGGTTAATTATGCCTCTGAAGTGCCTTGGGTCATTTTTCTATGTCAGTCAAAGGCAATATATAAATGCAAGTTGTTGTTGTATGCATCCACAGTTCTCTGTCTTCTCCAGCTTGAGAATTTTACAGATCCAACATTATACCTCAGGTCTGCCAGACCTCCATCACCATAAGCAGGTACTGGTACCTTAATGTATAACAATGCCCATATATGGCAAGTCTATCTAGACACGACCATATTATGTCTAGACACAATATTTTATATTCCAACAAAATTATATACTTGACTGAAAACCTAAAGAGAAAACTATGTGACAGCCAAGTACATTTCCTTACTGGAATGTAAACAACTAACTTGAAACACGTTTCGGCAAGAGACATGCTTCTGAGTTTACAGGCTATAAAGTAAGAAGCTATAAAGCACAATTTTTATTTCAAATTTGTGATTAAGTTGACAGGAGCAATAATCGCTTAAATACTTTTGTTAATGCAGCCTTTCAGTACAATAAGCCAAATAATTTCAAGATAAAATAATGTGCATAATTAAATATTATTTGATAAACATTCCCATCACGTAAATGATCATTTGTAAACTGTTGCTTGGTATAATCTCAACTTTTTGAGAGAGCAATTCCTGCATTTGGTGTCACCGTCACTAGTTTTCAGACAGGAGTGATGTAGATTAAAAGAAAGAAAAAAGACAGACATGCATTTATATAGCGCCTTTCACGACCACCGGGCGTCCCAGAGGACTTCTGACTCAGAGGCGAGAGTGTTACCAACTGAGCCACAGCTGACACCAAGGTAATGAGAAAGGATTAAAAAAACTGAAAAGGACAGATCCTGACCAAAGCTAATAGGGGCTATATAGAAACACCTCAATTCATCTATACTAACCTCATCTCTTCACTGTTCAGTTTAATCCACTTTTTTGTTGTTCAGTTAGAAATTTTTACAAAAAAGGGTTGCATGTCACAGATCTGTTTCCTTGCATTTTTGTTCAGTTTAATTGCACCCTTTGTACTACCATTTTGTACTATCTTTCTATAGTGTTTCAATGTTGAACCACATAGCCAAATCAGTAGAATATATGGTCAGAGAAAGCGGAGACTAAACTGTATAGTGCTCTGGTCAGATTGCATCTCGAGTACTGTGTCCAGTTCTGGTTGCTGAGACATTTATGCATTTGGAGCCCAGCTCAGTGAAGAGTTGCATAGCTGATCTCTAGTGTCATAGGTCTGAGTTATGAGGAAAGATTGAAAAAACTTGGGCATTTTAGCTTGAAAAGAAGGCATCTGGGAGATGATCTTGTAGAGTTATACAAGATAGTTAGAGATGGAAAAGGTAAATCCGGAATATCACTTTAAGTTAAATAATCAGAGTAGGACAAGGGGATATAAATTCAAACTATAAAAGGCAAATTTATGACTAATGGTCAGGAAATTGTTCTTAACAAAAACAGTGATCAACATATGGAATAGATTTCTAGAAATAGTGGAGGCAAAAACCCTGGAATCGTTTTAAAAGTTGGATGCTAAAATGGGGGAACTTTAAGAACTTTTTGGGTGGATGAATTAAGATGGGCTGAATTGCCTTCTTCGTCTGTAACTACCTTATCAGCTCCTGTAAACAAGGCAGGCTGAAAATCTGCTGAAGGATTGGGCTTATACTCGCTGGAGTTTAGAAGAATGAGAGGGGATCTCATTGAAACTTATAAAATTCTGACAGGACAGGACAGGACAGGGACAAACTAGATGCAGGAAGGAGGTTCCCGATGGTCGGGGAGTCCAGAACCAGGGGTCACAGTCTAAGGATAAGGGGTAAGCCATTTAGGACAGAAATGAGGAGGAATTTCTTCACCCAGAGAGTGGTGAACCTGTGGAATTCTCTGCCACAGAAGGCAGTAGAGGCCAATTCATTAAATAGGTTCAAGAAGGAGTTGGATATATTTCTTAAGGCTAAAGGGATCAAGGGATATGGGGAGAAAGCAGGGACAGGGTACTGAATTTGGATGATCAGCCATGATCGCATTGAATGGCGGAGCAGGCTAGAGGGGCCGAATGGCCTAATCCTGCTCCTATGATTCTATAAGGATGTTATCAAAAGTTATAACGACAAGTATAGGCAAGGGTAATGAAATACTCAATGGAACACTATATACCTGTGTTGTTGGGACAATGGGCATGCATCTGAGGAATGCTGCTGACTAAGTTGAGCAATGTTCATTGAAATGTTATGTTACATTTATATTACAGTGTTGCTGTAGGTGGCAGCCCTGACTTCAGGGGCAGCACTGCAATATAAATAAAGTGGTCCTCCTGCAATTGACAGAAGAACATAAGAAGTAGGAGCAGGAGTAGGCCATTCGGCCCTTCGATTCAATAAGTTCATGGCTGAACTTCTACCTCAACTCCACCTTCCCGCATTATCCCCATATCCCTTGGTTCCCTTAGTATCCAAAAATCTATCAATCTCTGTCTTGAATATACAACTGAGCCTCCACAGCCTCTGCGGTAGAAATTTCTCCTCATCTCAGTCCTAAATGGCCGACCCCTTATTCTGAGCCTGTGACCCCTAGTTCTAGACGCCCCAGCCAGGGGAAACATCCTCCCAGCATCTACCCTGTCAAGCCCCTTAAGAACTGTATACAGTTCATTGAGATCACCTCTCATTCTTCTAAATTCTAGGGAATATAGGCCTAGTCTACTCAATCTCTCCTCAAAGGGCAATCCCCCGTCTCAGGAATCAGTCTAGTGAAACTTTGCTGTACTCCCTCTAAGGCAAGTATATCCTTCCTTAGGTAAGGAGACCAAAATTATACACAGTACTCCAGGTGTGGTCTCACCAAGGCCCTATACAATTGCAGTAAGACTTCTTTACACTTATACTCCAATCCTTTTGTAATAAAGGCTAACATACCATTTGCTTTCCTAATTGCTTGCTGTACCTGCATGTTAACTTTCTGTGATTCATGCACAAGGACACCCAGGTCCCCCTGAATACCAACATTTCCCAATCTCTCACCATTTAAAAAATTTTCTGCTTTTCTATTTTTCCTACTAAAGTGGATAACTTCACAATTCTTCACATTATATTCCATCTGCCATGTTCTTGCCCACTCACTTAACCTGTTTATATCCTTTTACAGCCTCTTTGCATCCTCCTCACAACTTACTTTCCCACTTAGCTTTGTATTGTCAGCAAACTTCAATACATTACACGCAGTCCCCTCATCTCATGAGGTACCATAAAGAGGTGTATTTTTTGTGCCGTTACCATGTAGCCTACTGACAATTTTGGAATTAAATTATTTTACTTTATTGCAAAAGTTAACAAAAGCTTTTAAAGTACGGAGGTAATAATTCTAATTAAATGTCTAGGTTTTCTTTAACTGGTGCATTCTATTTATATATAAAAATGGAGATAACAGTTTTTGTTTCAAATTAAATACTTGTTAACCCTCCTAATCATCTCTTCTCCTTCTGGCTCCGCATCCATTGCTTTGTCCTCTTTAATGTAAAATGCTGTTAGATGTCTTTCTTCACATGGAAGTACTATAGAAATGCATATGTTGTAAAATACATATATTCTTGTTGCACACTATAAAATGTACGTTAGCTTCAAGCATTGCAGCTACATTCCTATTATATAAATGTTAATCAGTCAAATGTTCCAAGATTTTCCATCAACAGAAATGCAGTTATCATCTTCACAACTAATGAAATGTAGTTGTTATGTTGGCAAACACAACAGGCAATTTGTGCACAAGGTCCCACAAACGTGCGAGCTGTGGGATCACGTGACTCAGTTAGAGCCAATGGCAGCACACCATCTTCCATTCATAAGTTTCACATACGTGCTGTGAAATCTATGAATCTTACACCCCCCAAAATAACAGCTAAACCTCAATTAAATTTAAAAAAAAAATCACATTAATAAAATAAGTATAGTTAAATAAATTAACCATTTTAAATAAAAAATTAAATTTTTGAAAAAATTTAAAATCTTTTAAAAAGTTATAAAAATAAACTTACCTGTCTTTAAAGTCTCTAAAAAAGATATACCTGTTAAAAAAAAATCAAAAAAATACTTAATTCACTACTTACCTTGTTAAAAGTGGGTCTTACTCCTCCTTTTTCCATTTCTAAAATCTTCCGTCCTTACCTGCGCGTCCAAAGCACTAAGTGCACAGCGTGCGCGCAGCCTGTAGCGCGCACGCGATGCACCGAGGAACCGCCCCCTTTTCAAAAGACCAAGTGCCGGTTTTCAGCGCATGCGCCAATAAATGAGATGAATAACCAACTAATCTGTTTATGGTGACATTGAGTGAGCAAAGAATGTTGCCCCAGACAATGGGAAGACTCGCTGCTCTTCTTCAAATAATGTTTTATGTCCACCTAAACAAGGATATGGGGCCCTTGGTTTAATATCTCACCCAAGAAATGGCACCTCCGAGAATGCAGCAGTCCCTTAGTACTGCAGTGTGCAGTGAACTGTCAACCTACAGTATATGCTTATATCCTGGAGTGGAGTTTGAACCCACACCCTTCTGGATCAGAGGCAAGAATGCTACCAATTTTAGAGTCCTTTAGGCAGATAAGCATCTTTCATTCAAGCCAGGAAAATAACTCCGAGAGCTGTTTGTACCCACAACACCCTGAAAAAAAAAATCCACCACTATGAAAAACGGAAACTTACACAACCAAGCCAACTGGATAGTCACTTGGACAAACAAGTGCCCGAACAAGAGGGTGAAATTGGTCTACACCAGTAATGTGAAAAGTGTTCATAGCGAAACAACAGCCCATTTTACACCACGCCCGGTTTTCATTTTCATTGAAGTCTTACACTATAGATAATGAATGTCTACCAGCAATTTCAACAAAAAAATCATCAAACCAAAGGACTATAAGCATTAGGAAGCAACAGCAATGTAATGGCCCAGATTTTAACAAAATGTCATTGACCTGAAATGTTAGCTGTTTCTCTCTCCACAGATGCTGCCTGACCTGCTGAGTATTATCAGCACTGTTTTTATCTATAATTCAATACGTTGCTTTGTGGTGCAGTTCGGAAAGGATTGAGCCAGAGACTCGAGTGGCAGTTGTATCAAGGCAAAGCGGCAGCAGGCAGCAATGTCTGTGAATATCTCTGAATCCTTCCCTAGCAGTCACGAGCTTGCTCAGGGTGCGCACGGTTGCTAGGACATGGTTTAAACAATCCTAGACTCGATCCCTTGGCTGTCCTGCTCAGGTTAAAGCGGTGCGAAGAGGTAGACAACTTCAACCCTCCCCAACATGCACTTAGCAGCTTTCCACAAAACGCTTCACCCCTTTCAATCGATTTCCTTTTTTGGCCAAACAAAAAGTGGGGGAGTTGAAAGATTTGCATAAAATCCAAACACGGTAAGTAAAACGACATTGTACATTTAAAAACCAAGTGCGTGCCAAATCTTTTTGGGGAAACACATTTTTAAAATAGTAAAACTGATTTGCATGTACGTATTGCACAGAATACATCCTAAACCGAGCCCGAAACCAAGAGGCAACACTTCTCATAAATCTCAAAAATTGTTACTAAACGTGAATCTAGCTTGAAGAACTGTGTGGCATTCTATTCCCACCGTCCTATCTTAACAAGCAGAGCTGCCGATTGCTTCGCAGTGACCTTGCTTGTTCAGAAAAATGGGTTTCTGCTATCTCCTTTCTGTTAACGCTGATAAGAGCGAGGAAGGTGTACGTACGGCTGAAGGTGTATGAGATCTGTGCGAATTTTGACTTCAGCAAGTTAGAATCAACTGTTTTTTAGTGAGGGAAATGCATTGTGCGTGTAATAAAACCAAACTTTAAGAGACTGTTCCTATTCCTAAACACATTTAACAATAGAAGTCATCAGTTCAAAATCATTTCATTTGGCTCAGGTGAATGAAAGTTGTTGTTGTTATAAAATTTGCCCACGGACAAAAAAGTCGTGCTCAGAGGAGATGGTGGCCCGCTCAGTAGCAATGTTCCCTCTAATTTTTATTTGTAGACAGGCTAATGGATTGCTTATTGATTAGTCTTCAGGGAAACAATTTCAAAGCCTAGCTCAACAGCATTTGAATCACCTTCTGTTTCACTGCCTTTCCCCCCACCAAACTTGTGCAAATGCAATATACTTTAGAACACAGCCCTTAAAAGCCAATTTTATCCCCCCCCCCCCCCCCCCCAATCATTTCTGCAAAAATATGGTCAAAGAAATCCAGAAATGTGAAATCCATTTTCAAGAACATAAGTCACAAAGATGCATTTCCCTGCATTTCCAAAGATAAGCTTATTCAGAGCAACATCCAATGAAGATTTTTATGCTGATAAATGGAGCATTGTTCTCAAAGTGTGGCTATGGTGTCATGAAAGACAGAGGGAAGGTAATGATGCAGGACTGTCAAATGGCCAACTTCTTACTCCAGCACAAATCTATGAGCTAGTGGGCTAGTGTGTCTTTGAATGGAAATACAAAAAAATTAATATATGTGACCCTTGTTTCAAAGATTGCAAAACTATTTTGTGATCCGTCAAAATCTGTCTGAAAATGTCAGTGAGCCAACCGCCTCCTTCAATGATATCTAAGGAATTCCAATATTTTGCAACAGATTTGACAAGTGATAACACCTGAAAGGATGTCAAGATCAGAATCAGCAATGGCAATCCAATCCTCCAGTCAGCTGTGGAAAACTGGAAAGGCAGCAAATTACTCAGAATGCTAAACTTCACTTCTCAAGGTTCCTGATGTTACTCGTCATCTTGTATATTTGGATGGCATAGTTCGTAATGAAATGCACCGTAAAGATGAAAAGTTACTGAATTTTGTTCTTTCGTTACTCCAGAGAATCCTCAATACAATCAAGAAACAGTAAAAATACAGCAATCACAGTGGAACCTAAAACCCTATATGCACTGGACTGACAGCTGACTGTGGGGCACGAGCTGGAGGGTCCATAAAGGGGGTTTGAGTGGCCCATTTACTGAGTGGAGCTCATAACCTACCAGTAGCTTAACTATTTAAATACACACATGTACACATACTAGCTGCATTAAAAACTCAGTAAAAACATACTTTTTGTACGTTTTTGATTAAACTGATCTGGACTCAGTACTTTTTAAGAACATATTTATGAACATATTGTGCATTCCTCTTCACTTTTTCTAGATTTTCTACCATTATTAAAGACAAATAAATACCATGTAAAAAATATTTTAACCCCATACTGTCCCTATCCTTTTAAGGTAACAGATAACTGATAACAATGATGATGGTTTGTCCTTTTAACGGTCAGGACAAGCCAATAATTTGGAAACTATAACAACGCAAGTTCTAAGGCTAGCAAATAGGTTTAGGGAGAGAGAAAAAATGCCACAACAGACGAGAATTCATTTGGTGGAAAAGTTTGTCAATAGAAGCTCTCTGGGAATAAGCCTGCATTATTCCCTGAGGAACAGTACTGCTTGAGTGACTTGGCAACATCCGAGCTGCAAATGCTTACCTCCATAAGCAAGCCCGGCCGCAGACACAGATATCCCCAAGAAGAACAGGGCGCTTCCTAATTTCTCCGAGAAGCCCATACTTGAATGCAGAGTTGCTACAAACGTGCTTTGTTACATTGTCGATCGCAGTCCGCGTCAATCAAAGCCCAGGCTCTGCGCTCGCGCCGTACCTGCTCCGTCCCACAGACGCACGGCGTCAAACCGCGTCCCACGTTTCTGCTTCAGCGGCACCGCCCCTATTCAGCTGTGCCAGTCAGTCAATCTGTTCCGCCACTCTTTAATCTGGCCAATGACACTTGGGAGGAGTGGGGATGAGGCGCTTCAAAAGGCACTGTATATAAATCAAGGTGACAAATGAGTGGGGGTTGGGCTCCGCCCTATCCATGAACTCTGGTGTACACTTAGTAAATTGTCTAAGAAACAGCTTGGAAGTCTTAGCTGGATATTCATAAACACAAAAGAGTGACACCAAAAAGAGTCTTGAGAAATACTACAAAAAGTGGTAAGGGAGAATGCAGAAAAGAAAGCTGCAGACAATGATGGTACAAGTTTTTAAAAAGTAGAACTTACATTGAAAACGCGCTTTTCACGATGTCCCAAAGCGCTTTACAGCCAATGAAGTACTTTTGAAGTGTAGTCATTGTTGTAATTATAAACACAGTCGAAGAAAAATCATTAAAGAGGGTGTGTTGAGTATGGTGAGATTATTAAAGTAGATAAGGAAATGGTGGAGTAGCTCAATGAATACTTTGCTTTGGTATGTAGAGGAGAGTGAAGGAAGTCTTCAAAGGCTTGTGGATGAGGAAGTCAACCCGCAACCAACAGATACATGCATTTATACGGAAATTGTTCTGAAAACTGAAGGTGCTAAATTTGATGTGCCCAGGACGAATTGGTTTACACCCCAGAGTACTGAAGAAGGTTAGTAAGGGAGTAGACAAAGGAATAACCATGATTTTCCGAATGTCATTAGAAATGGGAGCTGTGCCAAAAGACTGGAGTGTGACGAATCTTGCAGCTTTTCCTCTCCACCACCTGGCCCACCTGTCTTTGTGCTTTTCTGACGCCCAGCCTTGGATGAGCTGCAATTCTTCCAGCTAAACATTGGGAAGACTGAGTCACTGTCTGTGGTCCCTGCCACAAACTATGTACCCTTGCTACTGATACCATCTCTTCACCACTCCCTCCCCCCCCCCCCCCCAGCCACTACCTCGGGCTGAACTAGACTGTTCATAACCTTGGTGTTCCATTCAACTGCAACCTGAGTTTCTGACCCCAGAACTTAAGTTAATCGAAAACTCTGCTGCCTCACTGGCCTACATTGGCTCATGGTCCCCAGTGCTAAAAATGTACATGGCAGCTGTGGCTCAGTGGGTAGCAAGCTCTCCTCTGAGTCAGAAGGTTGTGGGTTCAAGTCCCACTCCAGAGACTTGAGCATAGAAATCTAGGCTGACACTCCAGTGCAGTACTGAGGGGGTGCTGCACTGTCGGAGGTGCCATCTTTTGGATGAGACGTTAAACCGAGACCCCGTCTGCTCTCTTAGGTGGACATAAAAGATCCCATTGCACTTTTTCGAAGAAGAGCAGGGGAGTTATCCCCGGTGTCCTGGCCAATATTTAGAATCATAGAATGGTTTCAGTGCGGAAGAAGGCCATTTGGCCCAGCAAGCCCGTGCCGACTCAGTTAGTCCCACTCCCGTGCCCTTTCCCCGTAGCCCTGCAAATTTTTTTCCTTCAGATACTTATCCAACTCTCTTTTGAAAGATAAGATTGAGTCTGTCTCCATCACCCTTTCAGGTAGTGCATTCCAGATCTTAACCATTCGCTGCGTAAAATAGCTTTTTTCTTACATTGCCTTTGGTTCTTTTGCCAATCACCTTAAATCTGTGTCCTCTGGTTCTCGACCCTTCTGCCAATGGGAACAGTTTCTCTCTATATACTCTGTCCAGACCTCTCATGATTTTGAACACGTCTATCAAATCTCTTCTCAATCTTCTCTGCTCCAAGGAGAACAACCCCAGCTTATCCAGTCTATCAACGTAACTGAAGTCCCTCATTCCTGGAATCATTCTCGTAAATCTTTTCTGCACCTTGTCTAAGGCCTTCACGTCCTTCCTAAAGTGTGGTGCCCAGAATTGGCCACACTTCTCCAGTTGGGGCCGAACCAGTGTTTTATACAGGTGGTTCATAACTTCCACACTTTTGTACTCTTTTTTACCTCTCTTTATGAAGCCCAGGATCCCTTAAGCCTTTTTAACTGCTTTCTCAACCTGCCTTGCCACCTTCAACGATTTGTGCACACATGCCCCTAGGTCTCCCTGTTCGTGCACCCCCTTTAGGATTGTACCATTCAGTTTATATGTCCTCTCCTCATTCTTTCTACCAAAATGTACCACTTTGCACTTTTCTGCGTTAAATTTCATCTGCCACGTGTCAGCCCGTTTCACCAGCCTGTCTATGTCTTCCTGAAGTCCATCACTCTCCTCCTCACTGTTCACTATACTTCCAAGTTTTGTGTCATCTGCAAATTTTGAAATTGTGCCCTGTACACCCACGTCCAAGTCATTAATATATATCAAGAAATTTATCCCTCAATTAACATCACTAAAATAAAATGGATGATCTGGTCATTATCACATTGCTGTTTGTGGGGGCTTGCTGTGCGTAACTTGGCTGCGAAGTCCAGATCCAAGGTCGTTGAATTACAGTATGCAGTCGACGCTTGCGTCTGCGCACACTCGGAGGTCGAACTCCAAACCATCATTAACACCTTTCATTTTTTTTACATGGTATCAACATCTGTCCAAATTTATCAACTATTCTATTAAAATTCCTAAATAAAAACACACCCAAGTGTAGAGAAATGGAAAAGTGTACTTTTATCCAAATTACTGTTGAGGAAATAATCTTTTCTGACATATTCATGTTGATTTAAATGTGGATCTGTTAATGGATAGATTTGCACGTCATAGTGTAAAGGAAGGAGCACTCATCATTTAGCCCAGTAAGCTAGGAAACTTTGAATTCTAGGTTTAGACTTTAGCAAAGTGGCTATATATTTTCCTAAATTTTGGAGTAATTGGGGTTGATTTTCCTCTGGAGTAACACTCTCTCATGGAACCAGTATTTGTTTTGAGCTCAATGAATTTATGTGATTTTATAAGGAGCGGGAGAGAGAGCGAGGCCCAGACTCACCAGCAGCGGCAGCAGCGAGAGTGGCCCTGGGAGGAGCCTGAGCGAGGAGTATAAGGAGCAAGAGAGAGAGCGAGGCCCAGACTCACCGGCAGCAGCGAGAGTGGCCCTGGGAGGAGCCTGAGCGAGGAGTATAAGGAGCGAGAGAGAGAGCGAGGCCCAGACTCACCGGCAGCAGCGAGAGTGGCCCTGGGTGGAGCCTGAGCGAGGACAGTGAGGAGTATAAAGAGCGGGAGAGAGAGCGAGGCCCAGACTCACCGGCAGTGACAGCAGCGAGGGGGGAAAAAACGCAAGGAGTGACGTCACAGGATAGTTGGTAACTGATTGGTTGATAAAGGTCACATCGTTTTTCTTTGCTATTCAGATTTGGGGCCGGTGAGTACCACAGTTTTTTTTTCTCTGTTGTCTTTTAGTCTTTAAGGGCAGAGGGGGAGACTAAAAACTTTAGTTAATTAATCTAATAACTAGAGGCATGGCAGGGCAGCTCAGTCCCGTGGAGTGCACATCCTGTGGGAAGTCCTGGACGCTTTGCGTAGCCTGGACGACCACATGTGCAGGAAGTGTCACCAGCTACAGCAACTCGAGCTCCGGGTTTCGGAGCTTGAGCGGCGGCTGGAGTCAGGGCGGTGAATCCACGAGGCTGAGAGTTACATGGATAGCACGTTTCTAGAGGTGGTCACCCGGCAACTTAAGAGTGTGCAGGTGGAGAGGGAATGGGTGACGGCCAGACAGAAGGGGAAGATCAGGCAGGTAGTGAAGGAGTCCCCGGAGTGCATCTCGCTCTCCAACCAGTATTCTGTTCTGAGTACTGGTGGGGGCGATGGTTCCTCTGGGGAGTGCAGCCAGAGCCAAGTCCACAGCACCACGGATGGCTCAGCTGCACAGGGGGGAGGAAGAAGAAGAATGGAAGAGCAATAGTGGTAGGGGATTTGATAGTTAGGGGAGCAGACAGACGTTTCTGCGGCCGTAGACATGACTCCAGGATGGTATGTTGCCTCCCTGGTGCCAGGGTCAAGGATGTCACCGAGCAGTTGCAGGGCATTCTGGGGGAGAGGGTGAACAGCCAGAGGTCGTGGTCCATATCGGCACCAACGACATAGGCAGAAAGAGGGATGAGGTCCTGCAGGCAGAGTTTAAGGAGCGAGGAGAGAGATTAAAAAGCAGGAGCTCAAAGGTAGTAATCTCCGGATTACTCCTGGTGCCACATGCTAGTGAATACAGCAATAGGAGGATAGAACAGATGAATGCGTGGCTGGATAGATGGTGCAGGAGGGAGGGCTTTAGATTCCTGAGGCATTGGGACCGTTTCTGGGGAAGGTGGGACCTGTACAAGCAGGACGGGTTGCACTTCAACAGAGCGGGGTCCAATATTCTCGCGGGGAGGTTTGCTAGTGCTGTTGGGGAGGGATTAAACTAGCTTGGCAGGGGGATGGGCACCAGCATATAGGAGTAGAAAAGTGGAATAAGGTGCCTAATAGGGTGAGTGTGTTGGATAGTACTAGAGAAGAAAGTAGTAATAGAGGCAGAAGTAGTACCATATTAGATAGGAGCATACCAAGAAAGACCACGAAAAATTCAAAAATGGGTTTAGAATGCATGTACGTAAATGCACAAAGTGTGGTGAATTATGTTGGTGAGCTACAAGCACAATTAGCCATGTGGCAATATGATGTTGTGGTAATAATGGAAACGTGGCTTAAAAACGTTGAGGACTGGGCAAATAATAGTCAAGGGTACAAGGTGTTCAGAAAAGATAGGGAAGGAAAAAAGGGAGGTGGGGTGGCAGTGCTGATTAAGGAAGACATTGTAGTGTTGGAAAGGGAGGATGTTCTTGAGGGGACAAGGACAGAATCCATTTGGTTAGAGTTGAGGAGCAAAAAGAGTATGATCAAGTTATTGGGGGTATTCTATAGGCCTCCAAATAGTGAGAGGGAGGTAGAGGAGCAAATCTGCAGGGAAATTGCAGAGACATGCAAAAGCTATAGAGTGGTGATATTGGGGGACTTTAATTACCCAAATATCGATTGGGATAATGCTAGGGTAAAGGGAAATGACGGGGAAGAAATTCTGAAATGTGTTCAGGAGAATTTTCTTGACCAGTATGTTCTTGGCCCAACTAGGAAGGAGGCATTGCTGGATTTGGTGCTAGGGAATGAGGTGGGCCAGGTCGACCAAGTGTCTGTGGGAGAACACTTGGGTACGAGTGATCATTGTATCATAAGATTTAGATTATCAATGGAGAGGATAAGGAACAATCTAGAGTGGAATTTCTAAACTGGAATAAGGCTAACTTCAATGGGATGCGAAAGGATCCAGCCAGGGTAAAATGGAACCAAAGACAGACAGGAAAAACTGTAATGGAACAATGGGTGATCTTTAAGGAGGAGATGTTCCAAGTACAGGCTAGGTACATTCCAACAAGAGGGAAGGGTAAGGGAACCAAAGCAAGGGCTCCTTGGATGATGAGGGAAATAGAGAAGATGATGAAACAAAAAAAGAGGGTGTATGATGCATGTCAGGTGAATTCTTCAAGGGAGAACCTGACCAAATACAATAAGTTGAGAGGGGAAGTGAAGATGAAAATAAGATTGGCAAAGAGAGAATATGAGAGTAGTATGGTGGTTAACATAAAAGCGAACCCAAAAATCTTCTACCGGCATGTAAACAGTAAATGGGTAGTAAGAGGCGGGGTGGGGCCGATTAGGGACAAAGAAGGTGATATATGCTTAGAGGCGCAGGGCAAGGCTAGAATACTCAATGAGTACTTTGTATTGGTGTTTACTAAGGAGGTGGATGCTGACAAAATATCGGTAGAAGTGGTAAAGGTAGAAGCAATGGAAGGGGTGAAAATTGATAGACAGGATGTACTAGAAAGGCTGGGTATGCTTAGAGTGGATAAGTCGCCTGGTCCAGATGGCTTACATCCCAGGTTGCTAAGGGAATTGGGGGAGGAGATAGCAGAAGGGCTTGCCATAATTTTCCAATCTTCCCTAGATGCGGGGGAGGTGCCTGAGGATTGGAAAATAGCAAATGTGACACTGTTTTTCAAGAAAGGTTGTAAGGACAATCCTAGTAACTACAGGCCGGTCAGTTTAACATCAGTGGTGGGTAAAGTTTTAGAAACAATAATCAAGGAAAAAATTAACGGGCACTTGGAGAGGTTTAAGCTAATTAAGGAGAGCCAACACAGATTTGTAAAAAGCAGATCGTGTTTGACTAATCTAATTGAATTATTTGATGAAGTAACAGGGAGGATTGATGAAGGGAATGCAATGGATGTTGTCTACATGGATTTTAGGAAGGTGTTTGACAAAGTACCACATAGAAGGCTGGTTAACAAAATTGAGGCTCATGGAATAGGTGGGTCAGTGCCAACTTGGATAAGGAATTGGCTTAAGGACAGAAAACAATGAGTTGTGGTAAATGGCTGTTTTTCAGACTGGAGGATGGTAGACAGTGGTGTTCCCCAAGGGTCAGTGCTGGGGCCACTGCTTTTTTTGATATATATAAATGACCTGGATATTGGAATACAGTAGAATTTCTAAATTTGCCAATAACACCAAACTTGGGGGTATTGCAAACAGTGAGGATGATACCAATCGACTGTAACAGGACATAGAAAGGCTAGCAGAATGGGCAGACAAGTGGCAGATGGAATTTAATAGAGAAGTGTGAGGTGATGCATTTTGGCAGAAGGAACAGGGAGAGGCAATATACACTTAATGGCACAGTTTTAAAGAGTGTGCAGGGATAGAGGGACCTGGGAGTTAATGTGCATAGGTCCCTGAAGTGGCAGGACATATTGGGAGAGTGGTTAGCAAAGCATATGGGGTCTTGGGCTTCATAAATAGAGGTATTGAGTACTGGAGTATTGCGTCCAGTTCTGGTCACCACACTTTAGGAAGGATGTGAAGGCACTTGAGAGGGTGCAGAGGAGATTTACCAGAATGGTCCCGGGGATGGGGGAATCTTAGCTACAAGGATAGGTTGGAGAAGCTGGATTTGTTTTCATTAGAGCAAAGGAGGTTGAGGGGTGATTTGATAGAGGTGTACAAGATTATGACGGGTTTGGATAGGCTAGACGGGGAAAGGCTGTTCCCACTACTTGATGGTACAAGGACTAGGGGACACAGATTTAAGGTTTTGGGCAAGAGATACAGGGGGGACGTGAGGAAAAACTTTTTTACGCAGCGAGTGGTGAGGACATGGAACTCGCTGCCGAAGGAAGTGTGGAAGCGGAGACATTGAATGTTTTCAAGGGGAGACTGGATAGGCACTTGAGGGAAATAAACTTGCAGGGCTACGGGGATAGAGGGGGGGAATGGGACTGACTGGATTGCTCCAGAGAGAGCCGGCACGGACTTGATGGGCCGAATGGCCTCCTTCTGTGCCGTTATGACTCTGACTCTAGTGCTGCAGAAAATAAGGTTACTTGTTTGTCTTTTGGATGTCCCTGTCTGCCCTCTCGGGTGAATGTAAAAAGACCCATGGCATTATTTTAAGAAGAGCAATGGAGTTCTCCTAGTGTCCTGGCCAATATTTATTCCTCAACATAACTAAAACAGATTATCTTGTTGTTGTTACGCAAATTGTGCACAAATTGGCTGCTGCATTTTCCTATATTACAACAGTGACTACACTTCAGAAGTACTTCATTGACTATAAAGAGCTTTGGGATGCACTGAGATCGTGAAGGTGCTATATAATGCAAGTCCTGCCTTCCCTCCCTCCCAAAAAAACTTGTTGGCTGAGTACAAGTGACACAATGGAATGAAAATACAATGTGCCAAAGTTTTCTTGCCTTGTCCACTATCACAGTTTTTTTTTGCTATATATCCTCTCTGCTTCGATGTCATTGGTCACTCAGTAAGCAGACCACAATATTACACCCTTTCCTGCTTAATATCTAGTTAAGCGATAGTATGCCCCAGGCATTGTAACAAAGAACTCTTAGTCTGTACACTGGCAACTGAAATATAACACTTGCCTCCATGTGCATTCTCCTCTCTTTATGGAAGATGGACTGAATGAGCACTCCTGAGACAAGACGCAGGTTCATAAGGACCAATAGTTGCTTCATCTTGCATAAAATGGATGAATGAGAAGTGCACAGTTTCACCAGATGAGAACATATATTCTCCTACACTCCTCGAGTTATGAAAACAATAAAACGGCAACTTGCTTCCTTCTAAACATGGGCTGGAAGACAGGGCCTTCTCTAACATAGCCTTTCAAAGCTAAGCTGGCTCAGACTTTAACAATCTGACAGCTTTTTTCTGTTGGCTGTAAAACCCCAGAAAACTCTGTCACTGAGAGAGAGAGAGAGAGTGTTCCTCTCTGTGATCTATTCCCCTTAGGTCTGTGAGATGTGAGCCCTTTTAGGCTGTCAATCACAGAGGACTCCAGGCCACGGCCAGCTCTTCGAGAACTATGGGCAGCCAATATACCTCATGTTTTAATTAACCCAGAATGGTTATTCAGCACTTTTGAATTTAAAAAAATCTTTATTGATGGCCTAATTTGCTTGTCAATAAATGTGACTATTCCAGCTGACTGACCTGGGGAGGTTATCATTGTTCACAGCTTCTGCATCTGGCAAAGTAAACAGGGATCATGCTACTGGGTCTGGGGTTGAGCTGCTGTGAGCCACCCTGTGAGAAACCTTGTGTGAGATAGATTTAACCTCTTGCGTGTTGATTCTAGCATTACAAAGATATTATAAGTTAAAAATTCCAACACAGGCAAAACTTTAATTTGCCCCAATCACACTATTTGTTTTGGCTTTTTTTGAAAGAAGTCTGTTTAATTCTAGCACTATCTTAGTCATGATGAGAATGTCTAAAAGGATTTCTATTTTTTCTGAAACAAAGTACACACTTTACTCAGAGTGCAGCCCTTTTTAAGAAAAATACTTTTTAACAAGCAGCCCCCTCCAATTGAAAATTGTCCACACCACTGAGCCAAACCGGCAACTGACACCAGGCATAATTTTCCAAAAGTAAAATTGAAATATGTTTTCCATTTTAAACAATGGCATATTTTGAATAGGAATAGGTGTATAAGGCAAGATGTTTTTTGACATGTTCCAAAATAACCTCCAAAGCACACTCTCCACAAGAGGGGCACAATAACAGCATAAACCAGGCGGTAAAGGGGAGGCCAGAGTTTGGGACAGGACCTGGTTTTGCTGGCTCTGAATGTTTACTCCGTTGCTTATTCCAACCACCTGGTGGTGATTTAACAGGTATTAGCTGGACCACATCATTCACTTGTATTCAAGATGTGACTGATGTACTGTTCCAGGAAGTCATGGTCCCATCTATTTCCACAGATATGTTGAGCAGTAGTTGGAGAGACAGCAACAATACTATACTATTCCCGCCTTCCCCAAGATCAACCTAGTGAACCTTCTCTGAACTGCCTCCAATGCAAGTATATCCCTCCTTAAATAAGGAGACCAAAACTGCATGCAGTACTCCAGGTGTGGTCTCACCAATGCTCTGTACAGTTGTAGCAAGACTTCCCTACTTTTATACTCCATCCTCCTTGCAATAAAGGCCAACATTCCATTTGCCTTTGAATTACTTGCTGTACCTGCATGCTAACTTTTTGTGTTTCATATACAAGGACCCCCAGATCCCTCTTTTTTTAAATTAATTTGTGGGATGTAGGGCGTCGCTGGCAAGGCCAGCATTTATTGCCCATCCCTAATTGCCCTTGAGAAGGTGGTGATGAGCCACCTTATTGAACTCTGCAGTCCATGTGGTGAAGGTACTCCCACAGTGCTGTTAGGGAGGAAATTCCAGGATTTTGACCCAGCGACGATGAAGGAGTGGCGATATACTTCTAAGTCAGGATGGTGTGTGACTTGGAGGGAAACTTGGGGGTGGTGGTGGTCCCATGCGCCTGCTGCCCTTGCCCTTCTAAGTGGAAGAGGTCACGGGTTTGGGAGGTGCTGCCGAAGAAGCCTTGGCGAGTTGCTGCAGTGCATCTTGTAGATGGTACACACTGCAGCCCCAGTACGCCAGTGGTGGAGGGAGTGAATGTTTAAGGTGGTGGATGGGGTGCCAATCAAGCGGGCTGCTTTGTCCTGGATGGTGTCGAGCTTCTTGAATGTTGTTGGAGCTGCACTCATCCAGGCAAGTGGAGAGTATTCCATCACACTCCTTACTTGTGCTTTGTAGATGGTGGAAAGGCTTTGGGGAGTCAGGAGGTGAGACACTCGCCGCAGAATACCTAGCCTCTGACCTGCTCTTGTTCGCCACTGTATTTATGTGGCTGGTCCAGTTAAGTTTCTGGTTAATGGCGACCCCCAGGATGTTGATAGTGGGGGATTCGGCGATGGTAATGCCGTTGAATGTCAAGGGCAGGTGGTTACCGCAGCATTTTGTAGTCTCCATTTAAATAATTTGCTTTTTTTATTTTTCCTACCAAAGTGGATAACCTCACATTTTCCCACATTATGCTCCATCTGCCAAATTTTTGCCCACTCACTTAACTATCTATATCCCTTTGCAGATTCTTTGTGTCCACGTCACAACTTGCTTTCCCACCTACCTTTGTATCATCAGCAAATTTGGCTACATTACACTCGGTCCCTTCATCCAAGTCATTAATATAGAATGCAAACAGCTGAGGCCCCAGCACTGATCCCTGTGGCACCCCAGTAGTTACAGTTTGCCAACCTGAAATGACCCATTTATCCCGACTCTCTGTTTCCTGTTAGTTAGCCAATCCTCTATCCATGCTAATATATTACCGCCAACCCCATGAGCTCTTATCTTGTGCAGTAATCTTTTATGTGGCACCTTATTGAATGCCTTCTGGAAATCCAAATACACTACATCTACTGGTTCCCCTTTATCCACCCTGCTCATTACATCCTCAAAGAACTCCAGCAAATTTGTCAAATACGATTTCCCTTTCATAAAACCATACTGACAAGCAGAGTCAGCATCATGATTTTCTAAATGTCCTGCTAGTACTTCCTTAATAATGGACTACAGCATTTTCCCAATGACCGATGTTAGGCTAACTGGTCTATAGTTTCCTGCTTTCTGTCTCCCTCCTTTCTTGAATAGGGGTGTTACATTTGCGGTTTTCCAATCCACTGGGACTTCTCCAGAATCCAGGGAATTTTGGTAGATTACAACCAATGCATCCAGTATCTCTGCAGCCACTTCATTTAAGACCCTAAGATGCAGGCCATCAGGTCCAGGGGACTTGTCCATCTTTAGTCCCATAAGTTTGCCTACTACTTTTTTTCCAGTGATCGTGATTGTTTTAAGTTCCCCCCTCACTATAGCCCCTTGATTATCTATTATGATTGAGATGCTTTTAGTGTCTTCTACCGTGAAGACCGATACAAAATATTTGTTCAAAGTCTCCGTCATTTCCCTGTTTCCCATTATTAATTTCCCAGTCTCATCCTCTAAGGGACCAACGTTTACTTTAGTTACTCTCTTCCTTTTTATATACCTGTAGAAGCTCTTACTGTCTGTTTTTATATTTCTTGCTAGTTTACTCTCATCATCTATCTTCTCTCTCTTTATTGTTTTTTTAGTCGTCCTTTGCAGGTTTCTAAAGATTTCCCAATCCTCTGGCCTACTGCTAATCTTCGCATCATAGTATGCCTTTGTTTTCAATTTGATACCATCCTTAACTTCCTTGATTAGCCACAGATAGTTCATTCTTCTCTTAGAGTCTTTCTTCCTCACTGGAATATATCTTTGCTGAGAGTTATGAAATATCTCCTTAAATGTCTGCCACTGCTTATCTACCATCTTGCCCTTTAATCTATTTTCCCAGTCCACTTTAGCCAACTCTGTCTTCATACCTTTGTAATTGCCTTTATTTAAGTTCGGGACACTAGTGTGAGACCCAAGTATCTCACCCTCAAATTGAATGTGAAATTCTATCATGCTATGATCATTCTTCCCTAGAGGATCCTTTACTATGAGATCATTAATCAATCCTGCCTTTTTACACATTACCAGATCTAAAATAGCCTGCTCCCTGGTTGGTTCCACAATGTATTGTTCTAAGAAACCATCCTGAATACACTCTATGAACTCTTCTTCAAGGCTACCTTTGCCAATTTGATTTGTCCAATCTATGTGAAAATTAAAATCGCCCACGATTATTGCAGTACCTTTCTTACAAGCCTCCATTATTTCTTGATGTATACTCTGTCCTACAGTGTAGCTACTGCTGGGGGGCCTATAGACTACTCCCACCAGTGACTTCTTTCCCTTATTATTTCTTATCTCCAACCAAACTGATTCTACATCTTGATCTTCTGAGCCAATATCATTTCTCACTACTGCACTGATCTCATCCTTTATTAACAGAGCTACCCCACCTCCTTTTCCTTTCTGCCTATCCTTCTGAAACATCATATACCCCTGAATATTCAGTTCCCAGCCTTGGTTACCTATCAGCCACGTCTCTGTAATGGCTATCAGATCATACCCATTTATTTCTATTTGTGCCGTCAACTCATCTATCTTGTTATGAATGCTGCGTGCATTCAGATAAAGAGCTTTTAATTTTGTCTTTTTACCACTTTTCCCTACTCTGACTCTACTTTCTGATGCACTCTTATGTTTACACGCTCTGTCCCTTCCTGTCACACTATGGTTATCATTACCCCTATCGCTACCCTGCACTATTGACTTCTCCTTTCTCTTTGACTTTTGAAATTTCCCCTCACATGAACCCTCCCCCCCACTATTTAGTTTAAAGCCCTATCTACAGCCCTAGTTATTCGATTCGCCAGGACACTGGTTCAAGTGAAGTCCGTCCCAATGGAACAACTCCCTCTTTCCCCAGTACTCGTGCCAGTGCCCCATGAATTGAAACCCATTTCTCCCACACCAATCTTTGAGCCACACATTCATCTCTCTGACCTTATTTACCCTATGCTAATTCGCTCGTGGCTCAGGTAGTAATCCAGAGATTATTACCTTTGTGGTTCTGCTTTTTAATTTAGTCCCTAGATGCTCATACTCCCTCAGCAGAACCTCTTTCTTTGTCCTACCTATGTCGTTGGTACCTACGTGGACCACAACAACTGGATCTTTCCCCTCCCACTCCAAGTTCCTCTCCAGCCCAGAGGAGATGTCCTTAACCCTGGCACCTGGCAGGCAACACAGCCTTTGGGATTCACGCTCTTGGCTGCAGAGAACAGTGTCTATCCCCCTAACTATACTGTCCCCTATCACTGCAACATTTCTTTTTACTCCCCCAACTTGAATGGCCCCCTGTACCATGGTGCTGTGGTCAGTTTGCTCATCCTCCCTGCAGTCCCTGCTCTCGTCCACACAGGGAGCAAGTACCTCGTACCTGTTGGACAAGTGCAAGGGCTGAGGCTCCTCCAATGCTACCTTGTGGATCCCCATACCTGCCCCACTCGTAGTCACACCCTCCTTTCCTTGACCACGGACCAAATTTGAATTATTTAACCTAAGGGGTGTGACTGCCTCCTGGAACACAGCGTCCAGGTAACTCTCCCCCCCTCCCTGATGTGTTGCAGTGTCTGAAGCTTGGACTCCAGCCCATGAGCTCTGAGCTGAAGTTTCTCGAGCTGCAGAAACTTACTGCAGATGTGGTCGCCGTGGACCACACTAGGGTCCACCAGCTCCCACATGCTACAGCTGCAACATATCACCTGTCCTGCCATCTCTATTGTATTTTCTTTAACTAGTTAGATTTTCAAGTTTTGAAATATCAATTATCTATGTATAGTCTTTAATCTGTAATCACGGATCTTAATTTAAACCAATGCCCAAGTTTAGAAAAAGAGAGAAAAAGAGAAATTCTCACCAACCAATTACTTACCTGCTTTCCTGTGATGTCACACTTTGATTGTTTTCCCCTCACAGCTCCCGCTCTGACCGCTGGTCTCGGGCCTCGGGCGCTGCCGCTTTTATGTCCGCAACTCCTCCCCTGGTCCCGCTCTCGCCGCTTGTTTTTTTTTTAGCGGAATATATTTTTCCCGGTCTCTGTTGAAAACCATTTTAAATATTTCCCACTGCTGTTCTGCATCATTGTTTGCCAATGTAGGAACAATAACTGTGCCAACTATCAACTTACCTTTGAATTTTGACTAGAATTGGATGGTTCCCACATTCCACACTGCAGAATAATTCTCCAGGCCAGATGATTACCATCAGATTCAAGACCAGACAATCTGTATGTTTAGGGAGATCAGCCCGATCCTCTGGATTGCCAGCTGCACAAGGGAAGGACTGTCAAATAGCAGTTCACTTGCAGTGGTTGCTTATGTGCTCCAAATAGCTCGCAATATCTTTTACGTTCGAGGCAGCTTTATAATATGACTGAGAACTCCAATTTTGTTTGCATCTTTAGCATTTATTAGATCTCTGTGTTTCATATTGTTACAATTCGGACAATCTATTTGTAGTCACAGCAAAATGCTGTTTTCACATGGTTAACAATTACCCTTTTATGAAGTTATTTTGCACTATAAATTGCATAGGTTGCCTACCATGCACCCCTCTCTGAAATGTGGAGCAAATTAGAGTATAGCAAAGTATAGGGAGAGATTGAGAAGTGAATTTGTAGTAAAATGGAGTGGATGTGTGCTGAAGTGTTTGTGAACTGTGGTTATCTTTGAAGACTGCTTAATTGGTAGTTGGCTAGAAGTATCTAGCTTTTGTCTTTATTGGCAGATATGAAAGTTTGAATTTTGTACTGTGATTGGCTGAATTGTACTAATTGTGTGTGCATAAAGATGCAATAAATCAGTGTGAGAAGAGCAGAACAGAACAAGGAAATTGTGGAGGGAGTTTGTGATAAATTGGGGTAAGCCACATCATTGTATAAAGTTAGACTCTGTTTTATGCTGTGTACTACAAGTTAAAGGGGGAAAAGTTGGGGCGCTAACTTCGCCGGGGCGCTACTTTTAGCGCCCCAAAAAAGTAGCGCCCCCGCGGCCAAAATTGAATGATGGCACCCCAAGAGGGAAGCGGGGTGCTACTGGAAACGCCCCGTCTCCCTCTTGGGGCACTGCGAGGAATATCGCGGTGCTACGTGCCGCAGTGATTTGCGCTGCAGCACGTCGCGCCACGGTACTGCAGGCCTTCCTCCCCTTCTTAAAGGGGAGGGGCCTTGTGCAGCACGACCCGAGGCCCAGCTGGGCCACCGGGGATCAGAGTGCCAGCAAAAGAGCCCGGCACTCAAGAGAAGTGCTGGGCTCACAGAGCGCAGCCGGCACTCCGCGGGGGGGCTGCAGAGGAGGTCGGCGATGGCAACGGGGGCCAGGTGCTGGCAGGCGGCCAGCAACAAAAATGGCCACCCGGCACCTTGCCTTTAATTAGCGCCGCCCCAGCCGCAGGTAGGCCCCCCTGACCCCGTCGGACATAGCGTCTGGTGGTAAGTCAGGGGGCGCGACCAAAGATCGCGGCCGGGGTGCTGCGCACGGCGATGATGTCATCGCCGGCGACGCAGCGCGCTAACGGTTACCGCCACCGCCAACCTCCCGCTGAATTTCGCGGGAGGCGTTGGCAGCGCCGCACACTCCTAATGGGAGGCGCAAAGCTACCGAATTTTCCCTCCAAAATGTTTATACATCATACAGCGCAAGTTAGATAAAGTCTTGATCCTGATCCCTTCATGCCTTTTAATAGGACAATTAAAATCTTGTTTCTTTTGATTCCTCTAAAATGCAGAGACTCTTAACTCTCTATAAATCTTGAAGTCTATTCTCATCTGGAAAGAATCTGGAAAGTTCTCATTTCTGGATAGAATTCAAGAAAAGGCTGATGGGAACTCCTTATCTGGTCTCTCGGCTCCAACCTGACATTCTCCATCATAGCATTTCTTGTCATTCCTTGTTTTATTGATCTGATTATAGTCAGTGCTCCTCTTAGCTTCTCTTTCTTGTTCTAAACTCAAAATACATTGGCCCTGAATTTGCGATCGGCGGCATAGCTAAGGAGTACGCCGCCGACATCCGAACGAAATCCGCACTTAGCTCATGCAAAGCCTCAAGCGCAAACTCTCTTTCAAACACTGCAGAGTTGTGCGCAGTATAGTGGCCCTTGGATCCCAGGGGCGCACCGTTGTGAGTATGTGAACCTGGGATCATGTGGGGCGGTGCTCCTTTCACTTCCTGACTCTTAGCCAATCAGGAAACATAGAATTCTCCGATGGGACAGCATTAAGCTTTGCAGAAAGTCTATCTAAGCAGCTGATCTTGTTTTATTTTTACTGTCACATGGCACTTTCCAAAAGATTGCTTAAGCATCTTTCTTTGATTCGTATTAGTTTCGATACATTAAATGATTTGATGTCAGGCTTCAGCTTTTTAATTGCTGCCTATTTAAAAAAAAACATTTAAAATAATTTAGCAGCTAGAAATGCTATTTTATTAATAAATTACGATCATTGCAATAGTATTTAATACACAAACCAAGATTTCAATATAAATAGATTGAACACTGAAAAGTCTTGAGATACTTTATACTGAAGGTGTCCTTAAAACCATAAAACTCAATTTAGGATACTTCTTATGGGCTGTAGCATACACCTAGCTCAAAATTAATACAATTTTCTCATCTCCCCCCGCCGTCCCCCACACCTCCCCTTATGCTGTGCAACAGGCTCCTGCGCCTGTTTGCACCAGCCGTAAAAAAATTCAGGGTAATTAATACACAGTAGGTGGGCAGTCAGTCCAACTTTTCGCCAGCACGTTGATTTCAATGGGTGGGTGAAATGTGCAGCGAAGCCGATGCGGAGTCGGGACTTGACAGATCGCACGTTCAGAAATCCCGAACTTGCTTAATTTCAAAGGTGGCATGACATCGTACTCTGAGAGTATGGCGTCCTACCGACCGCGAATTCAGGGCCAGTGTCCTACATGCTGTTGCTCCTCCCTACATCCTCACTTTATTGAAATCAAGACTTATCACACAGTCTCCTACTCTAACTAATTTTTCCCAGGATCTTAAACTGTGGAGTTCCTAATTCCCTCAGTGTTTCTTTCCACCAGTCTGCAAACTTTTAAAACACAAGTACAAAAGCAAAATACTGCAGATGCTGGAAATCTGAAATAAATACAGAAAATGCTGGAAATACTCAGTAGGTCAGGCAGCATGTGAACTGGAAAAAGTTAGAGATATAACAGGATTTAAGCAAGGGCAGGGAAAGGGGGATGGGAGGAAAGAATGGGGAGGCTAACCAACCTCTACCTTGCGGAGGCTGAACGCCAACTCTCTGACACCTCCTCCTACCTCCCCCTGGACCCCACTACCGAACATCAAGCCATCGTTTCCAAGACTGTCACTGACCTCATCACCTCTGGAGATCTTCCCTCCACGGCCACCAACCTTGTAGTTCCAACCCTGCAGAGCCCATTTCCAGCTCCTTCCCAAGATCCACAAACAGGACTGCCCTTGTAGACCCATCATTTCAGCCTGTTCTTGCCCCACGGGACTGATTTCTTCCTATCTCGACTCTATTTTTTTCTCCCCTTGTCCAGTCTCTTCCCACCTACATTCGCGACTCTTCCGACGCCCTCCACCACTTTAACAGTTTCCAGTTTCCTGGCCCCAACCGTCTCCTTTTCACTATGGATGTTCATCCCCCACCAGGATGGCCTGAGGGTGCTCCACTTCTTCCTTGAACAGAGGCCCAACCAGTCCCCTTCCACCACAACCCTCCCCCACCTGGCTGAACTTGTTCTCACATTGAACAACTTCTCCTTTGACTCCACTCACCTCCTCCAAATTAAAGGTATTACTATGGGAACCCGCATGGGCCCTAGCTATGTCTGGCTTTTCGTGGGCTATGTGGAACATTCTTTGTTCCAGTCCTAATCGGGTCCCCTCCCTCACCTGTACATTGATGACTGTTTCGGTGCCATTTCCTACTCTCGCCCTGAACTAGAAAATTTCATTCACTTTGCTTCCAATTTCTACCCTTCCCTCACCTTCACATGGTCCATCTCTGACTCTTCCCTTCCCTTCCTCAACTTCTCTGTCTCAATTTCTGGGGATAGGCTATCGACAAACATCCACTATAAGCCCACTGACTCACACAACTACCTGGACTACACTTCCTCCCACCCTGCTCCCTGTAAGAACTCTATTCCATTCTCCCAGTTTCTCCATCTCCACCACATCTGTTCTGACAATGACACCTTCCATACTAGTGCTTCCGATATGTCTCCTACTTTTTCCTCAACTGAGGATTCCCCTCTACCGTGGTTGACATGGCCTTCGACCGTGTCCGTTCCATTTACCACACTTCTGCTCTCACCCCTTCCCCTCCCTCCCAGAACTATGATAGGGTTTCCCTTGTCCTCACCTTTCACCCCACCAGCCTCCACATTCAACGGATCATCCTCCGCCATTTACGCCACCTCCAGTGTGATCCCAGCACCAAACATATCTTCCCCTCCCCTCCCCTTTCAGCATTCTGAAGTGACCGCTCCCTCTGCGACACCCTGGTCCACTCCTCAATCACCCCCAACACCCCTTCCCCTTCCCACGGCACCTTCCCGTGCAAGCGCAGGAGATGTAACACCTCCCCTTTAACCTCCTCCTTCCCCACTGTCCAGGGCCACAAACACACCTTCCAGGTGAACCAGTGATTTACTTGTACTTCTTGCAATTAGTATACTGTATTTGCTGCTCACGATGCAGTCTCCTCTATATTGAGGAGACCAAACGCAGATTAAGTGTCCGTTTTGCGGAACACCTTCGTTCAGTCTGTAAGCGTGACCCTGAACTTCCGGTCGCCTGTCACTTTAATTCTCTGCTCCACTCCCACTCTGACCTCTCCATTTTCAGCCTCTTACACTGTTCCAACGAAGCTCAATGTAAGCTCGAGGAACAGCACCTCATCTTTCGATTAGGCACTTTACAGCCTTCTGGACTCAACATAGAGTTCAACAATTTCAGGCTATAACCTCTGCCCTTATTTTTTCACATGGCAGCTGTTGACGATTCTGCCATTCCCATTTACACCTCATCTAGACTCATCTTTTGTTTCTTTACCTGTCCCATTACCATCTCCTTTTGCTTTGCACTATCATACCTTTTGTCATTTAATCTCTCCTGCCTTCCATCCTATCACAGCCCTTCCCTTTTGTTCTTTCCTCTCCTCCCCCTTTCCCTGCCCCTGCACTTGCTTAAAACCTGTTACATCTCTAACTTTTTCCAGTTCTGATGAAAGGTCATCGACCTGAAATGCTAACTCTGTTTCTCTCTCCACAGATGCTGCCTGACCTGCTGAGTGTTTCCAGCATTTTCTGTTTTTAATTTAAAACACAAGGTTGGTATCACACAAATACTGCATCCTTATTTATCTTGTCTTCTCATTAACTCTCATTGTCCTTGGTGGCCTCCTGCTCTTTGGGAAAATTACTTCAATTGGTATTACAATCTATAACAATTAAACAAAAAAATCAAGCAAGTGTTTTTCAGCAGCAAAATAAATCCCCATTACACCTTTTGCAATTAGGAAAATAGTCTTGAAATTAGATACATGATTAAATGTCATAATTGAAGTTCACTGTGGTTTCTCAATTGGAAAGAAAAGTGATGAGATGTGTTTTGGCAATGTCAATCTTGGAACATTTAGGGCTGAATTTTGCCGGTGCTCAGAGGGCAGGTTTGGAGGCGGGTCCGCTGTCAATATAGAAAAGATTGACAGCGGGTAGGGAACCCGCTGTCAACCCACCTCCACGCGAGTCTCCCAGGTGTCGGGTCTGTCAGCGCTGAACAGACCTGACACCAAGCGGCGGGAGAGGCAATTCACATCATTAAATGGGTTGTTAATATCCAATTAACTGTTGTTTTAAGTCTACATTTCAATTTTACAGGTTACCCGCTGCTCAGGGAACACCTCAGCTCAGCATGTTGTGAGTGGATTCAGCATTGAATTATCTCATGACCTGACAGCTGCCAAAGTTGTATAAAAGATCCCATGTTGCAGCTGTTCACTTTCAAAGCTCAGAAACTGTTGGTTACTGCACTTGGAAGATATATTGAGCTTTCTGCAGCTTGCAAGTGTTAGGAGTCAACTTTCTATCCAGTGCCACCTCAGTGGAACAACCTCTCGCACCATTGACAGATCGCTTCTGTTATCTCAACCTCACTTGCCATCTATTCCATCAGCATTGTTACCCTTGAAAATATTTCACCTTGGTCCTCAGAATCCCACCAAGATTAGCCCCAACACCAGCATCACCAGGCACACCAGCAGCACCAATAACAACAATACCAGCCTTCTCCGCAATCAACTGATGCTGCACAGGACACAGGGCATCAGCACCCAAACACATTGCTGCCCGGGAGGCCAGGGATGGCCTCACCATGGCCAGATTTACTTCACTTGACACTGTACACCCTGGATGCCACATGATGCGCCAGATTGGCACCACCCCACACCAACACAATAAAGCATCCCTACAATGCCCAATCCATTCCTTTCACACTCGTCACCATTGTGGGGGAGTGGGGGTTCTCTTATGTCTCACCATTCACTACAACTCACTAAGCCACTTCCAAAGGTGCATACAAATCTGTCCAAGAATGCAAAGTGCTGAAAATAAAGGTTTCAATGTTTGACCGCATATTACCAGAAACTTCACATGAACATTGGCTAAACTACCCAAGTGCCTACCCTTGTGTGTTGTAAGGCGGAATGCTTGCAGTAGGATGAGGGTGAGTGTGAGTGGTAGCAAGTGAAATGGGGAAGTGATAATGTAAGTAGAGAGGGATGGGTGGAGCTGCAAGGTAAGTTGGTGTGAATAAGGATGTGCAGGAGTAGGGTAGGGAAGGCAGAGTGATGGGGATGTGGTGAGTGGCACAGCAGGATGAGGTTGAGTGTGGCTTTGCAGTAATGTTTCGTGATCTACTGAGATCTTTGAAAGGCTAACGCCACTGCAGCCTGGTCCTCCTGTCGACATCCCTGTTTGTGCCCTCCTGTGCAATGTGCAACCAGGCTGCGTTGATCTCCTGGGGAGTTTTCTTCTGCCCATTGGAAGGGAAAAGGACCTCCCAGCATGCTGTGACTCCCTCCATAAGCATATGGAGGGAGTCATGAGAGAGCCTGGGTGCAGCTGTGCACCTCTGTGCAGCCATTGTCAGTGTTTGCAGCACCTCAATGCTGTAGAACACTGACAGCAGAACTGTCAAAATCAATTTGGACATGGTCCCTTTAAGGAAGCCGGCTGATGATGCGTCATCAAATGACATCATCAGACCCGCTTCCTTTTAATTGGTCGGGAACCTCGCAGGGCGGCCTTAACAAGCCCTATTAATGTAAAATCACTTGGAGAGTGCGGGCTGCAGCAGGCAGCGGACTGGAACTGTGACACCGGACCTGCCTCGGTCGGCGAAATCGCGGCCTAACTCTCTCTCTCTAATTTTTTCTCATTTTCACTAAAGTTTTTTCTAGGTATTATTACTTGAGTTTTTAAATAACATTGTGAGTCTTATTCATGAACATAAACCTCCTTTTACACTGCTAAATAATATTGCACTTTCCTGTTTACAATGCACAAAAGTGCAATGCCACTGCATTTGTAACAGTCCATTTTTTATTGAATGTTCAACACAAAGTGTTAGAATAGTACTGACATATCACCAGTAGAGGGAGACATAATATTTGCTGTCAACTCAAACACGACTTTCAGAAGAAAAACTGTGTAAATTTGGATACTACGTTATTTTTCTGGGTTGTATTTAAATTTTAATTAATCATGTATTTCCCCTTTCTTCAGCCATCTGAATTTTATGTAAACAATACTCAAACATTTCAAGACAAGTGTTAATGTGCAAAGATTGGTACTATTTGTTTAATTGGTATTGCAATCTATTACCATTTAAAAAAAAATCCTGCATTTGCTTTTCAGCAAGAAAATAAATCCTCATTATGCCTTTTACAATGAAGAAAAAAAGTCTTGAAATCAGATATATATGGTTAAATGTTATAATTGTAGTTCATGCAAAAGCCATCTTAAATTCAGTATTTTATACAAATATTTTGTTTTTGTTGTGGCATAGAATTCTGGTAAAACTTTGACAAATCCAAATGAGAGTTCAATATTTCTGTAACTAGTTTGCTGCCAAAGCATTGGAGCAGTGGCTATGCCAGAAAGGATTAGGGCCATTTTTTCCCCTCTGCCCCAAAGAACACGAGCAACACTGCTCAAGATACGGAGGGAAACATAGGAACAAGAATCGGCCATTCCCACGCGCCTGTTCCGCCATTCAATTCAATCATGGCTGATCTATACCTTAATTCCATTTACCTGTCTTTAATCCATATCACTTGATACCCGAATACAATATTAAAAATCGCGTGATCTCAATCTTAAATTTCGATTGACCCAGCATCCACAGCCTATTGGGAGACTTTCAACTCGTGCCCAAAATGGGCACAAAGTGGGCAGGGCAATCACATTCCTCGCCCAATATTAGCGCAAGGCACAAATCCTTTTCAGGTTCGTGGATCCTTGAAATTTGACGGGCGAGTTCTCAGCATGAATCGTGCTGGTAATTGGACATGGTAGTGGGGGAGGGGAGGAATTTTGGCCGGACCCAACCCCAGTTACTGGTGGCTTGCACCTCTTGAAGGCACAGTGCAGTGCTCGTTGTAGAGCTCAACTGAAGGCTGCTTGTGTACTGGAAGGCACAAAAATGCTGATTGGGAGAGGGGCATGATTGTCTGATAATGCCCTGGAGGCATTAGTGGAGGAAGTTGGGAGGAGGAAGAATGTCCTCACACACAGATGTTTAGAACTCTTCACACCATTCACTAACCCACTCCCATTCCTCTTGCAGGACAAACTAGCTCACAATGCCAGAGAGAGAACCCACACATGAGGAGGGACACCTTAATTGAGAAAGCACTATTTTGCAAACCACTTTCTCTATTCCCTCTTTCCAAGTCCTGGGCCCATTGGCGGTTGAAGAGGAGGGCACTGAAACTGAAGATGTCGCTCATTAACCCCAGCTCAGAAATTGGCACCCGACAGGCATTAGTCACTTAGACGGGTCAGTACTGTCGGATGCACCAAGCACAAGTGTTTCAGGAGGAGAGGGTGCCTCAGTACACAAGCTAATATGCTAGCGCTGCTATAGAGGGCAGGGATGATGGTTTCCAGGGCCCAGCTTTCAAAAGACAAGTATTAGCTGAGTACCAGGAATTGGCAGATGCAGTGGACTGCATGAAAGGGGGGGGGGGTGGTGCTATGTAACATAGTGGAGGTGTCTACTTCCAACTTGTGTGAGACATTCACGCATGGCATCAACTCACTGCAGTCTACCATGGAGCATATGGTGACCTCAATACAGACTGTAGTTGGGCCTGCTATCTAGGAATCTCTGGCACCAGTGGTAGAATCTCTCAGGGATTCACATACTGAAGCTATACAGGCTCTGGGCTACACCATTTCCTGCAGCTTACTAAGGAAAGCACTGATAGGGGCTTCCAAGATGTAAAAGCACTCCTAAAATTTGCTCTCCTGCAGATCCGTAGGAGTTCTAAGGCACCGCTCCATATGAGTGGCAGTGGCACCATGGGAGAGGTGTGTGCTGTCCTCGCTTAGGAGCTTTCTCCCCTGCCACCCTCTCGTCCAGTGCCAGTCCTGGTGCCATAGTATGAAGCTGGGCCTTCTCAGGTTGCCAGCCACAGCCATCTCAAGATCCCTCATTATAGGCCCAGCAGCCTTCTGCATCCCAAGCTGAAACTACTCGGGGAGCACCTTGTAGATTAGAATCGTAGAATGATACAGCACAGGAGGAGGCCATTCGGTCCATCGTGCCTGTACTGGCTGTTTGGTAGAGCTGTCCAATTAGTCCCACTCCCCTGCTGTTTCCCCTCAGCCCTGTAAACCTTTTCCCTTCAAGTATTTATCCAATTCCCTTTTGAAAGTTACTATTGAATCTGCTTCCACTACCTTTTCAGGCAGTACATTCCAGATCAGAACAACTCGCTGCGTTTATAAAAAAAAATGTTTCTTTATGTTGCCTCTGGTTCTTTTGGCAATCACCTTAAATCTGTGTCCTCTGGTTATCAACCCTTCTGCCACTGGAAATAATTTCTCCTTATTTACTCTATCAAAACTGTTTATGATTTTGAACACCTCTATCAAATCTCCTCTTAACCTTCTCTGCTCTAAGGAAAACAATCCCAGCTTCTCCAGTCTTCACATAACTGAAGTCCCTCATCCCTGGTACCATTCTAGTAAATCTCCTCTTGCACCCTCTCTAAGGCCTTGACATCCTTCCGAAATTGTGGTGCCGAGAATTGTACACAATACTCCAGCTGAGGCCTAATCAGTGTATTATAAAGGTTTCCATCTGGCATGTGTCTGGCCATTTCACCAGTCTGTCTATGTCCTCCTGAAGTCTGTTACTGTCCTCCTTATTGTTTGCTACATTTCCGAGTTTGGTGTCATTTACAAACTTTGAAATTATGCCCTGTATATCCAAATCCAGGTCATTAATATATATCAAAAAGAGCAGTGGTCCTAATACCGACCCCTGGGGCACACCACTATATACTTCCCTCCAGTCTGAAAAACAACTGTTCACCACTACTCTCTGCTTTCTATCTCTTAGCCAATTTCGTATCCATGCTCCCACTATCCCTTTAATCCCAAGGGCTTTAATTTTACTAACAAGTCTATTATGTGGTACTTTATCAAACGCCTTTAGAAAGTCCATATACACAACATCAACTGCACTACCCTCATCAACCCTCTCCGTTACTTCATCAAAGAACTCAATCAAGTTAGTCAAAGGCAATTTTCCTTCAACAAATCCGTGCTGACTTTCATTTAATAGCCCATACTTTTCCAAGTGCCAATTAATTTTGTCCCGGATTATTGTCTCAGTTTCCCCACCAAAGATTTTAGACTGACTGGCTTATAATTGCTGGGTTTATCCTAATGATCTTTTTTGAACAGGGTTGTAAAATTTGCAATCATCCAGTCCTCTGGCACCACGCCCAGATCTAAGGAGGATTGGAAGATTGTGACTCTACAATTTCCACCCTTACTAGAAGCGCTAGAGTAGGTAGATAAGCACAAGACAGACAGGGGGTTGCACCTGGGTGAACAGTAGGTGTAAAGATCACTGTTAATTATGTTATTTTTCAAAGTTCTTGTTGTGCAGAGTTTGTTTGAGTATTTGGCCAGGCAGTATGCTTTGTCTGAAAACCCCATACTTGCGTTTGGATTGAGTTCAGTTCCAAGGATGATGGAAGGACTGGGACTGATGTTGGGAGGGACTTTTGATACAAGGGAATAGTAACTTTTCAGTCGAAGCACTCTTGGATGCAACTGGCAGGATACGTGGGCCTTGCTCTTCCTCGTCATCCTCAATGTCTTCCTGACACTCCTGCTCCTCTGCCTCCATGTCTTCCTCTACAACTGGCTTGATGAGTTGGCCATTCTGGATGTCAGCGTTCTGCAGCAGGCAGCAGACAACGGTGATCCTGCAGACTCTCTGGGGGCTATACTTCAGCACGCCTCCAGATCTATCTAGTCAGAAGTGTTGCTTCAGAAGGCATATGGTCTGTTCAATCACCACTCAAGTGGAGGCACTAATTGTACTTCATCCCTGCATCAGTGCTGGTGAAAGTGTTAAATACAAAAGTTATTTTCATACTGGCAGATATCCTGAAAAATATCTTTGTATGGGTCTTCATGGAAGAAGCTGCTGACTCTCTCCTGGAAGTGAGGATTGATTTCTCTGCAAAATGAGGTGGAAATTTTAAGTACAGTAGTAATTACTGATAAAGAAGTGACAGAAACATTGAAGCCACTGAAAGAGGATTTTTTTTTTAATCATCCTCGGGATGTGAGAGTTACTGGCAAGGCCAGCATTTATTGCTCATCCCTAGTTGCTCTGAACTTTGGAAAAGTTTGTTACAGTTCAGAGGGCAGTTAAGAATCAACCACCTTGGCGTGGGACTGCAATTGCATATAGGCCAGACCAGGTAAGGACAGCGGGTTTCCTTCCCTAAAGGACATAAATGAACCAGTTGGATTTTTACTACAATCTGATAGCTTCTTGGTCACTCTTTTACTGATACCAGCTTGTTTCAGATTATTTTTTAACTGAAGTCAAATTCTCAAATTGCCATAATGGAATTTAGTCCAGGCCTCTGGACTACTCGTTCAGTAACATAACCACTATGCTACCGTGGCCTGCAGTATTTAAGGAAATAGCTAATGGAATTGGTCATGCTCTTGAAGGGATCTTTAGGGAATCATTATAATTGGGAGTTGTATCAAAGGATTGGAGAGAAGGGAACATGACACCTATCTTTTTATATTTAATTTTTTTTCTTACTTTTCCTTTCTGTCTCCTTTTCTCTCTCTCTTAATCGAATATTTCTTTCTCTCTCTTTATTTCTCTTTCTGTACCTGATTTGACTCTAATTCACCCGATTTCCTTCTCCGTCATTCCTGTTTCTTTCTCAATCCTTAAATCTCATTGGTTAAGGGGATAGACTGTTGGTCTGGTCGTTCACCTAGGTCCCAGATGCCCCATTGCCCTCGCTGCAGCGTTATCAGCCCGCACTTCCGGCAAATTGCAGGGCAAAATAATTTTGAGCTGAAGGTGAGGGAAAAAGTCTAACTAACGGGGCATGCCGCTCCAGCAAAATCTGGGCTAAATGTAGCGATTCACAATTAAACGTTCCACAGAAGAACTTGAGGAAGCTGGCTCCTAATTTTGTGTAAATTCAGACCTTGATATTTCCCCATCATTTTATATGGTTGGTATGTAATAATAAATGACTGGCATCTGAATGTTTGACTCGGAACAAGGTTATAGGTCCTAAAGGTTAAATATTATCATAAATTTCCATTAAATTTTATCTTGATGGTTGTAATTATATTTTGCTTTGACTCAGGAGTAGTTTATGCAAAAATGCTATGTAAAATTTAAAAATTATTCTATTCTGTGCAGTTATGCTGTGACCTTTATATCGTAGAGAAGCAGTTTTAGGTATGCGTCGACACAAAATGCGGCCGTATGATTTGGGTAAGATCCTAATCTAATGCCCGAATCCACTAAAGTCAGATAGTGTGAGAACCCGTTAAAGAGGCTTGTACCACTTTACGTTCACATTAGCTGCAGCATTCTGTAGTCCAGTATGAAATACATTTTAAATGTGTCTAAAGGTCTTTTAGGCCTCCTGAGAACCTCTAAAGCGTTGTGTGTTTTTAATGTTGGAGAATGATCGCTCCTGCCTGCTCTCGCCTAACATTAAAAATTGAGCAGTGAAGAGAGCAGAGCTCTGTTCTTGCTGCATCTCAGTGCCAGTTGAACCAAGGTCTGTCTGCAGTTTAGCAAATGACAGGTATTGCTGTCAGATCGGTAGTTCCAATATAGCTGCAGCCTTAAAATGCCTTTTTTTTAAAGTTAGATCTGATTTAGAATGTTGTACATTGAACTTCATTATTTTTAGATTTTTATTTTTGTGTATAAGCAGTTAGGTCAATACTGGCTCATTCTTCATAAGTTGACAAAACAATTGCTCTTTTTTCCAATATCCCTTTGTGAACTGTAAATAGTTGCTTACAAGAAGTAATTACTTTATTTAGAGCTAAACACTTGTTTTCTGCGAAAGAGCCAGACATAACATAATTTCCTGTTATGTGGATGTGTGAAGTTAACAATTCCTTTTTGTTGTGTTGCTGTAAACATTATTGCATGTTCTCCTATGAAATCCTGATTATTTACCCTGGTGTTCCCGCATCTCAGTCTCCGAGGACGATGGTGACGCGAGTTTGCAGGAAGATAAAGGGTATTTCTCACCAACAGTTTCCTGTTTTTGATTTGCTATTGTTTAGATATAAACTCCTGACATCTAGGTTCTCTAGAGAAATGTCAACAACAAAGTAATATAGCCCGCACATGTGAGCTATCTTTTTCCATAATCTAACCAATTAAGTATACAACATAAACTATTGGAGGATAAGCTTCCATAATTTACTTAAGAATGATTCCTCAAATCCTGATTACTAACAACATTGAAATCAGTAATGTTAACCTTAACCAGCTTATGAAAGGTTGCATTTTTGAAAGATTTGGGTTATGAAACTTCGTCAAATAAAACTCTGTTTTGCTAATATAATGAGGGAGAAACTGACTTCTTTCCCTAAAATATAATCCAATGTCAAAAGCTTTCAGAAATGTTAAGTTTGTCATCCGTATCTCAGCAAATAAAGTTGAACATGTTGTGGAATAGATTAATAATCATTGAATCATTTTAAATTCTGAAACATTAACATCTATGTCTAGAAAAGAAAACTTTCACCAGAAATTGTCCACTCCATTGGAGTAACTTTGGTGGAACTCTTACTTTAATTCTGAAAATAAATTCTACTTCCAGCCTGCTATTTAGAATCAATAAATTCTAATTGGTCAAGGGTTTATTGTTTTGCTGTTGCACAAATAGATATGTCGTTATAGTGTTATTTATGAAGCTTATATCATGGCAATTTTGGTCCACAATGTGTGTACGCAAAAATTCATGTTCAAGGCCATAAGAATAATCTAATGGAATACTGAGTTATATGGCAAAAGGTATAAAATAGAAAAGTAAAGCTGTAATGGTGAATCTATATAAAACTTTAGTAAGACCTCAATTGTGTGCCATTTGGGGTTCTACATTATAGGAAGGATGTTGAGGCAATCGAGTACTGCCTGGTATGAGGAAATACAAATACAAAGAAAGATTTGGAAAAACTAGGCTGTTTCCCTTCTAACAGAGGAGATTATGAGGTGATTTGAAGGAGGTGTTTAAAATTATGAAGGGATGGGACAAAATAGAAACAGACTGTTTCCAGTGGTTAAGCAATTTGGAATGAGGGGACATAGATACAAAATAAATGTATGAAATTTAGGACAGAGAGCAGGAGAAACTTTTATGCACAGGGGTTCATGTGGCTGTGGAATGCACTACTGGAGTTAGTGATTGAAGCAGAGACCATGTCACCATTTAAGAATAGGTAAGATAGGTGGTTGAAAGAAAGGGGGCTAAAGCGATATTAGGACAGTGTGGGCACTTGGGACTAGGACTACTGCTAGAGTGGATAATTAACACTAACCTGGGTTGACTGGGCCAAACGACCTCTTTTGTCATAATTTCTCCATAATTTTCTGCATTCAATCAGGGACTCGTGATTTATCCACCTGGAAATCCACAAACTTTTTGGAACCAATTTCCTTGCTACATTTAACTCTGTAATAAATCTTAATTAGTCTCGATTTCAACACAGTAAGGATGTAGCAAGGAAAAATGTGTATAGGATGGCATATTTGGAGATTAGAAGGTACAAGCAAGGTGATTTCAGAGGAGCACTGATCATAATAGTAGCAATAAAATGGAGAAAGACAAGAAAGTTGCAAGAGAGGTGGGGGGGGGGGGGGGGGGCGGGGGGCGGGGTAGTAAAATAAACCTTTTCTTCTATTCTGTCCGAGAGCTTACGATGGTAGGATACCCTCCCAAGGTATGGGGCTATTGAAAGTTAAGAGGAAAAGAAATGTTTGACATGAATGAGGAAACCAATCTTGAAGGGAGCTTATATTAGATCCAATGAAAGGAAAATAAAGGGAGAACCCAGGGGAAGACAAGGCAAGCTGAAATGGCATTTCAGTGGAAAGAAAAATCGAGAGTCACCCCCAGTAAAGCTACCTTTCACCCCACCAACCTCTACATTCAACAGATCATCTTCCACCATTTCCCCCACCTCCAGTGTGACCCCACCACCAAACAAATCTTCCCCTCCCCTCCCCTTTCAGCATTCCGAAGGGACCGCTACCTCCGCAACACCCTGGTCCACTCCTCAATCACCCCCAACACCCCCTCCCCTCCCCACGGCATCTTTCCGTGCAAGCGCAGGAGATGCAACACCTGCCCTTTCACCTCCTCCCTTCCCACTGTCCAGGGCCCCAAACACTCCTTCCAGGTGAAACAGCGATTTATTTGTACTTCTTGCAATTTACTATACTGTATTTGCTGCTCACGATGCGGTCTCCTCTACATTGGGGAGACCAAACACAGATGGGTGATTGCTTTGCAGAACACCTCCGTTCAGTCTGTAAGGGTGACCCCGAGCTTCTGGTCGCCTGCCACTTTAATTCTCCGCTCCACTCCCACTCTGACCTCTCTGCCCTCGGCTCAACGTAAGCTTGAAGAATAGAACCTCATCTTTTGATTAGGCACTTTACAGCCTTCTGGACTCAACATCGAGTTCAACAATTTCAAACCATAACCTCTGCCCTTATTTTTTCAGGCGGCAGCTGTTGATGATTCTGCCATCCCCATTTGCAACATTTAACCACTCCTGCCTTCCACCCTATCACAGACTGTCCTTTTTATTCTTTCCTCCCACCTCCCCCCCCCCTTACCCTGCCCCTGCACCTGGTTAAAATCTGTTGCATCTCTAACTTTTTCCAGTTCTGACGAAGGGTCACAGACCTGAATCGTTAACTCTGTTTCTCTCTCCATGGATGCTGCCTGGCCTGCTGAGTGTTCCCAGCATTTTCTGTTTTTGTTTTGGATTCCAGTGTCTGCAGTATTTTGCTATTGCCCAGTAAAGCTACTCCTGGCATCTAAGTAGTATTAATATTGAAGTTAGATTTGACGTCAATGTGTGAGCTAAAAGCTATTTTAAAAAATTGGTCAGTCCAGAGAGATTGAAATTTTGTTAAATTTGTTGTTGCATTTATTTGACTGTTTGTTTTATTTTTGATGTCCTTTCAGGCCCCACAGAATTTGAATGCATGTGAGCAGCAGCAGAAGCCCAATGCCAGCTTATATGATGCACCTCACAGTTGTTGAAAATAGTACACTACTATGAAAAAGTGGTATCACATTGGTAATGACCCGTATTTTGCGGCCCCGAAGGGTGTGTACGTGGTGTGTACACACCTGTAAGGGCGGCACAAGTTCCGGGTTTTCGTGCGCGAAAACCCGCAACTTGCAATCTGTCAAGAATCTTCTTGACAGATCCACCGCAGACATCTGTGGGCGGAGAGTTGCGCTATTTGCCCAACTTCTGCCCAGTGAATGCCCGTAAAATTCTTATGCCTGGTAAAACTCCAGTATACTTATCAAACCTTACCTCTTAGAGTGACAGTGGATGGATGGAAAGTGAGATGAAGCAAGATTTTGGGTTTTGTATTTGTCCTGTTTTCATTCGATAATGAACTGCTTTCGCTATGTATATAGTAAATATTTTCTTATCCAATGCTATTACTCTTTTTGGTATCTTTGGTATTTTGTTTTTGTTTTCTGCCATAATAGAAATAAAAGGAATCTGGAATAAGGCTAATGGGTCCTCTTGTGAATGTGTTGAGATTTTTACTTAAAAACCCCTTTGATTATTTAACTATGAAGAGGATATTTACAATTCAGATTTGAAAAGTGCTTTACATAAGTTGATTGCTTGCGTGAGTTTACTGAGTGACATCCAACACTTTTTATGCACTGGGCTGCTTTTGACGGACTTTCATCACATTGATGACAAATACTCTACAAGGAGGTGAAAAGCTGACATGGAAACAAAAAGGAAGCTCAGCAAATTCCAAAATAGGAAGCTCAGAATAGGAAGTTAAAAATAAGAAACAGGAAAGAAAGTCAGGCACAGATGTAGCAGCTAACTTTAGTCCTGTTCCTTTGTTGGAGCTAATATGCTAATATTGATTTTGGATGAAGTTGATACCATGAATCATCCTTCATCTCAAAAAAGTGCTAATTCAAAATGTTTGAATACAAGATTTTCAGAATTTAAATTGATTTTTAGTTTCTGTATCAATACCCATTGCTGTTTTGCCTTCAAAAGATACTAGCTGCAAGGACTGCAAACATTTACAGATCTTGTTGAGCATAAATGTAGCAATTCTATTGTAATTTAATCCTGATCAAATATTAGCTATTTTGTCAGGGAGACCGAGCAAAACACCAGCCGATGAGGAATAAATATTGCCTTTGTGCTCTGTGACTTGCACAATCACTGAACTGAGAACAACTTTCAGCTTGCCAAATTTATTGAAAATTAGTAGCAAACCAGCCTACCCTTAACTGTGGAACATTGTGAACCTTGAGTCTGGTGTGCAGATTAATATATTAATGTGAGAAAATATTTTGCAAAATGGAATTAGCAAAATCCAAATTAATATCCCTACTACACTATTTTATATAATCTAGTATATCTTCCAAACTGAGGAGCAAAGGTCTACATGCGAGCAAAGGATATGGCTAAGGCACGGTTAAGGGCACACAACAGGCAAAGGCTGAGGCCCATCAGATGGGAGGCTTAGGAAGCAAGTGGTAAGTGTCCAGAGAAGGAGGAGCAGGCGGAGGTGGTGGCAGTGTAGCTGGACAGCTATCAATGGACATTATGGAGGGTAAGTTATGACTTTTTATTTTTGTATGTTTTCTGGGCTGTATGTTGGCTGATAGGAAGTTATGGCTACTACAAGGTTTGAGCCTTGTGGGATTGGTGGCCAGATTTAGGGTTGGATGGTTGCATTCTTGTAGATAGAAGATTGTTAAGAAAGAAAGAACTTGCATTTATATAGCATCGTTCATGACCTCAGGACACCCCAAAGCGCTTTACAGCCAATGACGTGCTTTTGAAATGTAGTCACTGTTGTAACGTAGGAAACACAGTAGGCAATTTGCGCATGGCGAACACCTGCAAACCGCAATGTGTTAACAACCAGTAATCTGTTTTAATGATGTTGATTGAAGGATAAATATTGGTCAGGACACCGGGAATAATTCCCCTGCTCTTATTAATTGTAATGGTTCTACGTGGTGATTAGTCCCTAGTGGAATCCTGCAGGGATTGGTGTTGGGGCCGTTGCTCTTCACCATCTTTATCGATGAAGACATCAGGGGAACTGTCTGCAAGTTCACCGTTGGTATAAAAATACGTGCGGGTGTTAGGACCTTTAGACAGGAAAAGTAAATTGCAGACAGATCTAGACGTGATGGGAGAATGGACCTGGGTCTGGCAGATTACTGTTAATATAGATAAATACAAATCAAGAAATACTATTCTGTTCCTATACGAGACCTTGCTCAGACCTCATCTAGAATACCATGAACAGTTTTGGTCTGAATGATAGAGAGGCCCTGGAGAGGTTCAGAGGAGGGTCACTAGATTGATACTTAGTTTAAATGTCTTCAATTAGCACGATAGAGAGCTGAGTTTTTTTACTGTAGAAAAATATAGCTTTTGAGCATATTTGATTGAGGTTTTTAAAATAATGAAAGGATTAAACTAACTTGTGTGTGTAGGCTATTTTAGTTGTAGGTAAGGGAGAAATGGAAACGTGAGTATAAATTCTGTCTGCACAGAAATAGGTTAGACGTCCGTAGGTATTTCTTTTCACAGAGTCGGCACCTATGGAACAAGTTGCCAGCTCATACAGTGAGTGCAAATTCACTGCAAATGTTCAACGAGCAGGTGGACATGTTCCGGAGTGTGGTCAACATATAGACAGTGGGTGAGTATTGGGGAGTGCCTATCCCAGTCACTGGTCTCCTGGAACTTGTTTGATCACCTTCAGGAATCACAGAGGAATTTCCCAAGTTCTTTTCCCTACATTGGCCAAGGATTTTTTATTTCTTCTGCCAGGAGATTGTGTGCCCGGCTGGCTGGGGTTGGGGGAGAAGATTGGAGTGATGAGGTGGAAGAAGGCCAACTACTGTCCAGTGGCATAAATGCCTTTGGACCATGCTGAATGCAGGAGCAAGGGAAACCTCATTACTTTAGTTTGAGCAGATATATTGGGCCAGAAATTCGGCTCCCTGGCTTCCCGCGGGTGCAAGGATCGCGTGCGTACCTACCTACCGCGCCTGCCGTTGACCCCTGGGCCCACAAGGAATTCGGGTCCTGGGCCTCCCCCAAGTGCCGGCGTGCAGTGCTTGCGTGTCCCAGGGGCGTAGTTAGTGCGATGCGTCCCCTGGGATCACGTGGGCCATGGAGAGCCAATGGCAGCAGACCATCTTTCATTCATAGATTTGACAGGACCTATGAATACAGATCGGCCCCAAAACATCCCTAAAACTACAAATAAACTTTTTAAAAAAAACATCACATTTTTAAAATAACTATAAAATACATTCATTAACTATTTTAAACAAAAATTTAAATTTTTGAAAAAATTAATTACACTTTAACGGGGTTAAAACTAAACTTACCTTTCTTTAAAGTAATTAAAAAAGATAAATCTGTGAAAAAAATGTTAAAATTTTAATAAAATCAACACTTACCTTGTTAAAAGAAGGCCTTGCGCCTCCTTTTTCAACGTGTATCTTCTCCGTGCTTACCCTCACGGAGGAACCTGTAAAAAAAAAACCCGAAGTGCGAGGCGAACGCGCTGGCCCTCCAGCGTGCGCGTTCAACCTCTGAACCCCTTCCTTCAGGGGAACGGAAGGGCCGGTTTCCCGCGCATGCGCAGTGCATGCAAGAAACTGGCACTTTTGTTCCGTCCACGGGTGAGTACACAGCGCGTATTCACCCGTGACGAGCCTAATTTCTGCCCCATTAAAGTACAAAGTTAAATTCACATATTACTCTTTTGAAAATAAGAAAATTATATTTCAGCATGTCTTTGCATGCTTACATAATAAACTGAAACATAAAAAAATATAGCAGTATCATTATTTTTCAGATGTACACAAATTGGTAGAAAATATGTCGTGCAATCCTTTCTCATATTTATAAATTTTGGATGGAAATTATTAATTTACATTCTGTTTACCAAAAGTAGTAATACCTACAAAGTCAAAATAATTAATTGCCTGCAAAATGAAGTGTTTGTGATATTTAATTCCAATAATGCTATATTGATAATGAACTATTATTTGACAAGCAGGCGTCCTAAGCACCTGTAGATATTTACATACACAACACAGATAGGAAGTACCGATCAATTTCACAGGAGGCAGGAAGGAAGGGAAATCATTTGTTGATATTTGGACACACAGCATGACAAAAATAGACACTTATAGAGCATGCAGGTGCAAATATTAATTTTTAAGGAAACGTTGCCCTAAATTTGATCTCTGATATTAACAATTTAAATCCTCAGTTCCTCACTTAAGTATAGACTGCCTCTGCCATTCACAAAATGCATGCTAGTGACTCTTTCTATTAAAATTAAAAGGCAGCTCACTTTCTACTTTGTTTTCCATTGCGCGTCAGCCTTGGCTCAGAAAGTTGTGGGTTCAAGTCTCACTCCAGAGACTTAAGCAGTTAGGCCTGGAATTTTCTCGTAATGTCTGGTGCAATAGCGCATAAAAGCTGCGTTGCGCTGTGTTTTTCTGAGGAAATTAACGTATTAGTGACTTACGCTGGTTTTACTCCAGAACTTCGCTAGACGTGAATTTCCTCAATCACTTGTGCCATTCCTGTGTTATGACAACCAAAACCCCACTTAGCTTATTAATATAGCCCCGCCTCCATTCAAAAGACCAGAGAACGCAAGTTTCCTGCAATTACGCTTGTTCTGAATGGGTGTATATTTATGCCCAAAATTTTAGGTGCAGCAGGACCCAAAGTTACTATTTCTGGTGGTTTATAGTGATTTTCTTTTAGCAATTATTTTTATTTTGCTTTACTGAGACTTGCACTGTAATTCCTATATCTTTGAATGCTGTTTTTATCGCATCAGAATCTGTTACATTAAAAAGAGAAAAGCTTCCACAGTTGCATTTTCTTAAACATGTCGTGCTTAATGTGCATAGGTGATGATTTGATGGCTTCAAACTTTTGTTTTCATAATATCAATGAGATAAACAGGGACTTAAAGAAGGAAAACGGTGTATATTCTGTGCTTTCCTTGCTGTTTGTAAGATCTTACTGTGTACACATATTGATTGCCTCATTTCCATTCATTACAATGGCGACTACACTTCAAAAGTACTTAATTGGCTGTGAAGCACTTTGGGACATGTGGTCATGAAAGACATGATATAAATGTAAGTTCTTTCTTTTAAATGCAACTTCAAGCATTCGCTAACTAAATATCCTTGAAAGGCTGTGGATTATTTGTCTGTAGTTAGCACTGCTCTGAGGATTGCTACCCCACTCAAAATGGATCAATGAAAACAAGCAATAAATGGTAGTAAGAGTCAATTTTAACTTTTTACATTCAATATTAATAAACTCATGCAGCAACCTGCAGCTGCTCGATAAAGCAAGTAGATGGTAAATGATTAAATAAGGACACAGCCATCTGGCTACTATATTGTTATATGAACTATTTAGCACTTGTGCATAAACAGTGTGCATGGAAGAATTGGTGTAACATATCTCGCAAGTCATAAAGACCCATAATTTGCTGTAAAAATAAAGTTGAGGCTAATGGCGCTCACCGTTATTTATGTGCAAATGCTACAGCAACTCCAGGTGAGGGCAGGTCAGCAGTTAAACGCGGAAATCCAAAAGTTACTGTCCGAGATGTGCTGCACCGCTCCATCTTTAGCTTTGTGAAAACAGCATCTCGCTGTCTGACTCACCATTGCAATGCATTGAATGGCATGAAGTTGCTGTATTTGCGCAGTAGATATGAACTAAATTCACCACAAAGTGTTGGAGTTGGTCTGAAGTAATGCAAGGAGCCTCTTTTGGAGCCATTTAAGGTCCGTGCATATTTTATTAAGCCTGGATTAGCTGTCAGATTCTTAACGATGTGCTAAATGTTAATTACTGCCAATGAGCCTCTTTGCCACTGAAGATTAACTATTACAAGTGTGGAATCTCATTCCATCAGGTTTTATGTGTTGTTGGAGATGTTTAAAAAGTCAAATTTAAAACAAATGTTAACTTTTCCTTTCTGTCTCTCTTTTTTTCTCTCTCTCTTAATCCAATCTTTCTTTCCCTCTCTTTATTTCTCTTTCTGTACCTGATTTGGCATTGAATTCACCCACTCTAATTTACACTTCCTTCTCAGTCCTTGTGCAGTTAATTTCACAATCCTACGATCTGATTGGTTAAGGAGATACACAGTTGATTACCCTGTTCACTCAGGTTCAAGATGCCCGGTTTCCCTCACTGCGAACTTTTCAGCTCGCAATTCCATCAACTTGCAGCGCAAAATATTGTCAAGATTAAACGGGCAAGGGCAAGTCTAACTAATGGTGGACGCCATTCGTTGCCTTGCCACAGCAAATTATGGGCCAGAATATATGAGTAGTATGATGCATAGCGTGAGTTCTGTACTCTGCTGCAATCTCTGAAGACGTCATGCCTTCCAAGCTTTCCCTAATAAATATCCCTAGAATAACATTTAGTTGTTTATGGTCTTCTAGTCCATTGTCTATTCTATGCCGTGACCTCTGATAATATGCCAGTTTTGCTTTAAACATAAAAGCAATTGTAATTGAGAAAGAAAGACTTGCATTTATATAGCGCCTTTCACGACCGCCGGACGTCTCAAACCACTTTACAGCCAAAGAAGTACTTTTGAAGTGTAGTCACTGTTGTAATGTGGGAAACGCGGCAGCCAATTTGCGCACAGCAAGCTCCCACAAACAGCAATGTGAAAATGACCAGATAATCTGTTTTTGTTATGCTGGTTGAGGGATAAATATTGGGCAGGACACCGGGAATAACTCCCCTGCTCTTCTTCAAAATAGTGCCATTGGATCTTTTACGTCCACATGAGAAAGCAGACGGGACCTCGGTTTAACGTCTCATCCGAAAGACGGCACCTCCAACAGTGCAGCACTCCCTCAGCACTGCACTGGAGTGTCAGCCTAGCTTTATGTGCTCAAGTCCCTGGAGTGGACTTGAACCCACAACCTTCTGACTTAGAGGTGAGTGTGCTACACAGCTGACACTGAAAACAGAGTGATTTGTTGCATAGAAATTCCTTCAGATAGTTTATACAATTTCACTTCTATCTTATTTTCTACATCCTAGTTAACCTTTCTCCGTCAATGCAGCATTCTTTCCATTTGACTAATTTTTTAACAATTACTAATTTCCTATATGTTTAATTTTGTTATTTAACAGGGATACTCATGCTGTACCTTTTATGCTCATTTTTAAATCTTCTAACTTCTACCAAACCTCAGGCCAATTCCTCCAAGTTGTTGCTGCATCATTGACTCTTTCTGTGACAAATTGCAATGCTAGGTGCTTTCTTTGGATATTTGGGGCTATCCCCCACCATCAAAAATGTGCGCAAATGTCTCCAGGGCTTGCTTTGAAAATAAGGTTTTTCTCACATTTTCTTCTGCAATTCTATGCACACTGAATTAACAAAATGTTGGGCATTTACATTGGTGAAATGGCTTGCTTCTAAGTGTTAAAGAATCATTAATGTGTAGTGATTCCATCCATTGTGTTCTGCTCTAGGGTAGGTCCTAACTACCCTAGAGCAGAAGCTGGAGCTGAGCGGCGGACCTGCGAGAGGCACAGAGTCAGCGAGAGGAGGATAAAAAGAGTGCGGAGAGGAGGCCTGGGACCGGAGCTGAGTAGTGGACCTGCGAGAGGCACAGAGTCAGCGAGAGGAGAGAGAGAGAAGTAAAAGGTAATCGAAGTGTGATGTCACCAGAAAGCAGGTAAGTGATTGGTAGGTGAGTATTTTTCTCTTTCTCGCTTTTTTCCAAACTTAAATTTTGTGGTTTATAGTTTCTAGGGTCTCTGTTGTGTAGCGGGGAGTGCTGGTAAACAAGGGCCCTTGAGTATATCATTTAATTGTAGTGTAATTAGTGGTATTGATTTGATTTAATTTGAATTAATTAAAGGGTAAGTCATGGCAGCACAGCTCGGCCCCGTGGCATGCTCCTCCTGCACTATGTGGGAAATCAGGGTCACTTCCTGTGTCCCTGACGACCATGTGTGCGGGAAGTGTATCCAGCTGCAGCTACTGACAGACTGCATTGCGGCGCTGGAGCTGCGAATGGATACATACTGGAGCATTCGCGATGCTGAGCACATCGTGGATAACACGTTTAGGGAGTTGGTCACACCGCAGGTAAAGGCTGCACAGGCAGGAAGGGAATGGGTGACCACCAGGCAGAGTAGTAGGCGCAGGCAGGTAGTGCAGGGGTCCCCTGTGGCCAAACCCCTTTCAAACAGATATACCACTTTGGATCTTATTGAGGGGGATGGCTTATCGGGGGAAGGCAGCAGCAGCCAACTTCCTGGCACCATGGGTGGTCCTGCTGCACAGGACAGGAGGGAAAAAAGCGGGAGAGCTATAGTGATAGGGGATTCTATTGTAAGGGGAATAGATAGGCGTTTCTGCGGCCGCAAATGAGACTCCAGGATGGTATGTTGCCTCCCTGGTGCAAGGGTCAAGGATGTCTCGGAGCGGCTGCAGGGCATTCTGGAGGGGGAGGGTGAACAGTCAGTTGTCGTGGTGCATATAGGTACCAACGATATAGGTAAAAAATGGGATTTGGTCCGAAAAGCTGAATATAGGAAGTTAGGAGGTAAATTAAAAAAAATAGGACCTCAAAGGTAGTAATCTCAGGATTGCTACCAGTGCCACGTGCGAGTCAGAGTAGAAATAGGAGAATATTTCAGATGAATACATGGCTAGAGGAATGGTGCAAGGGGGAGGGATTCAAATTCCTGGGACATTGGAACCGGTTCTGGGGGAGGTGGGCCAATACATACTGGACGGTTTGCACCTGGGCGGGACCAGAACCGATGTCCTAGGGGGAGTGTTTGCTAGTGCTGTTGGGGAGGGTTTAAACTAAAATGGCAGGGGGTTGAGAACCTGTGCAGGGAGACAGAGGAAAGGGAAGCAAGGATAGAAACAAAAGACAGGAAGGAGAAAAGCAAAAGTGGAAGGCAGAGAAATCAAGGGTGTAAATCAAACAGGGCCACAGTAAATCATAATTCTAAAAGGATGAAGAGTGTTAAAAAATCAAGCCTGAAGGCTTTGTGTCTTAATGCGAGGAGCATTCGTAATAAGGTGGATGAATTAGCTGCGCAAATAGATGTAAACGGATATGATATAATTGGGATTACGGAGACATGGCTCCAGGTTGACCAAGTCTGGGAATTCAACATCCAGGGGTATTCAATATTCAGGAAGGACAGGAAAAAAGGAAAGGAGGTGGGGTAGCATTGCTGGTTAAAGAGGAGATTAACACAATAGTAAGGAAGGATATTAGCTCTGATGATGTGGAATCTGTATGGGCAGAGCTGAGAAATACCAAGGGGCAGAAAACGTTAGTGGGAGTTGTATACAGACCCCCAAACAGTAATGCTGAGGTTGGGGATGGCATTAAATGGGAAATTAGAGACGCATGCAATAAGGGCACAGCAGTTATCATGGGTGACTTTAATCTACATATAGATTGGGCTAACCAAATTAGGAATTCCTCCTCCACAGTATTGTTACTAGAGTGTATACGGGATGGTTTCCTGGACCAATATGTCGAGGAACCAACTAGAGATCAGGCCATCTTAGACTGGGTATTATGTAATGAGAAAGGATTAATTAGCAATCTTGTTGTGCGAGGCCCCTTGGGAGGAGCGATCATAATATGATAGAATTCTTCATTAAAATGGAGAGTGAAGTAGTTGACTCAGAGACTAGGGTCCTGAATTTAAATAAAGGAAACTATGATGGTATGCGGCACAAGTTGGCTAGGATGGATTGGGGAACGTTACTTAAAGGGTTGACGGTGGATAGGCAATGGCAAACATTTAAAGATCGCATGGATGAACTACAGAATTTGATCATCCCTGTTTGGCATAAAAATAAAACAAAAAAGGTGACTCAACCGTGGCTAACAAGGGAAATTAGGGATAGCATAAGATCCAAGGAGAGGACATATAATTTGGCCAGAAAAAGCAGCAAACCTGAGGATTGGGAGCAGTTTAGGATTCAGCAAAGGGGGACAAAGGGATTAATTAAGAGGGGGAAAATAGATTATGAGAGTAAGCTTTCAGGGAACATAAAAACTGACTGTAAAAGCTTCTATAGATATGTGAAGAGAAAAAGATTGGTGAAGTCAAGCGTAGGTCCCTTGCAGTCAGAATCAGGGGAATTTATAATGGGGAACAAAGAAATGGCAGATCAATTAAATACATACTTTGGTTCTGTCTTCACAAAGGAGGACACAAATAACCTCCCAGAGATGTCAGGGAACATAGGGTCTAATGAGAGGGAGGAATTGAATAAAATCAGTATTTGTAGGGAAATGGTGTTAGGGAAATTGATGGGATTGAAGGCCGATAAATCCCCAGGGCCTGATAATCTACATCCTAGGGTACTTAAGGAAGTGGCCCTAGAAATAGTAGATGCATTGCTGGTCATCTTCCAAAATTCTATAGACTCTGGAACAGTTCCCATGGATTGGAGGATAGCTAATGTAACCCCACTATTTAAAAAAAGGTGGTAGAGAGAAAACGTGGAATTACAGGCCGGTACATCTGACATCGGTAGTGGGGAAAATGCTAGAGTCCATTATAAAAGATGTAATAGCAGAGCACGTGGAAAACAGTGACAGGATCGGACAAAGTCAACATGGATTTACAAAAGGTAAATCATGCCTGACTAATCTACTGGAATTTTTTGAGGATGTAACTGGTAGAATAGATAAGGGAGAACCAGTGGATGTGGTGTATTTGGACTTTCAGAAGGCTTTCGATAAGGTCCCGCACAAGAGATTAGCATGCAAAGTTAAAGCACACAGGATTGGGGGTAAGGTACTGTCTTGGATAGAGAACTGGTTGGCAGACAGGAAGCAAAGAGTTGGAATAAACGGGTCTTTTTCCGAGTGGCAGGCAGTGACTAGTGGGGTACCGCAGGGATCGGTGCTAGGACCCCAGCTATTCACAATGATCTAGACGAGGGAACTAGATGTAATATCTCCAAATTTGCAGACGACACAAAGCTGGGTGGGCGTGTGTGCTGTGAGGAGGATGCAGAGAAACTCCAGTATGATTTGGACAGGTTGGGGTGATTGGGCAGATGCATGGCAAATGCAGTATAATGTGGATAAATGCGAGGTTATCCACTTCGGTGGCAAAAACAGGAAGGCAGATTATTATCTGAATGGCAATAGATTGGGAAAAGGGGAAGTGCAACGAGACCCGGGTGTCCTTGTGCACCAGTCGCTGAAGGTAAGCATGCAGGTGCAGCAGGTGGTTAAGAAGGCAAATGGTATGTTGGCTTTCATAGCGAGAGGATTCGAGTACAGGAGCAAGGATGTCTTGCTGCAGTTATACAGGGCCTTGGTGAGACCACACCTTGAGTATTGTGTGCAGTTTTGATCACCTTATCTGAGGAAGGATGTTCTTGACATGGAGTGAGTGCAGCGAAGATTCACCAATCTGATACCTGGGATGGCAGGAATGACGTATGAGGAGAGATTGGGTCGATTAGGCTTATATTCGCTAGAGTTTAGAAGAATGAGAGGGCATCTCACTGAAACTTATAAAATTCTAACAGGTCTAGACAGACTAGATGCAGGAAGGATGTTCCCGATGACGGGGGAGTCCAGAACCAGGGGTCACAGTCTAAGGATAAGGGGTAAGCCATTTAGGACTGAGATGTGGAGGAATTTCTTCACCCAGAGAGTGGTGAACCTGTGGAATTCTCTACCACACAAGGCAGTTGAGGCCAATTCACTTAATATATTCAAGAAGGAGTTAGATATATTTCTTAAGGCTAAAGGGATCAAGGAATATGGGGAGAAAGCAGGGACAGGGTACTGAATTTGGATGATCAGCCATGATCTCATCAAATGGCGGAACAGGCTCGAGGGGCCGAATGGCCTACTCCTGCTCCTATCTTCTATGTTTCTATGTAACTCAAGCTCACACATGAGATTCTTGAGGCGCTTAATAGGGAAGAGTAGCTGAGGTAGTTTCCCGTTGCCTTCCTCACACTTTTTATCCTTGGAGTACTTTCTCCTAGGTGGGCTACAACTAAGGCTAAAGAGCCCCAGCTACCCTTTACGATGGGGGAGCCACCCGCAAGTAACCCCGCTAGACATTAATCCAGTAATGAGCCGGCAGTCTCAGGGCTATCCGAACCTAACCCTTCTGATTCAGAGGTGAGAAGTACTACCACTGAGCCAGTGCTCACTCCCTCTGGATTCGACTATCCTACTGGATGTCAACTCAGTATTTAGATACCATATTCCAATTTCCACTTGCCGGGGTTGTCTGGAGTGGGGCTTGAGCCCTTCACCTTCTGACCCAGATGCAGAAATGTTACAACTAAGGCTCACTTCTTTGGAGTGATTGGCTGTTTTTCTTTCCCTCACTAACAAAATTGTGCTCTCTCTCAGTAATCACTCATTTCAAAATTGTATACACCTACAATTTCATTTGTGGGTAGTAGGTTACAAAGAAAAACAGGCATTTTACCCATATTTCCAAACGGAGAAAAATATTGCCCTAGGATTCCTGAATTATGAATGCTAAAGACAAGGTGCAAATAAGTTTCTAATTAAAAATAAATCTGTTTCGAACTAATAAAATGTGTCTTTTTTTGTTCCATCCTGTAATATATTTCAGGGAACAAAACTACATCCAATTGCTTCAGTCTAGACAGGAGAAAGGAAAGAATGCATTTCAGGGGAGGGTCAGGAAAAGCTCATGGAATTCAACTCTGCATAACGTGGAATGAAAGTATTTGAACAAATATATCCTATCACTATAAATATTAAAAAGCAGGAACGTTATGTTAAACTTGTATAGAACCTTGGTTAGACAACACTTAAGAGTACTGTGTATAGTTCTGGTCACCATATTACAAAAAGGATATAGAGGCACTGGAGAAGGTGCAAACAAGATTTACAAGGATGGTACTGAGAGGTGTGTTCTATCATATTATGATCACTCTACCCCAGAGGATCCTTTACTATGAGATTGCTAATTAACCCTGTCTCATTACACAATACAAGATCTAAAATAGCCTGTTTCCTGGTTGGTTCCATGACATATTGTTCTAGGAAACTGTCCCGAATGCATTCCATGAACTCGTCCTCCAGACTACCTTTGCCAATTTGATTTGTCTAGTCTATATGAAGATTGAAGTCCCCCAAGATTATTGCATTACCTTTGTTGCAAGCTCCTACTATTTCTTGATTAATATTCTGTCCAATGGTATAGCTACTGTTAGGGGGCCTATATACTACTCCTACCTGTGTTTTCTGCCCCTTGTTATTCCTTATCTCAGCCATGCTGATTCTACTTCCTGATCTTCTGAGCCGAGATCCTTTCTCGCAACTGTCCTTATGTCATCCTTTATTATCAGGGCTACTCCCCATCCTTTTCCATTCTGCCTGTCTTTTCAAAACATCAAGTACCCTGGAACATTTAGTTCCCAACCTTGGCCACCTTACAATCATGTCTCTGTAATGGCTATTAGATCAAACCCATTTATCTCTATTTGTGCCACTAGTTCGTCTATCTTGTTACGAATGCTTCGTGCATTCAGATAAAGAGCCTATAATTTAAATTTTTTACCATTATTCCCTGCTTTGACCTTATTCTCTGCTGCGCTGCTACCATTAAACTCTCTGTCCCTTCCTGTCACACTCTGCTTATTTTTACCCAAATCGCTACACTGCTCTATTGCCTTGACCTTTCTCTTTAGATTTCTAAATTTCCCCTCACCTGACCCCCCCTTTTTTTAGTTTAAAGCCCCATCTACAGCCCTAGTTATTCGATTCGCCAGGACGCTGGTCCCAGCCCAGTTTAAGTGGAGCCCGTCCTGATGGAACAGCTCCCTCTTTCCCCAGTACTGGTGCCAGTGCCCCATGAATTGAAACCCCATTTTCCCACACCACTCTTTGAGCCACACATTTAACTCTCTGATCTGCTTGACCCTATGCCAATTTGCGTGTGGCTCAGGTAGTAATCCAGAGATTATTACCCCTTGTGGTTCTGCTTATTAATTTAGACCCTAGCTCCTCAAACTCCCTCAGCAGAACCTCATTCTTTGTTCTACCTATGTCATTGGTTCCTACATGGACCACGACAACTGGATCCTCCCCCTCCCACTCCAAGTTCTTCTCCAGCCACGAGGAGATATCCTTAACCCTGGCACCGGGCAAGCAACACAGCCTTGGGGCTCTCTTTCGCAGCTGCAGAGAACAGTATCTATCCCCCTGACTATACTGTCCCCTACTACTCCACATTCCTTCCTTCTCCCCCCACTTGCATGGCCCCCTGTACCACAGTGCTGTGGTCAGTTTGCCCATCCTCCCTGCAGTCCTTTTTCTCATCCATACAGGTAGAAAGTACCGAGTACCTGTTGGACAAGGTCCAGGGCTGAGCCTCCTCCATCACTACATCCTGGGTCCCCATACCTTCCTGACTCGCAGTCACACCTTCCTGTCCCTGACCACTGACAAACTCTAAAGTACTACTTAACCTAAAGGGTGTGACTGCCTCCTGGAACAAAGTGTCCAGATAACTCTCCCCCTCCCTGATGCATCGCAATGTCTGCAGCTCGTACTCCAGCTCAACAATTCTGAGCCGAAGTTCCTCGAGTTGCAGACACTTACTACAGATGTGGTTGCTCGAGATCACGATGCTCTCCACAGACTCCCACATGCTGCAGTTACGACACACCACCTGCCCTGCCATCTCAAACCTTATTTTATTTATTAATTAATTAGTTAAAAGATTTTATTCAATCAATATTTTAGGTTTATTGTTTGATTATTTTATTTAGTTTGTTAATTTAATAAATACTCGCACGTTACAATTTCTTAGCTCTTAATTTAACCCCTTTCCCTAACTTAGAGAGCAAAAAAAGTCAGAATGTGGAACTTGCTACCACATGGAATAGTTGAGGTGAATAGTATAGATACCTTTTAAGGGGAAGCTAGAGAAGTATGTGACGGAGAAAATAGAAGGATATGCAGATAGGGTTAGATGAAGTAGGGTGGGTGGCGTTTCATGTGGAGCATAAACACTAGCACAGACCAATTGGGACAAATAGCCTGTTGCTGTGCTGTTAATTCTATGTAATAAACTGTATGAAAGATTAAGCTACTTCCATCTTAAACTAACATTTTTTGCACCTTTCAAAAAAATTAAGTTCTCTTGAATCAAACTTCTTTTAAAATAAATTATTATTAAATCCAGGCTGAATTGTCACCTCTTGTTTCTCTCTGTCTTGAACTTGTTTTCTGTCCCTCTTTCTGTAATTCTTTCCTTCTTCTGTATCCTCTTCTGTAGTTCTTCCACTCTCTCTGTATACCTCTTTTACACTTGCTCTTCTCTGTATGTTTCTATCTATTTCCTTCTACATGTCAATCACTCTGTATATATCTCTCATTTTATTTTCCATTTCCCTATCTCTTTCTCTCTCTTTCTTTTCTAAGGGCTCAGACCCTCCAATTGTAGAAGAAATTATCTCCTGTCCTTGTGATAGAAAGAATGTGTGTGGCTAGATGCCGGGGCTGGGAGCAGGAAATCGGGGGTGAGGCTCAGTGGAAAGCAGAGGTCTGGATTGGGATACACTCTACCCCAGCTGGATGGTCGTCTTGTTTTTGTTGCTCTAAATCCAGAGCGGGGCCCTTATTGTTTCCACATCTAGGAGGAAGGGAGGAGCATGAGTGATGGAGCCAGGAGTAGGAGCATTGAGGCATGACTTGTTTTGCTGAGCACATGTTCTTCAGATGGGCCAGGATAAGGATTATAGTGATGTGGACAAGTCTGATGCTGTTTGCAGGCAGGAATAATATACCTGAGGTCAAGGTTCATAATGAAGTCCAGTGGGATGCATTGGGGTGAGAAATTGTTGGGAGTGAGTAGAAGGTGGGAATAGGTAAGTTTATGGGCAGGTTTGTGATTTTCTTCTGTGAATTGATTTTTTATGCATGTAATTGATAGGGGTATATAGTGAGCCATTTGAAGATTGTAAGGGAGGTAAATTTTTGTCCAGTATATGACTTGGTTGTTTTTTAAATGATTCTTTTGTGAAATATGATTGGAGTCCTCAATTTTGATACCAATCAGAAACAGTAAAAATGCTAAATCAGTTGGGAAGCTCATTCGTAAGGTATCAAGCATGATAAATTAGGTCAGTGGATAAATAGGGTAGAGTTGAATTTGAAAAATAATTTGCATTAAACTTACCTTGTTGGGACAAAATTTTAAATACCTGTGGTTTCTTTATTCAGAGAATATCTACTTTGATATCTAACCCAATTCCAGCAAACCCCCCCCCCCCCCCCCCCCACCATATAGGTCAAATCTGCATATCTTTATAGTTACTGAGTCGTACATTAATTAAATCATTTAATACTGACAATTATTATCTGTGGCAAAATCAGTAACCTAGTCATGCGATTTATAAATGAAAGGGTCATCTGTGTATTTCATAAATACTTGCATTGGTAAAGCGTATTTGTTGTTAGTAATTCTCCCTAACTAATTTATAACTTGAAACAAATCGGAAAATCATTTGACACTTGTAAAATGTGTACGTGTAAGTACAACTAGACTGACACAGAACCAAAGAAAATCTTCACACGCAACCAAGAAGAAAATATCAAACCCAAATGCGTTGTTGAAGTATGAGACAAAATGCTGTCTTAAGTATAGCAAAAGTTTATTTTCATATTCCGTGCCCCCTCAGGATGGTTTTGAATTTATTCACATTTTTTCTACTTTAAAATGCATACAACACCACAATATTTGCATCAGTTTCATGTTATAGTTACATACATCTAAAAATAACTTTGAAATAAAAAGAAAAACCAGGAGTGTTGAAATAAAATCAGAAAAAGCTGGAAAGGCATCATTTTTCATTGAGCATTCAAAATTGAAAAGATGGTTAACATTTTGGTGGGGATTCTTCAGCAGAATAGGTTCCCATCTGAAACATCAACCAATCTTTCTCTTTCAGATACTCACAGACCTGCTGTGCATTTTCATCTTTATCTGTTTGTTTAATAAAAATAACTGCCTGTCCTGCACATCTATGCTAGGTTTGTGGCAATATGTACATAGTGAAAGCACAAATAGGAATTTAAAAGTTTGTTATCTATTGACTGAACGGAAAGTTACACCAACAACTAGTAATATCTAATGTTGTACAAATATATACATTTTTATACTAAGTAGATCAACATTGAAGTCTGTCTAGTTTTACAATATTTTAACAGCAGGAAAAATCTACATTATTTGTTAACCAGCTGAACTGTCTTAAAGCTGTGCACAATATGTGGCTGATTAAAATAGCTAACTTCAGAATATGACCTTGTGGAAGATGGTAATACATTATAAGGGAGCACAGTTGACTATTGTCGGCAATTTAACGTACAATTTTGTTGGCTACATTTTCTGAGGCACAGCTGTTTTATACCAACCACTACCCTTGCCAATTTGCATGCAAATGCTCTTGTTAAATAGAGAAACCAAGGTTAAGGCCCATAGGGTGGGACACTACCAATGGTGAAAATAATAAGAGAATAAGCCAAGAAGCAGTAATTAGGTGACAGCAAACTTGGAGTTTAGAAAATTGGATTGCAGAAGGAAGGGAAGAAAGGCTGAGGGAGATGAGGATTATGCAATTTTGAGGTCCTGAAAAAGAATGAATTAGAGGGGTAGGAAATTTTGCAATGAGTCTTTGTTTCAACCCAGTGGGGATATTGGGAAGAGGTAAAACATGTATGATACTGTTTTTAAAGCTCAGATGAAAGAGAAGAAAGTTCAAATGGGCATTAAACATAGTAGTATGGATGAAATAGTAAGAAATAATAATTGATGTAATGGAGGGGGAGAGAGATTACCTGTCAGATGCATGGCTTTTGCCCCTATCTAGTCCAGGAATGGAGAGGTGCTAGAGGTGCCTTCCTGGATATGGATTAGTATTTAAGCCAAACCTGGGCTTCATAGAGTTTTAAGATCTATTGAGGGGGGGAGGGGGGGTGGGGGGAGAGTGGCACCAAAGCAGAAACCAAGGTTCTTGGAGGTAACTTTATCAATGGAGGACAATTGGGCAGATGCAGGCCCTTGCTCCGAAGCCTTGTCTCTTGGTATAGTGAGGTGTCATGGGATATGGGTGGAGGCTCTCAACAGTGGTCTGAGCTCTTTCACGGCCGCATCTCTCCTATTGTTAGCTTAGTGTTTGCATGGGATTTTGCAAAAGCAAATTGAAGTTGAAGACCTAAAATATTTGTTAAGGCACTTTCTACAAAATGTAATAAAATCGAGAATGCCAGTTATAAACAAAATAGTGCTTCTGTACAAACATTCTTTCAATGTCCACATAGACATGTATTTAAATACCAGCTAGAATAGTTGCATTATGAAGTAACTTGCTGCCACTTTTTCTTCTGACAGAAATCCAGACAAACATCAGCGAGGGGCTTGTCGCTTCTCTCCGATCGAACTGTTTGTTTTATCTTTGAGAACATTCTGCTTTAGGTCATCACTGCTGTATCCCGATCCATGCTCGCTTTCTGTACAAAAACGGTTAGTGAAGTACAGAGTTTATTTATTCAGATTTTAAATGTACTTAAAATCTTCACCAAGAATTGCGAATCCACCCCGTTATGTATGAAATTGCCTCATTCTCTGTTTCAAATTTCCAGCCTCTTAAAGTTGTGCAATTATTTCTGTCGAGGCGGATATGATTTTTGGGATTAACTTTTTTCACCGACAATATTTATATTTAAATATATTACCTACAGCAATTTTTAAAATTCAAATAGATATTGGGAAAATTCCGAGTGACTAAATGCAAGACGGAATGTTGCTGTTTGTACTGCCGGTACATTACCTGACTGAGGTGCAGATTTCCTACGGTTTCCAGGTTTTTCAGGAATTTGGAAAAACGGAAATTTCATGCATTGGCCGCTCTCTCTGTCACAGATCCCAAACGCGCACTTACACACTTTCCTGCATTCTAATCCGTAGGTTCCAAAGGGGCAATCTGAAAGAGCAACATCGGAATATGGAAGGGAAATATGAAGATGATTAGCCTCAAAGTAACTTTAATGAATACGATAATTAATGTTAAAGGTAGAGTATGGCACCGCGCCTCGAATTAATTTACTTAATGACCCTTCTTTTCTAAAACCAGCTGGTTTATTCATTTCGCCGTTTTAATTGTCTACAACACTTTACTTGTTCCCTCCCAGTCACACATTGTGCAGATATCTGAAGATGCTACCCACACCCTGACTGTGCACGTTATGGAGCTGGTTCAGTATTCTAACTATGTGCCGCTATCTTATAGCCTGCAATATAATTTAAACTCTAATACTGAAATTAACTTGTGCACGCACTCAGTTACAGATGAAGCATCCAAGTGCGAGACAAAGCCGGAATCCCGACATCGGCTTGATGCCCTGTTCATGACATCTAGCCAAGATATCACATTCGGGTTTATTGCAATCGACATTATAGGAACGGTGGCAGATCCACATCGTTTGTATATAGTCTCATTGTCATTGAGATCCGCCTTGGGTGAAACAATGGAGGAATCTCCACTCAGCGGAAGGATTGTTTATTTCAACACGCCTGTGAGTGCAGTGTTGAGTGATATCAGTTTCATACTTGTGGTTTTCATTACTGACATTTCTAGTGGGCAGATTGACGCCTGTCAGCGCTGCACCAACAAGCAGCAAGCACGCTGCACATCTCGTTACCCTTTCCTCCGCTGGGATGCATCCACTGTTACTGACCCATACAGGATTCTGGTCTCATAAGCAAATACCATATTCGAGAGCTGGACACACGGTAAATAACCGATTCAGATATTGTCAAAATGTGGCAGTGGGTAATGTAGCTTCATTTTTTATTTTTTTTAATCATATCAAAACTACTCGGGGTGCTGTAAAGTGAGAATAGTATAGCATTGTGACTTGCAATGCATTGTCCTCTCATTTTGTTTTGGTCAGCCTAGTGTCTACACCCCATGCATGCAGTTCTCGAAAACGAAGTATTCACACAGGTAGCGTTTCTGTTTTCCCATGTGGCATGCACACTCTCTTCCAGTAGGGACACACTCCACTTACTTAAATCCAAGGAACTTAATGCAGGTTGACAGGGACCCCCAAGTGTGCGCAGGCGTACTGCTGGACGTACCAGCACCGCTACGCTTTCTGCTGCTTCTCCAGCTAGGACCACCTGACTTGGGGGATAAAGAATATCCGACATAGCAGTGATGTTGGAGAGACTGGAGCGAGTGGCGTGCTGGGTAGCCACAGTTCACTGCCTGAACGGTAGCACTACCAATTATTGGAACCTTTTGATACCATCTATTTTGTAGTGAAAGAAACGCATTGACTGCAATTGTAACAACAACAGCTTAAAATACCACGATCAGGTGCACTGAACCATATGTAGTCATCACAGAGGGCGTGATTACTACATAATTTTACTTAACTCGGCTTTTCGTGTGTATTTACCTCTGCAAATGCCATATTCGTCTCCAAAGTCGTCCTCTTCACTGTTAAAATTGCACCGTAACCCAGGTCCGCATTTAACCCCGTCCATTCCGGCCACTGTGCGGTAACACACCTCTCCTCTCCCGGCTGCACAAACCTTGCAGCAGCCGCAGTCATCCAGCACTGTCCTTTTGCAGCCCGCGGTCACGGGACAAGCGGTGGTCCGTTCACACGAATAGGAGCAATCAACTGCATATTTCAAAGTGAACCCTTCCACAGTGACGGTCAAAACCACGAGCAGCAAACCCACGCTGGCACTGGACATGTTTACAGACTGTTGCCGCACTCCACCTGGACTGACACTGATTGTGAACTGAGCCGCAGCACTGGGCGACCCTGTGCTTTTTATCAGTTGTGTGCCCACATGTTTTTCACCGGGTCAGTTTCCTAAATCCGGTGTTGTTGTCTTCTGGCCAGCTTGTGTTGTGTGTTGCTAAATCCGGACTGGAAGTAGATGGAATTAAACATGTTGCACAGGGTTGCCATCCAGGAATTGAAAAGATGTGTTGACGTAAGATGTTATGTTTAGTTGTTTTGTAAAGATTTGAAGATTCGATCTCTCACGTACTTGTCAAATGTTCAAGGACACGAAGAACAACAGCAAATTTCTCTGGAATTGCGCACGGACACCCCAGCGGGCACTGCATATTTGGCACTATTTCAATTTACCACGTCTCTAGAATTTTCTGACACGTGTGCGTCATGAAGCAGAATTACTAATGAGTGAAGTGCATTGATGAAAGAGATACATTTTTAAGTTTGGTTCTGTAAATCAACACTTTAAGGAGTTGTCACTTTATAAAATCTACATCCAAGAAATAACAGGGAGTGGGAAAGCTGATCTTTGGTAGACAAAGAATTGCAGACTAGCAGGAAGGCACACAGTATTAGCAGTGGATCCGGGTTTCAATCTAGGGTCCTCCAATTCTGTCCTCTTGCACATCTCCGATTTTCATCTCTCCATCATTGGTGGACATGCCTTCAGCTGCCTAGGCCCTAATCTCTGGAATTCCCTCCCTAAACCCCTCCGCATTTCTACCTCCTTTAAGACGCTCCTTAAAACCTACCTCTTTGACCATAGAAAAATAGGAGCAGGAGTAGGCCATTCGGCCCTTCGAGCCTGCTCCGCCATTCAATATGATCCTGGCTGATCCTCTATCTCAATACCATATTCTTGCTCTCTCCCCATACCCTTGATGCCTTTTGTGTCTAGAAATCTTATCTATCTCCTTAAATATATTCAGTGACTTGGCCTCCACAGCCTTCTGTGGTAGAGAATTCCACAGGTTCACCACCCTTTGAGTGAAGAAATTTCTCCTCATCTCAGTCCTAAATCACAGAATCACAGAATCCCCACAGTGCAGATAGAGGCCATTTCGGCCCATCGAGCCTGCACCGACACATATCCCACCCTATCCCCGTAACCCCACGTATTTAATCCCCCTAACACTAAGGGTCAATTTATCATAGCCAAATCAACCTAACCCGCACATCTTTGGACTGCCCTACCCCGTAACCTGAGACTGTGACCCCTCGTTCTAGACCCCCCAGCCAGGGGAAACATCCTCCCTGCATCCAGTCTGTCTAGCCCTGTCAGAATTTTATACGTTTCAATGAGATCCCCTCTCATTCTTCTAAACTCTAGTGAATACAGGCCTCGTCGACCCAATCTCTCCTCATACGACAGTCCTGCCATCCCAGGAATCAGTCTGGTGAACCTTCACTGCACTCCCTCTATGGCAAGTATATCCTTTCTTAGGTAAGGAGACCAAAACTGCACACAGTACTCCAGGCTTTTGGTCACCTGTCCTAACATATCCTTACGTGGTTCAGTGTCAGATTCTGTTTGATAACGCTCCTGTGAAGCACCTTGGCACATTTTACTACATTAAAGGCTCTATATAAATGCAAGTTGTTGTTGTAGACTGATGGAGTGAAAGGGGTAAAAATTAGGTCGCGCCCCATTTGGGGCGCAAATATCGTCTGGACGCAAATATTAGCGCCTGGCGCTAATTATCGGCACTGACTGGAAACTTCACTTTTACCACCCCGGGAGGTGAGTGGAGCGCTAAATCAGGCGCTGCACACCTGTCTTAAGGCGCAAAGGCCAAGGAGTGAGGCGCTAACTCAGAGCGCTGGCGAAGCTCATGTAATGTCAGTCAGCAATGGAACACACACACAATGGCACGGGCCAGTTCTTAAAGGGGATGGTTAATCTTGCTTTCCATCCACATCCTGTTCATTGCAGCCTTGAATCTCGGCCTGGAGAGACTTGCACATCAAATGTGCTGGAAAGAACAATGGAGAGTACCAGGCAAAGAGCTCAGAGTGCAGCTCCCACAGTCTCTGCTAAATCGATACAAGGAATGGCAAATCAAAATGAACCTGCAAAGTGCTGCTCAGTACCCAAAACTCCTTCACACAACGTTGAATCTCTCCAGAAGTCTCTCCCTCTCTCTCTCAGAATGCGTAGTTCAAAAATGCCACCAACAATAAAAGACAGGAAGAGGCCCCCTTTAAATAGCGCCCCCCCCCAGCCCCACAGCGATTGATAGCGTTCCAGTCTTCTGGTCGTTGGATACGCCAGGCGGTAAGGCAGGGGGCGCCACTCAATTTCCGCTCCGGGGCGCCACAAGGGCGTTACACCATGGAATGACGTCACAAACTGCGCGCGCAGGTGGTCGCAGCGGTAAAGTTTAGCGCCGCCGCACAATCTCTAGTTAAGTTCCCGAGCGGCGCAAACATCGCTGCGCCCGGGCGTTAGCGGCTTTGCGCCCCATTAGCGCCCTCTTAAGGCGCTAACGGGAGGCGCAACCAACTGAATTTTTACCCCAAAGTCTCCTATCTGCACTGGCTATAAGGACCCTAATGCTGCAATTAAATGTCACCCTTATTGGTCCATCAAAATAGGCCGAATGCTGCAGTTATACTTCAAGCAAAGCACTAAGAACATAAGAAATAGAAATAGAAGCAGGAGTAGGCCATATGGTCCCTCGACCCTGCTCCGCCATTCAATAAGATCATGGCTGATCTTCGACCCCAACTCCACTTACCGGCCCGATCTCCATATCCCTTGATTCCCTTAGAATCCAAAAATCTATCAATCTCCACCTTTAATATACTCAACGACTGAACATCCACAGTTCTCTGGGGTAGAGAATTCCAAAGATTCACAACCCTTTGAGTGAAGAAATTTCTTTTCATCTCAGTCCTAAGTAGCCGACCCCTTATCCTGAGACTATGCCCCCTAGTTCTAGACTCTCCTGCCAGGGGAAACAACCTCTTGGCATCTACCCTGTCAAGCCCTCTCAAAATCTTCTTTGTTTCAATAAGATCATCTCTCATTCTTCTAAACTCCAGAGAGTATAGGCCCATTCTACTCAATCTCTCCTCCTAGGACAACCCTCTCATCCCAGGAATCAATCTAGTGAACCTTCATTGCACCCACTCTAAAGCAAGTATATCCTTCCTTAGGTACAGGGACCAAAACTGCACACAGTACTCCAGGTATTGGACCACTCCAGGTGTGGTCTCACCAAAGCCCTGTACAATTGCAGAAAGACGTCCTTACTCTTGTACTCCAACCCCTTGCAATAAAGGCCAACATCCCATTTACCTTCCTAATTGCTGTATCTGCATGCTAACTTTGCGTGTTTTGTGTACAAGGACACCCAAATCCCTCTGAACTTCAACATTTAATAGTTTCTCACCATTTAAACCAATGTTTGACAACTGCGCTTTTTTTTAAGGGAACATGTATATGGCAACTTTAGAATTGCTGCAAAGAAGTTTCCGCTTGGCAGCAGTGTTGAAGCTGTTTTTATATTGCGCTCTGTGGTGTGTTAGAGTTGCCTGCTACTGACATGGGTCTTGTGCAGCCGATGGCAATCCCAGGGCAAACTTGCCAGATTTGCTGAGGCTGGCCTTCTAGAAGGCCTCCTCTTCCAATCCCAACATGGCCTTGTCACACGTATCTCTGTGACCGCTTCTTTACATCCTTCCAATACCCTTCGGGCCTCCAACCCTGGCCCTTTGTGCATATCCCCTCCCTTCATCTTACCATTGATGAAAGAGCCTTCAGCTGCCTCGGCTTTATTCTCTTGCATTTTCCCTCTAACCCCCTTCACCTGTCCATTTCTCTCTCTCTGCCACTTCCAAAACCCACCATTTTGACCAAGCTTTCATTTAATATTCTAACCCTCATATTATGACGAGGCATCAGCTGCTTTATTAATTTCTCCAATTATCCACTCTCCACTTTATGTAAAGCACCTTGAGAGGTGTTCTATATTAAAGGTGCTATGTAAATACTAGTTGTTGCTGCTGTTGTCATTGCTGCAGCCTAGCTGGAACCAATATACAACTACCAGTCTCAGACTGCTAGCTACACTATAAATGCTACATTAGAGTGGTGTCAGTGTTAGTGTGAGTGGACAGCACATTTATACTGCCTGACCCCCCACTGTTCTCTAACCAGGCTCCATGGATTCAGCAGCAATGAACATACTGAGCTGATAAGTAAGCATAACAGATGTTTAGTTGTGGTGATTTTCTATGGTCTCTTGAAGGTTTTCATCAACTACAAAAGACTGTAAAACCTCCTGCAACTTATCCCCAGTAGTTTCAGCCTACTTCCCTTAGTATCTCAAGTAATTACTGTATTTTTAAGTTTTCATTAAATATTTCTCATGCAAATATAATTTGTTTTAATTAACCGGAACAGAAGTGAAGTAAGAAAACAAAGCCTGTTTGAGAGCTACCTATGTCAGGTCAACTTGATACTTATCCAAAGAATGCTGAATAACAGCAATAATATGAACCACACATTCGTTTATGAAATAATGGCCCAGATTTTTCTGGAGCACGGTGTGCTCTGTTAGTTAGACTTGTTTGTACATTTTTAGGTTTTAAAATTTTTTGCCACAAAGTTGCTGGAAGCGCGAGCTGATAACAGCGCAGCGAGGGCAACAGGGCATCTGGGACCTTGATGAACAACGGGACAATCAGTTTATCTCCTTAACCAATGAGATTAATTGCAACAACGTCATGAAAATCACGAGGAGGTTAAGGGCGAGATGCCGATTTCATGAAGCTAATGGCGGAGTGGCACAAATCAGCCAGCAACTTGTGGCAATTTGCAATTCACATGGTATCTCTTCCTCGCCACAAGTTGCTGGCTGATTTGCGCATTAATAATGGCGTGCGTCGTTCAGATGCGTTCTTTTTTCAGCAAAATCTGGGTCAACATCCTTTACACCAGTAGCTTTCCCATCTTTTGACTTTTTAAAGTAACCTTCTGGCAAGCCATTTAAAATAGTACATTCATGACAAATGCGTGGAAAACTTCCAAGGATATATTTTATCTGTATAAACTTAAAGAAAAATCCCACCATTTGGTTTATAATGACCGTTTTGTCTCTGCTCTTCAATGTCATTGTTTTCCTTATCTCTGCTAGAGTGAAAAAATGTTCTTGCATAAAGAAAAGTAACCTGCATAATTTAAACTAAATACTTGAGCTAATGTTAAACCTTTTCCATTTTGACAATTAATTGTTTAAAACCCAGGGCCAAATTGTTTATCGCCATATAGACCAGCTCAAAGTTGGCATAACATTTTCCTGATTCATATCCATGCACGAGAATGCTGTTTCAGGATAATTGTAGGGAAGCCATAAATAAATCTGTACGTTAAAGGAATACTTCAGGATAAGGCCTTGCATTGACACTGAACTGGAGATATGTGAGAGAGAAAGAGAGAGAGAGAACTGGCACTGAAGAGCAGAGACAAAATGTGTGTGCGCACGCAGCGGAGAAAGAGAAAGAATTAGACAAGGTCAGTTAATGATGACAGAAAATAGAGAACACAATAATAGAGCATAGAATCTTATAGCAAAAGATAAATGGAGAAAATAAACAACTGAAGACTAAACTAATGTGATATGATATCTTGCAGCATCTACTGGACCTTGGGCCTTAATATAACTTGCCCAGCATGCTCTGATAAGTACTGGTATTACAGATCAGATAAATATGCTCAAGTAGATTCTATGAGAATGTAACAATATATGGCTTTTTGGTATGTGCCTTGAGGCCAGGATATAGTTGTTTTTTTACATACTGACGGAAGCAACCCTGGCCATACTTGGGGACCTTGAACTAAATATAGTTCAAGACAAAAGCACAAATGAATAGGTACTGAGTTATGCTGGTAAAGTATCCTTCTCCAAAACTGGGCCAATCAAGCACATGGTACGGGTATCACTTTTAATAAAAACAGTGGCTAGAAATGCACAGTGCTATGTGCAGCTGAGAAAATAGACACATTTGAATGCACACATATCTTTCTTGTAGTCTGATTCTGGGAAAATTGGCACATAGACATGTTTTCTAAAATGGAGGCATTTCCTGCCGTAAGCTTAACTGTGCCAGCCATATCAAAAATGTGGCTACAAAAGCAGGGCAGCTGATGGGTAAACTGTGATAAGTGGCTTACCTCCTGACCCATCAAAGCCGCTCCATCATCTATAAAGTTCGAGTCAGGACTCTGATGGAATACTCACCACTTGCCTGGATAAGTGCAATTGCAACAACACTCAAGAAGCTGGTTACCTATCCAGGGCAATGTAGCTCGCTTGATTGGCGTCCCTATCAGTGAGCACAATATCCACCTCCTTCACTACTGGTGCACTGTTGCTGCATTATGTGCTATTACAGAATGCAGTGCAGCAAGTCACCAAGCTTATTTTGACAGTAGCTCCTCCTGCGACCTTTACCACCAAGATGGACAAGAGCAGCAAGATTATGGGTACACCATCACCGTCAATCCCCTCCAGTCATACACCATCCTGATTTGGACATATATGACCATTCCTTAATTATCACTGAGTCAAAGTTCTAGAACACTTCTACTTAATGCCATCCTGGGAGAACCACCAGCTCGAAGACTGCTGCTGTTCAAGAAAAATGATCCACCCTCTCAGGGCAACGAGGAATGAGCAATGATAATGCAACTTTGCCAGAATAGCCAAAAAAAACTGCCTGACCAATATGGCTGTCACATTCATTGTGGAATGCAATAGCAGAAACTGAATAGCTAGATACATTAGGAAGAAATGCAAGCTTAACCACCCTTGGGCTTCATTTTTGTTGGATAGTGAGTCTTTCAATGCCCTTGGCTTGAAGACCATATTGTAGGTTTGATTGGGGAATGACTAAACCAATCTCCTACACACTTTTGACACTGCAATGTTTGTGCTTTGATTTTTGCTCATTTTCCTGAGCAAAGTAATTTTCTAACTATCCTATCTATTTGAAATACATGATGACCATACAGGGGTAGAGTTTCCACTAGGTTGTGCTGGTATTTCCAGCGCAATTTGCCCAAAATCAGCCAATCGCGCTGAATGCCGGCCCCACACACAAAACTAGCCATGCCCCCAAATCGAATTAATCACCATGGCGAGTGTCCGCTAATTGTGCCTGTTTGCGGGCCTTCAAGGAGGCTCTTAAAATTAAGCTTTTTTTAGGCACAAGGGCACTAATAGGCACCTTTTAAAAGCTTTTAAATGATAAAAATATTTAATTTACTAAGAAACTGACTAGTGTAGACCAACGAAACTAGGAAATGTTTCTGTATAGTTTTTTAAAGCCATTTTCAGTGATTTAAAATCAGGTTACTTACAGGTGGTGGACTAGACACTCTTATTAAAAATGTTTATTTTTTGGTGATAATCCCATTTTTAGCTGTAGTAATAAAACTGCACCAGGTTACAACTCTTAAATATATCAAGGAAAAAAAATATGTTCTAAAACGCTGCCTGATTATGCTGGTTCATTGATGATTTTACGTTTGCGATTATGCAAATGAGTTTGAGCGGAAACTTGAACCATAAAATCAATTTGGAAAACTAGCGCAATTTGCACCCGGATTGCCGATTGTGCCCAAAGCGGAAACTCTACCCCACAGTGCTCATAGAGATTACTATGGAGCGGATGTTCACATAAATGTTTCTTCTGTGATTTATCAAAAGGACATTTCAGTTTGTGAATGCTTGAATACATGCCATCTTGCTTGGACCAAGAGAACTGGAAATGAGCAACTTACATAGGATTTTACATAGGTTTACACAGGAAATACTGCACAGAAACAGACCATTTGGCCCAACCAGTCCATGCCGGCATTTATGCTCCACTCGAGCCTCCTCCCATCTTTCCTCATCTAACATGATCAGCATAACCCTCTATTCCCTTCTCCCCCATATGCTTGTCTCGCCTCCCCTTAAATGCATTAATTCTATTCGCTTCAACCACTCCCTGTGGTAGCGAGTTCCACATTCTCACCACTCTCTGGATAACGAAGTTCCTTCTGAATTCCCTATTTGATTTCTTGGTGACTATCTTATGTTGATGGTCTCTAGTTTTGCTCTTCCCCACAAGTGGAAACACTCTCTCTGTATCTACTCTATCAAAACCTTTCATAATTTTAAAGACCTCTATTAGATCACCCCTCAGCCATCTCTTCAAGAGAGAAGAGACCCAGCATGTTCATACTTTCCTGATAGGTATACCCTCGCATTTCTGGTATCATCCTTGTAAATCTTTTTTGCACCCTCTCCAGTGCCTTTATACCTTTTTACAATATGGCGACCAGAATTGTACGCAGTACTCCCAAGTACTAACCAAGGTTCGATACAAGTTTAGCATAACTTCTCTACTTTTCAATTCAATCCCACTAAAAATAAACCCTAATGCTTGGTTTACTTTTTTATGGCCTTGTTAACCTGTGCCGCTTCTTTCCAGTGATTTGTGTATTTGTACTCCGAGATCACTTTGCTCTTCTACCCCATTTAGATTCGTATTTTCCAAGTAATATGTGACCTCCTTATTGTTCTTACCAAAATGTAATACCTCACATTTATCTGTGTTAAATTTCATTTGCCAATTATATGCCCATTCTGCAAGTTTATTAATGTCTTCTTGTAATTTGTAGCAGTCCTCCTCAGTATTGACTATCCCCCTCCCCCAATTTGGTGTCATCTGCAAATTTAGAAATTGTGTTTTTGATTCCAAATTCTAAATCATTAATATAAATTGTGAACAACAGTGGTCCCAGCACTGATCCTTGTGGAACACCACTTCCCACCTTCTGCCACTCTGAATAGCTACCCTTTACACGAAGGCCTTTTGAACATCTAGATAAATTACATCTACTGAATTTCCCTTGTCTATTCTCTCTGTTACCTCTTTAAAAAAATTCAATGAGGTTGGTCAAGCAAGACTTTCCCTTTTGAAATCCATGCTGACTATTCATTATTATATTTTTGGTTTCTAGATGATCTATTTTTTTCCTTTAGTAGGGATTCTGTTATTTGTCCTAGATGTTAAGCTGACTGGTCTGTTGTTCCCTGGACATGATCTATCTCCCTTCTTAAATATAGGTATTACCTTAGCTATCCGCCAGTCCTCTGGCACTACACCATGTTCTAACGAATTATTAAATATGTGTAGTAATGCCTCTGCTATCTCTTCCTAAGATTCTTTTAAAATGCACGGATGTAATCCGTCCAGACCAGGGGTTTTATCCTCTTTGAGTTTGATTAGTTTATTTAATATTCCTCCGCTTTTTATTTTTAATGCAGTTATCTCATTTCTACTCTTATCATCCAACGTCATGTCCACCTGTTCTGTCTCCCTGGTAAATACTGAAGCAAAGTAATTATTTAATATTTCTCTCTATCGCTGCCTGTGATATTATCCTGTCCATCCCTTGGTGGCTTGAACTATACTATATGGAAATAAAAAGTGGATTTTGATCGTACTTCAATTTATGTAATTTGTAGGTTTTATTCTAACTAAGAGGGAATGTATTTTTGTGAGTCAGTCAGCAGGAATACTGAGCAGTTTCCATTTTCTACTCATCCTGTCCAATCATCACATACCGGATACCAAAGGATATCTGCAGTGCTGCACCAAAACTCTACAAAATTCATTGTCATAGCTCCATCCCTGCCCTCCCCCCTCCCGTAAAGTCAATGGCAATTGCAAATTTCCTGGATTTACGAGTTTTTTCACAGCAGCCACTTAGACTAAAAATAACGGTGCAGGTGAATGTATTTAAATTCATGAGTTCAAAATAATTGATTAAAGTAAAATAAAATATCTGCTCTTTCCTGATCGTTTTAATTCTGAGATAAAACCCATCAAAGCACTTCCTCTTTGTCATTGTATGTTAGGTTTACTGTATATTGTATGCACAGTGTAGGGCACTGGAGTGCTTTCACATATCATTGATAAAAATGAGAATGGAGGAGAGATTCGTCTAGGTCCATTTTTGGGCCTAAAATAATCGACGCACTTGCATCACCTTGCAGAAGCAGGAGGCCTGAGGCTTCAAAATTGAGCCTCGGGCCTCATCTGAATAATTCGGTAAGCTGTAGGCACCTGTCTGGCCTCCTAGGAAATTCTGGGCCAGGTTTCCACCGCATTTCCGGCAAACCTTCGGCGTCGGAGCAGGAACAGCTCTGAGGAAATTTTCGGCTGTCTGATTGGTAACATTTAAGTTGCGAGTATAAAGAAACATTTCTTTCAGCAAAGGCAAGCAATTTCAGCCTGCTGCTTCTGTGTCTGTGTTTCTCTCTCTAGTTTATCTCCCTCTGTATTGCTCTTCACCTTTCTGTCACTTTTGCTCTGATACTCTCCTTGTGTCTCTCCTACTCTCCCTTTTTCTGTTGCTCTGTTACACTTTCACTCTTTGAGTAATTAAAGGACAGAAATGATGTTTCAATGCAAATGAAGGTCATACTGAGATAAATTAGAGAAACAGAGGATGTGTGAATGGTTATAGCAGAATAGGAGAGGGAGAGGAAAGCATGGAATATCTGGCAAAGCGGAGAAGGCCCCTGTGGCCCAGGAATGTGGCAGAAGAAAAGGCAGGTGGACGCCGGTCGTGTACCGATAAGGGAACCCCATCCCAAGCACCAGCCTACATCTTCCCCATTCACTGTAGTTCTGGTGCACCCATCCGACATTACCAGCACCTGCTGTCTGAGAGAAAATGGGTGTAGTTAAGGTCTGAAGTTGTTAAAGTTATTGTTAAGGCCAGAGAGCAGTAAAGTAACTAGTAGAGAGATGAGGTAATGTACCTCGAGCTTGTGGTGAGCTGCATTGGAAGTCCCCCCGGCCACACTTTCATCAATGCAACAGTCTGCCAGGAATTTCAGGGCTTCTATCTTTCTAAATGGTGTTGTATATCATAAAGAATTACTCTGGCCTAATTCTCATTTGATTTGGGCCTCAGTAGTTCATCAGAGTATTCCAAATTGATCGGTATCTATGTTTCCATGGGTCTTTTCTGGCATTTGTATCTTTATTTGTTCAGATATGTAGGTAGCTTTTTATAGCACATCATGGATTATGAGTGAAAAACTAAGGTTTGTTTTGTTTTGTTATCCTGGGCATGCTACTCGATCTATCCTGGGCCATCATGGGATTCCCCTTATGTTTTCAAAAGCAATAACATTAACAACAGACCATATTTTAGGCTTTAACTAAACCAAATTATTTTTTTTATTCGTTCCTGGGCTGTGGGTGTCGCTGGCAAGGCCTGCATTTATTGCCCATCCCTAATTGGCCTTGAGAAGGTGGTGGTGAGCAGCCTTCTTGAACTGCTGCAGTCCGTGTGGTGAAGGTACTACCATAGTGCTGTTAGGGAGGGAGTTCCAGGATTTTAACCCAGCGACGATGAAGGAATGGTGATATATTTCTAAGGATGGTGTGTTGCCTCCCTGGTGCAAGGGTCAAGGATGTCTCGGAGCAGCTACAGAACATTTTGGAGGGGGAGGGCAAACAGCCAATTGTCGTGGTGCACATAGGCATCAACGATATAGGTAAAAAACGGGATGAGGTCCTAAAAGCAGAATATAGGGAGTTAGGAGGAAAATTAGAAAATAGGACCGTCAAAGGTAGTAATCTCAGGATTGTTCCAGTGCCACGTGATAGTCAGAGTAGAAATAGGAGGATATTTCAAATGAATACGTGGCTAGAGGAATGGTGCAAGGGGGAGGGATTCAAATTCCTTGGACATTGGAACCGGTTCTGGGGGAGGTGGGACCAGTACAAACGGGACGGTCTGCACCTGGGCAGGGCCGGGACCGATGTCCTAGGGGGAGTGTTTGCTAGTGCTGTTGGGGAGGGTTTAAACTAAAGTGGCAGGGGGTTGGGAACCTGAGCAGGGAGACAGAGGAAAGGGAAACAAGGATACATAGAAGATAGGAGCAGGAGTAGGCCATTCGGCCCCTCAAGCCTGCTCCGCCATTCGATGAGATCATGGCTGATCATCTAAACTCAGTACCCTGTACCTGCCTTCTCCCCATATCCCTTGATACCTTTAGCTTTAAGAAATATATCTAACTCATCCTTGAATATATTTAATGACTTCGCCTCAACTACCTTCTGTGGTAGAGAATTCCACAGGTTCACCACTCTCTGGGTGAAGAAATTCTTCCTCATTTCTGTCCTAAATGGTTTTCCCGTTATCCGTAGATTATGACCCCTGGTTCTGGACTCTCCGACCATCGGGAACATTCTTCCTGCATCTAGTTTGTCCAGACCTGTCAGAATTTTATATGTTTCGATGAGATCCCTCGCATTTTTCTATACTCCAGTGAGTATAAGCCCAATCGACCCAATCTCTCCTCATATGTCATTCCTGCCATCCCAGGTATCAGCCTTGTGAATCTTCGCTGAACTCCTTCCATGGCAAGAACATCCTTCCTCAGATAAGGCGACCAAAACTGCACACAGTACTCAAGGTGTGGTCTCACCAAGGCCCTGTACAACTGCAGCAGGACATCCCTGTTCCTATACTCAAACCCTTTCGCTATGAAGGCCAACATACCATTTGCCTTCTTCACCGCCTGCTGCACCTGCATGCTTACTTTCAGCGACTGGTGCACAAGGACACCCAGGTCTCGTTGCACTTCCCCTTCTCCCAATCTATTGCCATTCAGATAATAGTCTGCCTTTCTGTTTTTGACACCAAAGTGGATAACCTTGCACTTATCCACGTTATATTGCATCTGCCATGCTTCTGCCCACTCACCCAACCTGTCCAGATCATCCTGGAGTTTCTCGGTATTCTCCTCGCAGCACACACGCCCACCCAGCTTTGTGTCATCTGCAAACTTGGAGATATTACATTTAATTCCCTTATCTAGATCATTAATGTATATTGTGAATAGCTGGGATCCAAGGACCGATCCCTGCGGTACCCCACTAGTCACTGCTTGCCACTCGGAAAAAGACCCATTTATTCCTACTCTCTGCTTTCTGTCCGCCAACCAGTTCTCTATCCAAGTCAATACCTTGCCTCCAATCCCATGTGCCTTAACTTTACACGCTAATCTCTTATGTGGGACCTTATCGAAAGCCTTTTGAAAGTCCAAATACACCACATCTACTGGTTCTCCCTTATCTATTTTCCCAGTTACATCCTCAAAAAATTCCAGTAGATTAGTCAAGCACGATTTACCTTTTGTAAATCCATGTTGACTTTGTCCGATCCTGTCACTGTTTTTCAAGTGCTCAGCTATTACATCCTTTATAATGGACTCTAGCATTTTCCCCACTACCGATGTCAGGCTTACCGGTCTGTAATTCCCCGCTTTCTCTCTACCACCCTTTTTGAATAGTGGGGTAACATTAGCTACCCTCCAATCCATGGGTACAGTTCCAGATTCCATCGAATGTTGGAAGATGATCAGCAATGCATCTACTATTTCTAGGGCCACTTCCTTAAGTACCCTAGGATGTAGATTATCAGGCCCTGGGGATTTATCGGCCTTCAATCCCGTCAATTTCCCTAACACCATTTCCCAGCAAATACTGATTTCTTTCAGTTCCTCCCTTTCATCAGACCGTATGTTCTCCAACATCTCTGGGAGGTTATTTGTGTCCTCCTTTGTGAAGACAGAACCAAAATATGCATTTAATTGGGCTGCCATTTCTTTGGATAAAAGCAAAAGACAGGAAGGAGAAAAACAAAAGTAGAAGGCAAAGAACTCAACGGTTTAAATCAAACATGGTCACAGTAAATAATAATTCATATAGGTCTGAGAGCATTAAAAAAACAAGCCTGAAGGCTTTGTGTCTTAATACAAGGAGCATTCGGAACAAGGTGGATGAATTAGCTGCACAAATAGAGGTAAATTAATACGATTTGATTGGGATTACAGAAACATGGCTCCAGGGTAGCCAAGGCTAGGAACTCAACATCCAGGGGTATTCAATATTTAGGAAAGATAGGCAAAAAAAGAAAGGGAGGTGGGGTAGCATTGCTGGTTAAAGAGGGGATTAACACAATTGAAAGGAAGGATATTAGCTCTGATGATGCGGAATCTGTATGGGTAGAACTGAGAAATAACAAGGGGCAGAAAACGTTAGTGGGAGTGGTATATAGACGTCCAAACAGTAATACGGAGGTTGGGGACGGCATTAAAAGGGAAATTAGAGAAGCATGCAGTAAGGGCACAGCAGTCATCATGGGTGACTTTCATTTACATATAGATTGGGCTAACCAAATTAGTAAAAATACTGTGGAGGAGGAATTCCTAGAATGTTTACGGGATGGTTTTCTGGAACAATATGTCGAGGAACCAACCAGAGATCAGGCCATCTTAGACTGGGTATTATGTAACGAGACAGGATTCATTAGCAATCTTGTTGTACGAGGCCCCTTGGGTCAGAGTGATCATAATATGATAGAATTCTTCATTAGGATGGAGAGTGAAGTAGTTGAATCAGAGGCTAGGGTCCTGAATTTAAATAAAGGAAACTACTTTGGTATGAGGCGCGAATTGGGTAGGATTGATTGGGGAATGGCACTCAAAGGGTTGACGGTGGATAGGCAATGGCAAACATTCAAAGACTGCATGGATGAACTACAGAATTTGTTCATCCCAGTGTGGCATAAGAATAAAATAAAAAGGGTGACTCAACCGTGACTAACAAGGGAAATTAGGGATAGCATAAGATCCAAGGAGAGGGCATATAAATTGACCAGAAAAAGCGGTAACCCTGAGGATTGGGAGCAGTTTAGGATTCAACAAAGGAGGACAAAGGGATTAATTAAGAAGGGGAAAATAGAATATGAAAGTAAGCTTGCTGGGAACATAAAAACTGACTGTAAGAGCTTTTATAGATATGTGAAGAGAAAAAGATTAGTGAAATCAAGTGTAGGTCCCTTGCAGTCAGAAGTGGGGGAAGTTATAATAGGGAACAAAGAAATGGCATACCAATTAAATGCATATTTTGGTTCTGTTTTCACAAAGGAGGACACAAATAACCTCCCAGAGATGTTGGAGAACATAGGGTCTGATGAAAGGGAGGAACTGAAAGAAATCAATATTTGCAGGGAAATGGTGTTAGGGAAATTGACGGGATTGAAGGCCGATAAATCCCCAGGGCCTGATAATCTACATCCTAGGGTACTTAAGGAAGTGGCCCTAGAAATAGTAGATGCATTGCTGATCATCTTCCAACATTCGATGGAATCTGGAACTGTACCCATGGATTGGAGGGTAGCTAATGTTACCCCACTATTCAAAAAGGGTGGTTAGAGAGAAAGCGGGGAATTACAGACCGGTGAGTCTGACATCGGTAGTGGGGAAAATGCTAGAGTCCATTATAAAGGATGTAATAGCTGAGCACTTGAAAAACAGTGACAGGATCGGACAAAGTCAACATGGATTTACAAAAGGTAAATCGTGCTTGACTAATCTACTGGAATTTTTTGAGGATGTAACTGGTAAAATAGATAAGGGAGAACCAGTAAATGTGGTGTATTTGGACTTTCAAAAGGCTTTCGATAAGGTCCCACATAAGAGATTAGCGTGTAAAGTTAAGGCACATGGAATTGGGGGCAAGGTATTGACTTGGATAGAGCACTGGTTGGCGGACAGAAAGCAGAGAGTAGGAATTAATGGATCTTTTTCTGAGTGGCAGGCAGTGACTAGTGGGGTACCACAGGGTTCGGTCCTTGGACCCCAGCTATTCACAATATACATTAATGATCTAGATAAGGGAACTAAATGTAATATCTCCAAGTTTGCAGATGACACAAAGCTGGGTGGGCGTGTGTGCTGCGAGGAGGATACTGAGAAACTCCAGGATGATTTGGACAGGTTGGTTGAGTGGGCAGAAGCGTGGCAGATGCAATATAACGTGGATAAATGCGAGGTTATCCACTTTGGTGTCAAAAACAGAAAGGCAGACTATTATCTGAATGGCAATAGATTGGGAGATGGGGAAGTGCAACGAGACCTGGGTGTCCTTGTGCACCAGTCGCTGAAGGTAAGCATGCAGGTGCAGCAGGCGGTGAAGAAGGCAAATGGTATGTTGGCCTTCATAGCGAAAGGGTTTGAGTACAGGAACAGGGATGTCCTGCTGCAGTTGTACAGGGCCTTGGTGAGACCACACCTTGAGTACTGTGTGCAGTTTTGGTCGCCTTATCTGAGGAAGGATGTTCTTGCCATGGAAGGAGTTCAGCGAAGATTCACAAGGCTGATACCTGGGATGGCAGGAATGACATATGAGGAGAGATTGGGTCGATTGGGCTTATACTCACTGGAGTATAGAAGAATGAGAGGGGATCTCATTGAAGCATATAAAATTCTGACAGGTCTGGACAAACTAGATGCAGGAAGAATGTTCCCGATGGTCGGAGAGTCCAGAACCAGGGGTCATAATCTAAGGATAAGGGGTAAGCCATTTAGGACAGAAATGAGGAAGAATTTCTTCACCCAGAGAGTGGTGAACCTGTGGAATTCTCTACCGCAGAAGGTAGTTGAGGCCAAGTCATTAAATATATTCAAGAATGAGTTAGATATATTTCTTAAAGCTAAAGGTATCAAGGGATATGGGGAGAAGGCAGGTACAGGGTACTGAGTTTGGATGATCAGCCATGATCTCATCGAATGGCGGAGCAGGCTCGAGGGGCCGAATGGCCTACTCCTGCTCCTATCTTCTATGTTTCTATGTAAGTCAGGATGGTGTGTGACTTGGAGGAGAACTTGGAGGTGATGGTGCTCCCATGCACCTGCTGCCCTTGTCCTTCTAGGTGGTGGAGATCGTGGGTTTGGGAGGTGCTGTCGAAGAAGCCTTGGTGAATTGCTGCAGTGCATCTTGTAGATGGTACACACTGCAGCCACAGTGCGCCGGTGGTGGAGGGAGTGAATGTTTAGGGTGGTGGATGGTGTGCCAATTAAGCGGGCTGCTTTGTCCTGGATGGTGTCGAGCTTCTTGAGTGTTGTTGGAGCTGCACACATCCAGGCAAGTGGAGAGTATTCCATCACACTCCTGACTTGTGCCTTGTAGATGGTGGAAAGGCTTTGGGGAGTCAGGAGGTGAGACCCTCGCTGCAGAATATCTAACCTCTGACCTGCTATTGCAGCCACAGGACATATGTAACTGGTCCAGTTATGTTCCTAGTCAATGGTGACCCCCAGGATGTTGATGGTGAGGGAGTCGGTGATGGTAATGCCATTGAATGTCAAGGGGCGGTGGTTAGACTCTCTCTTGTTGGAGATAGTCATTGCCTGGCACTTGTGTGGTGCGAATGTTACTTGCCACTTATCAGCCCAAGCCTGATTGTCGTCCGGGCCTTGCAGTATGCGGGCATGGACAGCTTCATTATCTGAGGAGTTGCGAATGGAACTGAACACTGTGCAGTCATCAGCGAACATTCCGATTTCTGACCTTATGATGGCGGGAAGGTCATTGTTAAAGCAGCTAAAGATGGTTGGGTCAAGGACACTGCCCTGAGGAACTCCTGTAACGATGTACTGGGGCTGTGATGACTGGCCTCCAGCAACCACAATCATCTTCCTTTGTGCTAGGTATGACTCCAGCCAGTGGAGCGTTTTCCTCCTAATTCCCATTGACTTCAATTTTACCAGGGCTCCTTGATGCCACACTTGGTCAAATGCTGCCTTGATGTCAAGGGCAGTCACTCTCTCCTCCCCTCTGGAATTCAGCTCTTTTGTCCATGTTTGGACCAAGGCTGTAATGAGGTCTGGAGCCGAGTGGTCCTGGCGGAACCCAAACTGAGCATCGGTTAGCAGTTTATTGGTGAGTAAGTGCCGCTTGATAGCACTGTCGACAACACCTTCCATCACTTTGCTGATGATTGAGAGTAGATTGATGGGGCGGTAATTGGCCAGATTGGATTTGTCCTGCTTTTTGTGGACAGGGCATACCTGGACAGTTTTCCGCATTGTCGGATAGATGACAGTGTTATAGCTGTACTGGAACAGCTTGGCTAGATGTGTGGCTAGTTCTGGAACACAAGTCTTCAGCACGACACCTGGGATGTTGTCGGGGCCCATAGCCTTTGTTGTATCCAGTGCGCTGAGCCGTTTCTTGATATCACATGGACTGAATCGAATTGGCTGAAGACTGGGTTCTGTGATGGTGGGGACCTCAGGATGAGGCCGAGATGTAACATCCACTCGGCACTTCTGGCTGAAGATGTTGCAAACGCTTCAGCCTTGTCTTTTACAGTCGCGTGCTAGGCTCCACCATCATTGAGGATGGGGATATTCATGGAGCCTACTCCTCCCGTTAGTTGTTTAATTGTCCACCGCCATTCACGACTGGATGTGGCAGGACTACAGAGCTTTAATCTGATCTGTTGGTTGTGGAATCGCTTAGCTCTGTCTATAGCATGCTGTTTGTGCTGGTTAGCATGGATGTAGTCCTGTGTTGTAGCATCCCCAGGTTGGCACCTCATTTTTAGGTACACCTGGTGCTGCTCCTGGCCTGCTCTTCTGCACTCCTCATTGAACCAGGGTTGGTCCCCTGGCTTGATGGTAATGGTAGAGTGAGGGATATGCCGGGCCATGAGGTTACAGATTGTGGTTGAATACAATTCTGCTGCAGCTGATGTCCCACAGCAGCTCATGGATGCCCAGTTTTGTGCTGCTAGATCTGTTCTGAATCTAACCCATTCAGCATGGTGGTAGTGTCACACAACAAGATGGAGGGTGTCCTCAGTGTGAAGACGGGACTTCGTCTCCACAAGGACTGTGCAGTGGTCACTGCTACCAATGCTGTCATGGACAGAAGCAGCTGCGACAGATAGATTGGTGAGGACAAAGTCAAGTAGGTTTTTCCCTCCTGTTGGTTCTCTCACCACCTGTTGCAGGCCCAGCCTGGCAGCTACGTCCTTCAGGACTCGGCCAGCTCGGTCAGTAGTGGTGCTACCGAGCCATTCTTGGTGATGGACATTGAAGTCCCCCACCCAGAATACATTCTGTGCCCTTGCTACTCTCAGTGCTTCCTCCAAGTGGTGTTCAACATGGAGGAGTACTGATTCATCAGCTGAGGGAGGGCGGTAGGTGGTAATCAGCAGGAGGTTTCCTTGCCCATGTTTGACCTGAAGGTCCGGAGTCAATGTTGAGAACTCCCAGGGCCACTCCCTCCAGACTGGTTCCTGGGATGGGGGGATTGTCCTATGAGGAGAGATTGAGTAGACTAGGCCTATATGCTCTAGAGCTTAGAAGAATGAGAGGTGATCTCATTGAAACATACAAAATTCTTACAGGGCTTGACCGGGTAGATGCAGGGAGGATGTTTCCCCTGGCTGGAGAGTCTAAAACTCGGGGTCACAGTCTCAGAATAAGGGGTCAGCCATTTAGGACTGAGATAGGGAGAAATTTCTTCACTCAGAGGGTGGTGAATCTTTGGAATTCTCTACCCCAGAGGGCTGTGGAGGCTCAGTCGTTGAGTATATTCAAGACAGAGATCGATTGATTTTTGAATATTAAGGGAATCAAAGGATATGGCGATAGTGCAGAAAGTGGAGATGAGGTAGAAGATCAGCCATGATCTTATTGAATGGCAGAGCAGGCTCGAAGGGTCAAATGGCCTACTCCTGCTCCTATTTCTTATGTTCTTATGACTGTATACCACTGTGCCACCACCTCTGGTGGATCTGTCCTGCCGGTGGGACAGGACATACCCAGGGATGGTGATGGAGTCTGGGACGTTGGCTGAAAGGTATGATTCTCTGAGTATGACTATGTCAGGCTGTTGCTTGACTAGTCTGTGGGACAGCTCTCCAGATTTTGGCACGAGTCCCCAGATGTTGGTGAGGAGGACTTTGTAGGGTTGATTGGGCTGGGTGTGCCTTTGGCGTGTCTGAAGCCAGTGCCGAGTTCGATGCTGGGTAGTCCATCCGGTTTTATTCTTGTTATTGTTTTTCTGTCGTGGTTTGGTACAACTGAGTGGCTTGCTAGGCCATTTCAGAGGGCAGTTAAGAGTCAACCACATTGCTGTGGGTCTGGAGTCACGTATAGGCCAGACCAGGTAAGGACAGCAGATTTCCTCCCCTAAAGGACATTAGTGAACCAGATGGGTTTTTACGACAATCCGATAGTTTCACCATTACTGACACTAGATTTACTTAATTAATTCCAGATTTATTTAATTAACTGAATTTAAATTCCCCAGCTGCCGTGGTGGGATTTGAATTCACGTCTCTGGACTTTATTGAACAATCGATGAACAAGCGAATAAATAACAGTACCATCTGTTTTATATTACATTTGCCACGTGGGACGTACATTTCATTGAAAACTTTCATAGGAAGCCTGATTCTTTGGGTAAACCATTTTAGTAGCTGTAATACCAAGTTACACCTGTAGGTGACATTGTTCTACAGGTACTTCTTCAAAAACGAATTAAGATTTTTGCATGTCTAAATAAATGTGCTTCCCGTGTCAAATGTAAACAAATAAACGCATTGGGCTGACTCCGATGTATATTTATATAATAGATTCTTTTAATAATTTTAAATTATTTAGTTTCAGTGGGTTTCCTGCTTCCTCCTTTTTCTTGACCTTTTTATTTTAAAATATGTATGTAATAAATATTTCAACTATTTATATGTTTTAACTCTTGGGCTTCTTTCCTTACTCTCCCTGTTGCCTTTTATTTAGCATTCTATTTTAAAGTTTTTTAAATGTAACTATTTGGCCCTCAGACTGTTTCACTGGGCTTCCATTCTTCACCCCCTTGTAAGTCTCGCTCCATTCTTCCACCCACCATTGGGATCAGACTCGCTTTTTTCTTGGCCCAAAAATTGCGGTCAGCAACGTAGCTACAGAATATGCTGCCAACCTCCGAAAAGAATACGAACTTACCTTGTGCGAGGCCCAGAACGTAGACTTGCTCTTCGGCGCTGCAGAGTTGTGTGCTGCGTATTACATCACGAAGGCCAGAAGCGCAGCGTACAGCCTATGCATAAGGGAAGACACGCCCACAAAATCTGTCAAATCTTAGCCACGCCCACAGAAACTTCCTTCAGTCTCTTCCATTGAAATTACATTTGAAAAACATTAAAAAACTTTTTAAAAACTTTTTAAAAACTTTTAATTAAACTGGTACTTGGACTTATTTCATATATCAGCATTTTGTTAAAATTATGTAACAAAATACCAACAATAATTTGGCATCTGTTTTCCACTTGAAGGTTAAAAAAGGTAATTTGAGGTCAATGGAAAGATTCTTGTCGTTTGACCGTTTACTAAAGTGAAATAAATCGTTTAGCTGCTCAACCTTCTATTGAGGTTAAAACAGTTTCTATCAGTTGGGAAGGGTATTAAACATTATGTTATTCATATTTCATACTAAGAAACATGTTCCTTTTCTTATTTACACTAAGGAGCATTGTAGAGCGTTGTAGAGTGTTTTGCTAGCCCAAAGAATTACCGGTGCTATATTTGAAACATCCCGGCTTTTTAAATTAAGGATGTGTTCGGATTTATTTTATCTAAATCAGGTAAGTTTTTTATTCTTTTAAGGCTAGCATTTAATATCCTGTCAAAAGTCCATTACGACTGATTGTGATTCAACAGCACTGAAAGGTGTTGGCAATGATCCTTTTGGTTTACTATACACCATGCACGTAGCACACCAGCTGTGGGGCAGCTTTAAATTAATTATATAACATAATTAAATAGCAAAATGGTTTTATTTCATACATTTGGAGGAAGTATAAATGATCTGTGCTGAATGCCCAGTTCTTGATCATACAATTGAAGTGTAGAAAACATTGTTAATTTTAAATATTGATTGTCATATTTTATATTTTTAATGTTTCTAAATGTTGCCACTAGGTACATGTATTTTATTGTGAAGCGATACCAGAATGGTTAACAATGAGGTGGCGAGGTTTAGGGAGGGAATTCCAGAGCTTGGGGCCTAGGCAGCTGAAAGCATGACCACCAATGGTTGAGCGATTAAAATCAGGGATGCTCAAGAGGCCAGAATTAGAGGAGCGCAGATATCTTGTGGGGTTGTGGAGCTGGAGGAGATTACAGAGATAGGGAGGGGCAAGGCCATGGAGGGATTTAAAAACAAGGATGAGAATTTTGAAATCGAGGCGCTGCTTAACTGGGAGCCAGGTAGGTCAGCAAGCACAGGGGTGATGGGTTAACGGGACTTGGTGCGAGTTAGGACACGGGTAGCCGAGTTTTGGATGACCTCAAGTTTACGTAGGGTGGAATGTGGGAGGCCAGCCAGGAGTGCATTGGAATAGTCAAGTCTAGAGGTAACAAAGGCATGGATGAGGGTTTCGGCAGCAGATGAGCTGAGGCAAGGTGGAGACGGGCGATGTTATGGAGGTGGAAATAGGCGGTCTTAGTTATGCCGCGGATATGTGGTCGGAAGCTCATTTCAGGGTCAAATATGACACCAAGGTTGCGAACAGTGTGGTTCAATCTCAGACAGATGTTAAGGAGAGGGATGGAGTCGGTGGCTAGGGAATGGAATTTGTGGCTGGTACCGAAAACAATGGCTTTGTTCTTCCCAATATTTAATTGGAGAAAATTTCTGCTCATCCAGCACTGGATGTTGGACAAGCAGTCTGACAATTTGGAGACTGTGGAGGGGTTGAGAGAAGTGGTGGTGAGGTAGAGTTGGGTGCTGTCAGCGTACATATGGAAACTGATGCTGTGTTTTCGGATGATGTCGCCGAGGGCCAGTGTGTAGATGAGAAATAGGAGTGTGCCAAGGATAGATCCTTGGGGGACACCAGAGGTAACGATGCGGGAGTGGGAAGAGAAGCCATTGCAGGTGATTCTCTAGCTACGATTAGATAGATAGATAATGGAACCAGGCGATTTCCATCTTTTATTAATTTTAAAGAAAATTTGGAAGTGTATATTTATTTGTTTCTATGTTACTCATTGTATAAATATAATCTATCATGGGCATGATATTTGCCTCTTTAGTTATTTATACTACATAGGCTTATAATAAATCCAATTGGAATAAAAGATACAATGCCTAATTTATTGCAGAGCCTGATAGAATTATTACTAGAACAGCTTGCTCATCTCTGACTGCTGCCATAAATCTGTCGGATTCAGGCACTTTATGTTGTGTTGCTACTATGTGTACGTGGTGTGGATTTTCAAGATGCTAGCTAGTCATATCTAAATTCTGTTGTTTCAATGCAGGTACTAGTTTGATGCTATTACCTGCTTTAAATGAGGGGACTGCAGAGTGTTGCTCATGTATACTTATATTTATGCATAGTGCTCCACTAGTTTAAATGCTGGTGCATTATTAACACTCTGAAGTTAAAGGCAGTCTGAAAACTTTTTGCAGGTTCAAAACTGCAGCTTTGCACTAGTTGCAGTTCTACTGCAGCAGCTGTGAAGCCCGAGTAGTGTGTGCCTACCTCTTCGAGGTGATCTCACATCCAGAAGCTGGATCGGCTGTGGTAACACTGCACATTTTGCATAACAGAACAGTGGGTTTAGTTTCAGAACAATTCAAAACGTGCAGCCTAGCTCCCTGAAAGCAGAGGTGACCAGAAGTCTAGGTGGCATAATGCGAAATGCTACAGCACTGCCGCATCTCTATTCCTTATTAAAACTAAATTAAAATAATCATTTAAAAAGATTTATCATCATGTTCATTGTTAATTTTTTTTTAAATCATCCATAAATTAGGCATAGTGTCTATGTTACTGGACTAGTAATGCAGCAGCCTCGACTTCTCATCCAGACAAGTGAGTTCAAATCCCACCATAGCAGTTTGAGAATTTGGTTTTAGTTTTTTTTTAAATCTTAAAATAAAACGCTTGTATCGGTAAAAGTGATTATGAAACTGTCAGATTGTCATAAAAACCGAACTGGTTCACTAATGTACTTCAGGGAAGGAAACCTGTCGTTCTTGCCCAGTCTGGCCTAGATATGACTCCAATCCCACACCAATGTGGTTGACTCTTAATTGCCTTCTGACGTAGCCTAGCAGTTCAGAGCAACTAGGGATGGACAATAAATGCCGGCCTTGCCAGTAACACTCACATCCCGTTAATGATTAAAAAAACAGTGGAATATCCAGTGTATTTCACTCACGACTTGAGTACTCATGACTTGAAGTGAATATTCCACTGTTCCTCTTGGTTCTCCTCTATGTAAGATATAATGCAAACATTAAACCTGAACCTGCAGTGCTCAAGTGTAATTAGGACAATTATAATTTCAACACTACAACTGAACAATGAAACAGGAGGCCAGGTAACAAGTACTGTATAACTAAGGCTGAAGTTACACTGGCACAACTGGGTATTTCCCAGTAGCACTGTAACTGAAGTAGCCCTGCATCCGGGAACACTATAGCATAGGCTGAGTAGACTCGGACTTGAACAAGTGAATACCACTTGGTGGAAGGCGATAGGTTTATATTCCATCAAATTTTGTCTTGTGATTTCCTGTTTTGGAATAAAGGACTTTTGCATTTAATTCATTGTACAGGTCAATTGCACAGCTGTTTTAGAGGTCAGTCAGAGGAAATGTCTGACATTAACATGTACATCAAGGACGGAATCAGGTAAGAAACACAAAAAAGCAGTAGTAGAACTCAACAGAAGTAAATAGGACAAACGTAAGTTTAGCAATCCTGAAGAGAAATATAAGGTGGAGAAATAATAATTCAACTATAAAAATTGGTGTAATGTTTACTAAAGCAAACAAGTATATATGCAAGGAAAATAATGGAAAATAGAAAATAACTAAATACAAGAATGAATATAAAGGAGAATGATATAAACGATAAGCCAAACATTGAGGAAAGTATTAGCGTTTCTTTCACTAGAACTGAGAGAGATAAGAGATGGCCTGATAGAGATATTCAAGATTATGAAGATTACGAAGGTTATGATAAGGTAAATAGTGATAGACTGTTTCCACTCGTCGGAAAATCTATAACAAGAGGACACAAATCACAAAAAGAATTAAAAGGAAGGCTGGCAAAAACATTCTTTACACAGAGGGTGGTTAGAAAGTAGAATTCTCAGCCACAAATTGTTATTGAAGCACAGTTCATAAATTCTTTTGAAAGAGAATTAGAGAGTTGCTTGAGGAAGAGGAATATTAAATGGAATGGGGAGCAAATAGGAGATTAGGATGAGACTAGATGGCTCAGTGGAGAAAAACACAATTGGTGGTCTGTTTCTCTGCTATTACATTCTATGGGGGAGAAATTCCCCTAGAGGGCCATTTGGGGCGCTAAGTCAAAAATGTTTGAAAAGTTAGCGCCAGGCATTTGAGAAATTCCCATTTTTTGCTCCGAGAGGGAAGTGGAGCACTAAATCAAGCACACGAGGTGGGGAATGTCCCGATCCGGGGCGATGTGCTCAGCATCGTGGCGCTGCCACGTTTCAGCGGCTCTTCCCTCAGTTCCCTCAAAGGGAAGGGCTCCCCGCTGCGAGCTCTGCATTTTTTTGGGCACCTGCTGGAGCACTGGGGTGCGGGAGTGCCACGCGATCAGGCTGAAATTTTTTTTTTAAATAGGCGATTTTTTCCAAGTCGGCCGGTCACCGCGCATTTAAATGGTGCCCTGCGAGCGGCCGGCCTTACTGTTCGCGACCCCTGCAGCAGTCGGTAACATCGTCCGGCGCTGCTGCGGGGCGCGAGGGGGAATTTTTCTCCCGAGGCTCTACTGGAGCGCTGTGCCCGGAGATGACATCATGATCTCTGGGCGCAGAAGATCAGGGCGATACCCGGTAGCGCCGCCGCTAACCTCCCGCGGAATTTCACGGGAGGCACGGTTATTGCCTCGGTGGGGGGCGGGGGGAGGGGAAGCCATTTGCGTCCCGTTTGCACCTCCCACCGGAGGCGCAAACGAGGGGACATATGCCCCCTATGATCCTAAAAATAAGCTCTCTTTTTTGACGTGGACCCCACCTCCCCTATTGTTAACAGGTTAAAACTTCAAATTGCTTGTTTAGTTGTGTAATCTACTATTAGGACTTGAAACCTTTTAGAAATAAGATGACTAATTTTGAGTATGTTAATTTTATTATAAAAAGGGATGTTTAGTGTCTGTAGCTCATGCAAGTTAAGTAGCTCAAAAACATCCAACAATCAGAATCACCCTTGTAACACCCCCATAACTAGCTGTGAATTCCAGGTTTATCATCCACATACATCGAGGCCCAGGTTCATCCAATGTGGAGGCAGAAGGAAGTCACAGAACATTGTTCCTATAAGAGCTTTACTTGTTGCAGCCTTATAACAACCATGCCGTTATAAAGGGCCTTGTTTTGGCAGCAGTGTCTTACTGTTGTTCTCTGCTAGGAATTCTTTTTTTTAAATTAAATCCTTGGAAAAGTAATAAAAATGCCACTTCCTATCTTTTGAATCAGTTATTGTTTTGATTTGTTGGTAAAATGTTGTTGCTTTTTGTCAATGTCATCTCCTTGCTGTTATGGTCAAGTAAGTTTAATATCAATTTTTTTTCTTACACTAGATGGGTTTCTTGTTGTGCCTCAGAAATGTTTTTGTTATGTTGAAGCTTGGATTGGTCAGTGTCTGCTCTGGTTTGTATACTCTACACCCTGGAAGTTTGGCAGCAACATGTGCAGTGCCGTTGATGCCTACCATCACTGAAGAGTTTTGAAGCATGTGAATCCTGTGCATGTTGTATTGTCGAAAGCAGTCGACTCTCAAACGAAGGATGGCGCTTTTTAAATTCATTCTCGGGACATGGGCCTCGCTAGGAAGGCCAGCATTTATTGCCCATCCCTAGTTTCCCTTGAGAAGATGATGGTGAGCCGCCTTCTTGATCTGCTGCAGTTCGTGTGGTGAAGGTACTCCCACAGTGCTGTTAGGTAGGGAGTTCCAGGATTTTGACCCAGCGACCATGAAGGATCGGCGATATATGTCCAAAGTCGGGATGCTGTGTGACTTGGGGAACTTGGAGGTGATGGTGTCCCCATGCACCTACTGTCCTCGTCCTTCTAGGTGGTGGAGGTTGCGGGTTTGGTCCACTTGATGCACCTCTTCATACCTTCAGTGAATCTAAAGAATTGGCTCTGAGGTCTAAATATAAATTGACAATTCCAGTCCAGAGAGGCACACACCCTGCACAGAAGGACATTATAGTCAATCACAGAACCAATATATGATTTGAGGCAATTTCTGTGCCTCCTTATTTAACTGGGATAACTATTTATCATTATCCAG